>VYZX01015797.1:10598-71770 GCA_013401335.1 Brachypteracias leptosomus
GAGGGTGGAGTAGAGGGGCAGAATCAACTCCCTTGACCTGCTGGCCACGCTTCTCTTGATGCAGCCCAGGATATGATTGGCTTTCTGGGCTGCAAGTGTACACTGACGACTCATGTTGAGCTTCTCATCCACGAGTCCCTGTGGATGGCATCCCTTCCCTCCAGTGTGTCGACCACACCACACAGTTGGTGTCATCAGCAAACTTGCTGAGGGTGCCCTCAATGCCACTGTCCATGTCACCAATGAAGATGTTAAACAAGACTCGTCCCAGTACTGAATCCTGAGGGACTCCACTTGTCACTGGCCTCCACTTGGACATGGACCCATTGACAGCCACTCTTTGGGTGCAGCTGTCAAGTCAGTTCTTTATCCACTGAGTTGTCCATCCATTGAACCCATATTTTACCAGCCTGGAGACCAGGATGTTGTGCGGGACAGTGTCAAAGGCTTTGCTCAGGTCCAGGTCAATGACGTCGGTCAGCTATTAGTTGCCTAATATCTAGGCATAGCATTAACAAAGAAGATTGTACACTCGAATTATTCTATTTAACTAATAAAACAAAGGAAATTAGGAAGGCATAATTAGCTGCAGCCTTCCTCGAGGTAAGAAAATGCAATGAAAAGCTATTATTTCAAATGTGGAAAATCGAACAGGTGATTTTATAGCACATCAGATGACAACATTACTCTATCCAGATAAATGTCTAACTGTTTGCCACATTAATGAACCACAGGATAAAAATGCTTCTCTGGGCTCTATGGAAAGATCAATATGGAGAAGAGATGTTATACAGGCTCTTTGTTTCACTTTTCAAGAACCAGTCAATTGACTTAAGAACAAGCATCAGATTCTGACAAGGAAGTCTCACACAAGCTCATCAGAAACACTGCAAGTACATTACTGGTGTTGCCCATTTATCAACAAACTAATTTGGATATGTAATGTCAGAAATTATGAAGAGAGACAACTGCTTACAAATCTTTCTTTCTAAGTTGTGTCTCCTATAACAACATAATATGAATATTTCACTTGTAAGAAATTGTCATGTTTCACTGTAATGATGAAAGTGACTACATGAATGTCTCAGAGCTGTGAAAGGGTCTCCTAGCACCTCACAGTTGTAGTGGTAAAGTTCTGGGAAGACATGGCTCAGAGGAATTACTGGGAAAGTAGTTTTCCCTATTACAAGGAGTCTTCCAAGAAAATTCTTTTGGAGATTTTATTCACACTCTCTGCATCCAACCAGATGTATATTTTAAGTCAGTATTTCTTTCCAGTGGTGCAGAAAGCTGGGATTTCACCCTTATGAATGACAAAATAGATGTAAGAAGAAAACCTATTTAAAAAATACTACAGAAGATGCTACTGTGTTTACCTGAACTCTACATAGAATCAGTGATAGGAAGAGATGAGGGACCGTACCAGCAAGGAGACTGGCCTTTTTCAGTGATACTCTATAGTCACCCTACAGCTGTGGAACAACCAACAAAAGCTGGGATGCATGGTGTGCTTGTTCTTATCACTAGTAATGGACAAAAGATGAAAATATTCTGCCTATTTTCTTTCTTTTGCAGCCTTTAAGAAGTACAAAACCAGCTGTTTTAAAAAAAAAATCTCAGAAAGGATTTACAGGTTCTATACACATAGTTCCTCAGTAATCCCTGTCCTGAAATGATTAAAATACATACACAGCAAATCAACACTCAACAAAATCAATGGGATTATTCAGTCAGCTAGCCCTCATCCAAGTCAACTAATTTACAACCATCAAGCAACTGCCCCAGGTGAATCTGACAAAATGAGGATGTGCCACTGCCTGCCCTTCATATCCATGCAAAAGTATCTCCTTCTTCCCTGCCCTTATGAGCTCACTGGGCAGAACCAAATGACAGCCTGCTGCTCACCTTCTTAGTATGCTCAGAAGAAAGAGAGCTGCTGTAACACAACTCACACCCAGGCACAGGCTCAACACTATCAGCAACATAGTATAGATGCATATTTTTTTCAATTATCTGATAATAAAAGATAATATGATGCTAAATAATGATTTAAAACCAGACCAAACCCAAGTCAATTTAATCAACTGTAACTACATTCAGAAACCATGAGGATATTTCACTGTAATTATTATTTTTTGAATTGAAATGGGCACAGTTCATACTACTTATCTTAAATGATGTTTTGTATCCCCTCTGTGGCACTTTAAGCAGAAAATACTTGGCTATAGAAAAGGTTTATTATTAAACTGCTATGGTTGCTCTTATTAATCTACTCTCATTTGTTTTTTCCAAGTGCAATAATACTTTTGATTTCGAGGGTCACATTCAAATGCCACTATCCCAAGGACTAGGTGGAGAAAATTTAAGCACAGGCCAACATCTCGCTGGGATTTGCAGAACCTTCTGTAAAGTAAATAAGGCCCTTGTGGCTTATCAGTCGCTGGCGTGTTCAGCTCCCTAAACTATGAGAATTGAGGGGATTAGCTAGAGGAGAAATGAAATGTACCTAATTAATTCCCCAGATCCCTGCAGATTATATGGCAAGTTTGGAACTGCAGGAAATTGTGACTGAAATTAAAAATACATACCTACAGCATTGATGCTGAAAAACACAGCCTTTTTTCCCCGTTACTGCAATATCACTGATATATTAATGAGAGCTATTACATTTAAGATTTTTTTTGTTTATAACAAATTTTCCTGTGTCACCCCTTTTTTTATAAACTTACATATTTAATATGTAGCTGAGAATTCTATGTCTCTGACAAGCAGAAGAGTAGTATTTGGAAATGTATATTATTTATGCTTGTAAATTTGTGATGTTTTAGCTTTATACTGTTTGCTTCTACCCTCTCTCTCATGCTCTGTTTTTCTCTGACTCTTCATCCATCACATAAAATATCAACAAGATAAGACTTTATGTGCTACTCCCAGTGACAGAGATAAAAATGGGGAAAAACTCAGGGGAGCCTAAAAAGACTTTATCTGGATTTAAGTAAGGGCAGGAGGAAAGCAGAATCAAACTCGAGATTTCAGGGAGAAAAGAGGGAGAAGGTAAATAAAGAAGACAAGCTCCCACAAAAGAGAAATGAAAGCAGCTTGAATTTGTGAAGGTCTGAAATGAATTTTCTGTTGGAGTTTGTCATTTGCTTCCACTTCAGAAGTGCCTTAGTTGCCTCTACATATTCTCAACTCATAGCAGGGAAGAAAAAACCAAATGTGATGCTTATAGAGCAGAACAGAACAGAACTTTTCAAAAATGATCTTCAGAAGTAGATCACATAAAGATTTTTCTACATATATGCTAATGTCTTCAGTGTCCTGCTGTTATGTATCTTTTTAAACCACATAAACTAAAACTAATATCTATGTTTCTAGTCATTTTTGTAGGAATGTTTGCCAGGTGCTTCTGCTGGTGTCCTGATTATAGGTTGGGGTTTTTTTTCTAATATGGAGTATAAATAAATACATTTCCTTGTTTTCACATTGTCTTTTGCGGTCCTTTCACATGATCTCATTCATAGACTGGAACACCCACTGGGAATGGAGGTTATTTTTCTGTGGGAGCTCTGTATAATGCCATTGCCAATAAGTAGAAAGATGTAAAAGCAGAATTTTAAAGAAAGGAGTCTTAACATCAGAAGAGCAACCTCTGCATTCCTCTCACCAACACACTATGTGACAGCATGGAGAAAAGATGGAGAATGTAAGAACAGTTAGCTCTGGAAAACATTAGGAGAGATAGCCACAGACAGACAGGAAATCAAGTGCTTTTCATACGTTCCATAAACAAGAAAGGTAGAATGAACTGACCGCAGACAGGAATTCAACACCACCAACATTGTGTGGAAATCACTCAACTACATCAGTTCCCACAGGACAAACGATTCAATTTGCGACCCATCAATCATTCAGCATAATAATGGAAGTAAATACATCATAATAGAGGGCTGTCACAGGATCAATGTCTTCTACTTTGGAAATAAACATTTTGGGGACTGCTCCAGTATTTATTTTCCATAAAACAAGTAATTATAAAATAAATAATTGGTTTTACTATGGCATTTATGTGGCAGCAGGAAACCATTACTTGGTGACATTTTATTTCAACAGCATTATCTCTAAAGAAAAAAACAAAAAAAGGAAAGGAATAAAAGGCTGACTACTTGTGGATCTGTCACACATTCCATTTACTTAAATAAGAGCCACTGACTGACAACAAGTAATGCCATTTTAAGGGAAATCAAAAGGCAGCAGACTAATGCTGCGCAGTCATCTTCATCAGCAGATTACTGGACTTTTGATATTTTAGATTGATATTGCTCATTTAAGACCTACACGCTTCTTTAAAAATACAAAAATTTACAATTAATAAGCTACTTATATTTTGCACCTCAATTAAAGCTTGTTGTGGGGCAGAAAGGTATTTGTTAAGACATTTTTTATAAGGGTGGTGGGTGAAGTATTTGATTGCAAATGTTAACAAAGTACAGAAAACCCATATCATCAAAAATCCTGTCCTATGTTTCCTTTCACTAGTACTACTAAAATCCATCTGTTTCAATTCCTTGAAATGCATGGCCACATTGTCTCCATTTTTGAGAAATACTGAATTATTTTGATTATTTTTCCCAGTTTGACACCTGCATAAACTGAAATACAATCTATGTTAAATAAATTGAAAACTATCACATGCTGTCAGATTTCACATACAGTTTATAATTTTAATCTCTTGGAACATCTAACTCTAATCTGCAGCTTAACTGAAATTCAATGCATCTCAAAAGGTTCAAGAAACTCAAATATTATGTCGAAGCCTATACATCAGGAAGGAGAAGTATGAGTGGTCCTGCCTATAAGGACCTCTTGCTAGTGGCAGACAGAACCCATAAAAGACTGATCCAACATGAGAAACAGAGCTGTCAAATTGCTTGGAAATGCAAGTCTTAGCTTTGGTTTGCTTCAGTTTGGGGTTGAAGTCAAGGTTCTATGCTATGATTCAGGTCTTGACAGGCAATGCCTTTCAGTTCACCTTTAGTTTCCTCATTTTAAGTTAGCACTGTTCCTATAATGTGGCAGGCTAGCAGTTGCATACACCTCTAGATCTTCTCAAATAACCATTTGCAGAAACTTGCTTAAGCATCTGTTTAGCTCTCATAAAGCACCTGAAGACATACCAGGCTGAGCCAATCATCTACTAGAAGTCTGCATAATAATTTCACAGTGCAAATGTTTCCAAAGGGAAATATATGTACTATGACCAAAGTATTATGCAAATTTTGTTTTTACAGTGATTTAGCCCTGCCATAATATCTTATGCCATTATACAAGCAGTGCATTAAGCCATGTCATTGCTGACAAAAGCAGGCAGGAGCTGGACCAGATATCCTGCAGCCTCAGCCTGAATGTATGGATGCCTTAGGGGCACGCTACCTATTAATTTAAAATTCTGAAACTAATTATGTATGTCAGGGTGACCTCTTTCTAATCTACATTCATCACAGAACACAAGCCTTATGTCTCTGTTGTTCCCATAATAAAATAGCTGTTGATAGACTTATATAATTGACTGTATCTGAAGTGGACTCATACTATGGTGCTACATTTAAATTGTATGTAATCCCAGCTGAATAAAGATAAGCAAAAATAATCCAACTATCTCAAGTAATTAACTTCCAAGGTTTCATAGTAACATTGGAAAAGAATTATTACCCACGATCTTAAAAACAATGTTGCAGAGTACCATGAAGTCATATTCATTGCTGAGCTACCGAGAAATCATTTGCAACATTTAAAGATGTGCATAGCATAAGATATATTCACTTCTACTTATTTATCCCACACAGAGCTTGACATGTTAGACACATTGATGAAATATGTACCTAGAAAGGCCCCTGAACCTGGCACTGAGATTTTAGAGCTGCCTGAAAGAATTAAGTACCTAATTCTCATTGAATGCTAAAGGAAACAGAGAAGAAAGTTTCAGTTAACACCTGAGCAGCAGGAGGAATTTGTTAGAGCGTACATCTACCGCTCGATCTCTACCCATGTGACAACAAAAAACACAAAGAAGGCAGCTGTTGTTGCTGTGTTCTCCAGCCTACCTTGGAGAACTCCTTGGAGTTACCCTTAATCACTCTAAGACACTTTAAGAGAGGCCAGACTTACAAACAGTCCATTTATAAGCTCAGTTCAGATTAGTAACGTGATGAAATCCCAGCATGCTCAAGTTCCCTTTTCTTTGGCCCTGTGATTTGCTGTGAGGCTTGTGATCGAGGGAATTCGCAGCAACTATAAAATAATTGAGGCAGTGATTCTGAAAGCACCCAGCTTGGTGAGCAGTCCCACAACCTTAAGCCAAGCTATTCAGATACAAGTAAGTCTTCACAGGATCATGATTCTATTGAAGAGTCTAAAGGCAGCACTGAAAACAAAGCAAAACAAAACCAACCAACCAAATAAACCCCGTTCCCTGTATTGCATGTTTGAACAGCAAGATGAAATTGAAAGGCCATCATTAAAGAGAGCATGATCTCTGAAATACCCTAGCCCAAGGAGCACACCTACCCTACTCTATGGTGACTTCAAAACAGGCTGAGGTACAGAATGCAATATCAATCAACAAAGCAAACCTCATAACAATAATATGAGGAGACATGACAGATACATCTTTTTTGAGGCATATCAAATGTACACTTACAGCTTTCTTACAGAAGACTGTGGACTGATGCTAACAGTTTTGTTGAGTTTGAACTGTTTGGCAGAAACTGATGTTGCCGAACATCTGCCTTAGCTTACTTTGGTTTGTTTACGTATTTCATATCAGTCAAAACACTTTTCCAAGAAAGAAATGGTGAGAAAAGACACATGTCACTGCTGATGCTGAAATAAATCTGCTATTTTTATGCTAAGAAGCTTCAGAAGTACCTGTTTCACAATGATTACCTCACAGTGACCACCTCACAATGAAAGAAGCTTTTCGCTATTGTGATTTCCTAATTTCTGCCTGACTTTGCAACTCTAACATTACAACGTGTCTCTATGCTTTACAGTGTATGAGATGCCATCAATAACAGCTGCTGTCAAACCATACACTTTAACAAATCAAAAGAAATGCTAGTACTTTGAAAAGAATTCAAAAACTTTGTAACACTAATAAATAAGTTATGCAGAAGATTTAGTACATACTGTAGGCAACCCGTACGCTAATAAATTATACAGCACACTATACTTCTTTAAAGTTGCATTTTTTGCTGTAGGGGCTGGTGTAACAGCTAGTTGGAAGGAAAGCATATTTTCTCAAATTTTCCCCTCTTCCAAGATAGAGTGAGCCATCAAAAAAATAATTTCTTGAGCTAATTTGAAATACCTAGTATGCCAATCTGAAATAGAACCAGTATGCCAAGTGGTAGTAGATTTAAAAATTTTTTTTTTAATTGCTTGTTTAAAACCCTCCAAAACAATGTATTTTTCCTTGTAATCTACTATTTATGATTCTGCGTGGAACATATTATAAATGTAGTAACAATCACACTTCTGGTATAGCTTGCTCACACAATATAAGACAGGTAGGAATATAGGAAAATAGGGCACTAGAGCTTATCAGTGTACAGCTGTCAAACCTTTTATTCATCTCAAGGTTTGGTGGTTTCTGGACAAATGCACTATGGTTGAAATCCCACTGCAGAAATAAAGCTTTCAAGGTAAAATAGTACTTCATTTTCATTATCATGAAAGAAAAGGAGAAATATCTGCAGCAGCAGAATGCCACAGCAGTATGTAAAGACTGACAATTTTGTGACGTAAAGTATAAATAGAACGGTGTCCATTGCTGTCTTTTCCCTTTCTCCTGATCCCCATTTCTTTCCCTTCCTTTCTCTGCACTCTTCCAGCAAACACAAGCTACAGACAAGGAACACTGCACCAAAAAGGTGTGCTTTTGAGGTATTATGCAGAACATGAGTGCCTTCCTGGGGGGTCATTACTGAAGGTAACTTAAAAAATTGAAAATATAGGACATTGTTCGCACATTAAGGATAATCATAACATCAAGAAGACCTCCAATGCAGTGCACAGCTGGCATGCAAGGAATCCCTTCATACTGGTCAACACAATCTGCAACCTTGGAGATGGCACAGAGGAAGGAGCAGAGTGGAGACACCACAACTAGCTTCTGCCATAATGGCACAGAGGATGGGACCTTGAAGGGTGATAAGTTGTGCCCCTGCGACCCTGAGTCATAAGTCCATCATCTTGTGATGGATTGCTGTCCTTTGTGCAAACAATGCTCATTAGAGTGTATGATAATTTTACACCAATCAAAACCAGAGGTGTGTATGACTACAACCCCTCAAGCCCCACCTGGAAGGTAAAAATAATATAAAGATAGCTGAACAAAAGGGAGTTTTGGGGAAGACATCACCGTGGACAAGTCAGGGAAGACATCATCACAGACTCTGACTCCTGGGATCGGTTGCCGGGCTGACCCCTCTCTTCCCCCCCCACAGGGACGCCTTTGGGTGAGATACGAACTTTGGTGAGAACTTAACTTTAACTTTTTCCCGGGTTTAGAAATCTATATAGAGCCACCTTCAATATTGGCGTTTTTGTGTACACACATTTTGCAGACAGTGTGTTCATCACCATCAATCTACAAGAACTTGGACTCTGTTGCTTGAATAAATTGCACTATCCACGTACCCAGCTGCACCGTCTCTCACTGGGCGCTGTGTAAGTCCACAGACAGTGGCTGGACGGGAGCACAATGCACTGCTGAGTGAGTCCATGTTACCAGACACATAGTGCCAATTTGGGCATCACTCAGGACTTCAACCTAGCCACTCCCAGCCCCTCTGACAGCTGAGGATAAGCTGGAAAGCAAGGAGGTTTATTTCCTGCCAAATTAATTTACTGCTTTCTTAACGCAACACTTCCCTGGAAATAAAATCACTTTGTCTCAGGTACTTTACAAAGAAAGGCAGAAAATGGTGAAATAACCTTATTGTTACATATTAAGCCTAACAATATTTTTACACATTAAAGAACCAAACTAAAGCATTTTGCCTGGTGCAAATCAACTATCTTCTGGAAGGATAGCTGTCCTCTGTCCTTAATCCTATAAATTTGCCACAACACTTCCCAGCAATGCTTCACCAAACATGAAAATAAGCAGCTGAATCTTCACTGTAGCAGTGAAGCAGAGTCTCTGGCTGCCAATACTCTACGCCCTTTACACTTCAGTTAGCAGGGTCCTCTGCTGAACAACTGTCTGCAGGGAGCACTGCCAGACAACATGCATTTGATGACCATATCTCACCACCAGGTTTCTGTACTGCTACAACGAAACAAGGAAGGGAGTGTGGGGCAGAAATAATCAACATGCCTCAGTACTGCCCAGAACAAACTGGTAATGTGGAGAATTTTTTTTTCCCTAAATCCTTAATAGAAAACTAGAATTATATACTACAGTAAGCTCCCCAGATCTGGTTGACTGAAATCATGAACAAGAGATCCACCACAGATTCAGGAAGCATGTGCACAATGCAGTTAATTTTCAGTCTGAACACCAGGCTGCCCAGGAGAGGTGCATGTTGGGCTGTGTTAGCAAACAGTAAAAAAAAAAAAGGCAAAAGAATTAAGACAATTATTTTCCTACCTTTTCTCTCAATCAAGTGGGAGGTCCTTTTAAGCTCTTGAAGAAGTTAACACAGAACTGCTTCTTCTGAAAAAGAAGAAAAGAGCTTTTTTAAAAATAAATTAACTAGGTTTTAAAGTTTTTAGTTTCTTTCATATCCCAAGAAGTGACTATAATAAAGTACTTCAGTGATGAATTTCATCCCTTTTTCTGGATTTCATTTTAATCTGTGAAAACGTTTTCTTTCACCGTTTTAGGTTTAAGCAGATGTACCCATACTTTATGGTTGTTAAGGAGATAAGGTTCTGTTCAAGGTTCTGTATGAGTCCTTTGTGTTCGTAACTGTTGCTTGACCTGCATTTTCAAGAATTTGTTATTCAGCTTATAAAGTAGTTAATTTGGTCACATCATACTGGTCCTGTTCCTTTGGTGGAGAACTGAAACATCAAACACCCTTGGGTAAAATTTATGTATTATCATTCATGCCTGCTCACATATGATTACAGGCATTCACAGGAAAACTGGGAAGTCCCAATATGCAAGAGCCAAACATAAAAGCAATTAAAAGTAAACACACAGAGAAAATCTAACATACCCTCTGCCTTTACTCCAGGGAAAAAAATAAAAAATAAAAAAACAAGACACTGGGAAGAAAGTCAGAAAGGCCAACTTCAAACCCTATGGCTAGTAATCATAAATAAATTTATGATTCACTGTACCAAAACTCCCAAACCAGTCTTATTAGGGATTATACTCAAAACCCAGTCATTGATGATAGCTGCTTGTTTCCAGAGGAGAGAACCCATGAGGTCCAAGGAACAGAAAGAACTGAGATATCTAGCTAATAAAGTGACTTGGTAATAGAATATCACAGACTCTGTGGTGATCACTAGACTAGAAGGGAAAAGATTTATTCAAGGTAACATCAACAGGTGTCTTCCAAATACTGCAAACATAACCATTGGGAACAGAAAGGAGGTCAACGTAAAGAAAAGTGGGTTTAGCCAAAAATCGTTCCCAGGGACGATGCCCCCATCCAGATCCAATGGAAATGACCCAGGGCACTAGAATAAGGCAGGCACAGCAGGGCTGTACCAGTTGACCTCAGGATCACATAAAGGTCCCCATTTCATTAGACACTAAAAAGTTTTAGTAGTAGAGTCTGGCCTGGAGGAGCCGCCCTGGTCATCTGCACAGTTAGTCAGAAGGGGCTTTCCTGCTGTCCCAGTTCGGCTGCAAAAAAGGGGTATTGGCACTGCCAAAACAGCTAGAAAGAGGCTTGTGACAGAGCTGGTGTCACCTCCCAAACCCTGGGGAGGCTCCATGGTACAGAAAGCAGCCACCTCTCCTCCCAGCCACGACTGGCCTGACAGGGAGAGGGCAGCTCTGACCCTTCTTTCTCTCTGTTTCCTCCCAAAGCAGGGAGGAAGCTCAGGGCACCTACACCACCTCTCCTCCCGACCTCATCTCATTCATAACAAACCCGTACTTTAAAGTACACAGCCCATTGCCCGTTATTTTGCAGAAAAATGTGGTATTTATCATGACCTCCTGGGTGGCGGTAACACAAAGCACCACCTCCCACACACTGCTGAGGGAGCAGCCTGCAGCAGACCCTACTCCTACTGCAGCCACGGCCTCTGCCTTCTCTCCAGCTCTGCCTCCTCTTCCTCACCGCAGGCAGCTGCCCCTCACCGCCACTTCCCTCACAGAAGGGTTACATTTCGGGCACGGCAGGACTAAGGAGGAGCAGCGGTCCCAGCAGCCCGCCCTGGCTGAGGGCACCACCGGCCCCTCGGGCTGGAGGTTCGAGCCTCCCGCCAGCAGCCTGGGCGGGCTGGGGGCTGAGGGGCGGGACTGTCCCGAGGGGCTGCGCCGAGGGAGCCGCGGGCTTTGCTCTGAGCCGGCCGCCTCTTCTGATAGAAGGAGACACGCTTGGGTACGTGGGGGCTGAGGACGGGAAGGTTTGCTTGCAGCCTGCCTAGTTAGGTTTCTTCAATTTACTTAAATACATTTTTTCTCATTCTTTCTCGTGTCCTAATTTGGTTTTGCACATTCCCGTTGCTGGGTGCATGTGGCATCTCCCCTCTGTGAGGACAGCGGCCGGGGTAGTGCTGCACCAGCCCCAGTACAGGGCCCTGGCATAAAGAAACGCTGTTCAAAATAGCGCACAAAAATCTGGGAACATATTAATAGTTTGAAATAGTCACTTAGGCAGTAGTGCAAATGCTGCTCCAGGCCCCCAGACATTGTCTTTCTTGGCTGTAATCAACACTTTATGGCACCCAAATGTTTATTGCTATACAGGGGGGAAAAAAAGCATCTATATCATTGCTATCGAACACTGAGAGTCCTACAATAACACTGCACTGTATTATTAATGGATGGAGATGAATTGCTTGATGTTGCAATTAAATTGGGAACAGTATTGCATTGATCTGTGAAAAGCAAACCACTGCTAATGGCAGCAAACTGCATCTCCAAGACACAAGAAACACCTCTATTCCTAGGAACTTTTTTCTCTGACCTCTTGGATACATGGGAAAGGGTAAGCCTAAAACATCTGCTGCAAGATAGGCTTCAGAGAAATCTAATTAACACCATGTCCAGGAATGATGAGAGCAGATGTATCCTGGATAAAGTCACTGACAGGAGATCACTTTGTTATGCCAACACAATTTTAGCTTGGAAAGAAAAAGGTTTGGAAAAGTCTTCATTGAAACAATCATGTAAGATTTAAATGGCAAATGATGGCAACAGAGGAAGAGAATCACATCTCATGTTTAAAGAAGAGAAGAAAAGCCACGAAAGAAAAAGAAGCTGAGAGGAGGGATCCCATCCTTCCTTACACTGTGACCTTGCAACTGTGAAGGTCAATATGTTAAAAATGCTTAGAGACATCCTAGTGAACAGACTACTACACTGAGCTGAAAAAGTATTTTAGAGCTTGCTGAAGGTGTTGACTCTGATTAAAAACCAAATAATGGCCTCGAAATACTGAGAGCAGACATCAGCGTCTTTTCTGCTTGCATTCAGCAGCAAACCAAGCTGAAAACCAGCTTGGAATCTTCATGACTTCATTTCTAACATTGTTCAGGATAAGATCACTGCAATCTACAATAAACTGCTCTGTCATCTAAACAAGAAGGAATCCAGCATTTTTAAATGTTTGGGGTTTTTAACACTGCCATTTTACAGCTTCACAGCCCCCTTAAATAAAACCAAACTCAGACACATTTTTGGTTGCAAGAGAGAAATGTCTCACTGTTGCACTTCCAGCATACATTTTATGGTGATTTTCCCTTTATTGATTGGCATTGCTCAAATCTTTCATTGCCTCCCCAAAGGACTGAACTCACAGAGGGAGATAAACAAAAAATACCAAGTTCATCATGTTTAGAACTGCTTCTTAGCATCTGTGCTGCCTCTCTCCCCAGTCACCTTTTGCCAATAGGCTTTTCAGATTCATTTTCAGAAAGACTGAAAAGATGCAATGGAAGCCAGGTTTGCTCCAAGTTTTGTGATATGTGTCTGAAAGATCAGTGTTTTGATTAAAAGAATCCTGATTGAATCTTCTGATAGAAAATTGCTCATAAGCACATAGTTTTTTTTTTGATCCTAGGTTGATTTTCTTGTTTACAGTGATACACTATATGTAGAGGAGGAAACGAAGAGGATGGAGATTGCTAAACTCAGACATGGTTAAATGGTAGAGGGCAGCACAAAACAAGCTGGCAGACTCAAGCTTCATGTTCATTTTAGTGCCAGCTTGGACAACAGTTCTCCTTGATCAGAGTTCACAGGTTCCCATAAATAACAAGTGATTTCATTGTACTGTCCACTAAATATTTTACTTATGACAGGTCATGTTTCAGGAATGAAAACAAATATGACACAGATCACAAGTAACATGCTCATCCATTTTGACTTACAAGTAAAAAATTGTCACCTTGGTGTTATTAAATGGTTCCAAGGAGAAGGATATTTTTTTTCCTGATTTTTTTTTTTGTTTTTTTTTTTTTCAAGTAGATGCATGCACTGGAAGAATCTTTTGATCACATATTTATGGAGTAACTAGTGTCTAGTGGGTAGAGAGGAAACTGACGATGAGGCTTCTTGAATTTTACTTTTAAGCTCAGCCATTGATCTCTATGTTGCTTTTAGCAAGTCACTTTTTGTGTTAGAGTTGATCTAAGCACAAAATACTGTAAATAATGCAGGTGTGCTGAAGTCTATTTAATCTCCATAGATCATTTTGCAGGATTTAAGCAAAGCAGATGCCCAAACATCACTGTGATGGGAGAGATATAAAACCCCAATTGGACTAGAAAGCCCAGTACTCTGTTTATTGAGGTTTCAAGGGTCAGTCTCAAAAGAAGCAATTTTCAATTATCATTCGCATGCTACTTGCATCTCCCTGTTTTTTTTCATTAAAATGTTTCTTTCGGTGGCTGAGGAAATGACAGATTCTGTTAAGTGCTAATGGTAAGGGCAGCTGACTTTTTTCTTTTTTAGTTTCACGCCTCATTTTCCGTCAACTTCAATCCTGAATAGTCCTTTTACATTAGGATTTTGCATTTGCTTTGAACAGACATAAATGAGAATATGTGGTTTAAGGTAGTGAAGAAGTAAGCTTTTGTTGCAGGAATTTGAATAGTTCTGCAACCGTTATTTAGCTTTCATTTTAGTATCCTGAGACGGGGTGGAAGGAGATGTCCCATCTTCAGCATCCCATAATTGCTACAAATATGTAGGTGGAAGGCTATTCTCAGGTGGTAATTTCTGTGCTTTTTATATGTAACACCAGTAGAAAAGGAAGAGATTAAGTTATACATCAGCCTTGGAAGGATGCTCCATGCTCAAGAGACAGTAAGAAAGAAGTCTTCACCATGTTTAATGAAACACAGGCATTGCTGAAGAGGAAGGAAGTGGAACTATCAGTAAAATACACATGGACAGACAAAGGAAGCCAGTATGCTTAGGAGCTCTAAAATGAGTAAAAAATTGGATTTGGTGTCGAAAGCAATACAAGCTAAGAAGATATTAAAGAAGGTGACAAAAAAAAAAAGCAGAAAATAAGGGAAACTTGGGGACAGCATGTCTTGAGTGAGGTAACAGGTTACAAACAGACAACAGCTGCAGTTTTAAGCAAGAAGCAGATGCTGAAAGGGAGAGCTGACAGTACTGTGTAAAATAAGTAGGGAGATGAAAAGTGGAAAAAGAGGCGTAAAACCAAATACACAAAGCATTGTCTGTCAAAAAGCTTCTCTGTCTTTCAGTTTTCTGACACATGTCTTGTGATATTTATATATCTGTATTACAGATAATCTTTCATACCCTCACCCTTTCTTTGGCAAGACTCTCTCAGCATCCTGCCCTTCTTCTGTCCCACATTCTCTCAATTGTCTCCTCCACAAATACAACTCAGGCTCCACCTATGATTCATTATTCTCTATACTCCAGAGCTCTCTCTGGTCAGACTAAAAGAGTGAGCTGCATCTGTGACCTCTCCTCATGGATCTGCATGATGCTACTTCCACAGAACTGCTTATATAATTAGGAGACAACTTTTAAACCCTCAATCCCTAACATCCTTCCTTATCTCTCCCATAAAACAAACCAACACAGTACCTACAATCTTCTCAGCATCTCTATCCTGTCCTCTCCTTGGGGCCCAGGGCATTTTTTATAAATCCAGTATCTCTGGGACCTCATATCCAGAGCACGCCAAACCCTTACAGAACTTCTCTGCATGCTGTGCAAAATATGTATGTAATTACACAACCTTTTCTACTAGTCTCTGAAAACACTGTTTTCCTGACTTAACTGTTTTTCCTACAAGCCTTTTCTTTAGGCACTTCCTCCTCCTCTTCTGTTACCTCAAACATCAATTGCTTATCTTCATGTTCAAAGCCTTTCTTAGCCTGTGTCTATCTTACTTGGCTCTTACTGAGTATTAAGAGGTCAACCCCTGCCTCAGGTTAGCCCATGACCCCAGCATCTTTCATCTGCTTGTTACATTTTAAACAAGCACTTTCTCCCCTACTGCTTTCACACTGGGAAGAGGCCCTGTAAATATCCATCAAATTATTCCATTACACATCTTCAAACACCTCTTTAAACCACACTGTGATTCTCACAAAAGTTTTAACAAAGCACAGGCCACTTGTTTTATAAGACCATAGCCAGCTAATACTGTTTCATATGTGCCTCTACATCTGAATCTGTTGTATCCTGTCAAATACTTAAATGAGTTGCCTCCGTAGTCTCTTTTTGATCTGTGTTCATACTGTGACTGGCATATATATGTGAATTGCCAGATGCTACTACATGGGGCTACAGTTCCTAAGTGCTTTATTGTTAAATATATAAACATGTACTTTAATAAATCATGCAGGCATAAAGCCCTATAATAGTTAGAATGAAGTCCTTGTCAACGAAGTCACGATTTAAAACATTGACTTCAAAATCTCTATTTTTGTCATTGTGCAAGTTATTGAAAAAGAAGCTATACCTGAGTTTATGGGGAAGCACTAATGAATTGTAAGACAAAACAACAGACACTTATTTATAGACTGACATGAAGAATATACGATTAGACTAACATCCATCCTTGTAAGAATGAATCATTTCTTCCATTTTCTGTCTATTGCATGTTTATAATCTTTTCTCTTCCTGAAACAGGAAATGTGAAGAAACCTGAATTCCAATTTAAAGCGGAGAGTTTATGTTGGGCAGATGTGCTATGTTTTTTAAATATCAAAAATATACAGGGTTTTTTAGTAACACAAAAATTTAGTGTAAATGAACGGAACATTAAAGCTTCCAGTACTCCAATTTCTGTTCCAGAATAATGGAGATTCACTTATTTACCATACTTTGACATGCGTTTGATTCCTCAAAGTCATATTTCAAAATAAGCAATAAGTCTGAAGAACCTCGGTGTTCTAAATGCAATCATTATTCTGCAGACTGAACCTAATGCTGAGGTAATGTAGAGTCTGACCTTTTCAAATAAATCTCTCTTAATAAATGTTCCTCTCTAGTCTCTGGAACAACAGAAGCCTCTAAGGCAGCAACAAACTAGGAACAAGGGCAAGATGCAACAGCGAAGCAAGAGGCAATGTGATTTAAAGGTGAAAGGATTTGGACATGACCCTGCTGGGCAAAAAGAGGCAGAAAGGCTGCATTTTTCATGAATGCCTAGGGCATCTTGTTTGCAGAGTCTGAACCTCTGCTGAACAGCTCTCTGCAATTCCTGTCTTCTATTTTTGAATCCTATCAACCTGATTTGTATGTCAGAGAGATGAGAGGTGCACCAGTTGCTGTACATCACTTTACATCAGGGGATTATCACTACGTATACTAGCCATTCATAATACCACTAGAGGTGCTATTATTTTTACCAGCATCAGTAAATTTTAATTCCCAGGAATAAAGAAGACTTCTTTAAAAAAGTTTTGTGTAAATATAAAATGAAATAATCCCACATAGACCCATCTTTGGTAAGATGATGCTTCACTTTTCCAGTAAACCAGGGATAAAGGATTGCAACAGAGGTGAGACAGAAATGATGGTAATAACCTAACTGAAATGAATATTTGAGAAGAGATTTCCTGAAAGAGGGTTCAACAAAGGGGCATAGCAGGGGAGCCATCCAGAGTCTACAGGACAGCACTAAGAACCCATTTAGGGCACTTTGGTGGAGTTCTTAAACAAATTGTGCCACTTACTGAGTCCAAGGAAAGTTCCTTTCACGTGTAATGGGCTGTAATGTTTCCTCCTTTGTTAACCTGAGTAGTTCAGACAAAGCAACTCCAGTTAGACATTGGTTCTGATTGGACCTCTGTAGAGGTAATAGCATTCAATGACACATCTTCTGAGTGACAGGCCAAACACAAAAGGACTTTTCAGTGGCATCTCTAAGATGAGGTTAAGACACACACAGAATCACTCGCGGCAGAAATGCTGACGGAGAAGCACAGCAGAAAAGCCCCTTGCTCACACAAGGTGCACCCCAGAACAATGTAGTTGTCCCCAAGATTTCAAAGCGATGCTCTCTGCTCCAAGCCATGCTGATGCTGCTTCTAGTAGATCTCTCAGCTATCCAGATGGATAGCAGCTATGCACCAGTGAGCCCCCATATTAACTACTCAGTTTTTATTTAAGACATTTTTCAATGAGTTCATACTTAAAAAGAAAATTCTGGATGCACTTTCTGTTTCTTCTACAAACACTGAAAAGATTTATTAAGAGTTTGCATTCAAGTTGTCCTGCTTTCAGCTGGAGTAGAGCTGATTTTTGTTCTGAGTAGCTAGAATAGTGCTGTGGTTTGGATTCAGTATGGGAATTGGTATGAGAAGAATGCTGATAATATGCCGATGTTTTTAGTTGTTGGTAGGAAATCAGGAACTTGTCAAGTTCCCATGTCTTGCTAGTGTGCAGGTGCACAAGAAGCTAGGGGAGAGCACAGCCAGAGCCAGGCACCCAAACTGGCCGGTGGAATGCTCTGGATCATACAACAGGTACAGCTGAAGGTTGGCTGGGAAGCTGGGGCTCTTTCAGGATTGCAGTTTTGAGGTTTTCACTCCTCTGGCAACTGGCTGGGCATTGGTCAGTGGGTGGTGAGCAAATGCACTACACATCACTCATTTGTACGTTCTATTCTTCTTATCATCATTAAATTGTTTTTATTTCAACCTACATGTCTCCTTACCCTTATCCCTCCCATTCTCTCCCCTGCGTTCCCCGAGACAGGGGAGGGTGAGTGAGCAGCTGTGTGGTGTTTGGCTGCTGGCCGGGTTCAAACCATGATACAAGTATACTGCAATGTCCTCTAAAAACCCTTCTAAAGAAAATATATAAATAAAAATTCCTTGTACTTTTGGTAACTTTACTCCTCATAGAGGACACAGAGAGACCTATGCTGAGGTAATACACCAGTTACACATTCCTAGGTAATGAGCTTTATCTCTCAGGATCAATTTTCCATTAATAGCATTCAGTGCTCCATCCAACTTTCAAATTAATTTGACCTGTGAACCTAGGGCGTTCTGATGCTGCTTTTTAAACTACCGGAATGTAATGCCAACATAATACAGAAAAATTACAGCAGCAAGACTTTAATGGCCAAACTGATGCTTACTGGAGAATCTTAAGGCAGTCTAATGACAAGTAGTGTAAACTTAGAAGGTGCTTAAAAAAAGAGAAAATTTTTAAATACAGAGGCTTGTGCTGTTTCTACCTAAGCTGTTGAGTCAGTAAGTTAACAATCTAAGACTGCATTTATCAGGATTGTCTGAGGCAAGAAAAGAAAGAGTGGTATGCTATTGATCTGCAAGAAGTTTATTTCTTCCACTCTGCAATGTTAAAGGAATCAATCTCTTAACTAAAGGAAAAATAACAGTATTGATAATCAAAATGATGGCTTAGCTTTTGTAGGACAATGACAGGGTTGTATTGGGAGTGTAATAGCGTAACTGCCAGGTTTGATTGTGCCTTTGACAGGCCAGCTGGTAGGTTATGATTACTGGAATCAATTCTTGACAATGAAAGAGACATCTCCAGAATGTTCAGTGGGACAAGCAAATTATTAGGAGACTAAGAACTGCATTAATCTCTCAGCATTGTGCATGGCACAGGTACGTTTCATTACACAAAGTCCAAGGGCTGAGTACATACTCAAACGAATGCAAATGAAATAACTGTAGTCAATGTCAGCTTGCAGTACAGTTCTAGCCCTACAGCTGTGGCTGTATAAATGAGCTTGCATTCTTATCTGCTCTATTTAATTCTTGTTTTGTTGCGGTGTTTTTGAGGAAAGTTTCTTAACAGGTACTGTTTTGGTTTAAAAAACAAAATCTGCTATACCAAAAGAAGGTCATTGGAAAAAGATGCTTAAACTTCTAGAATAATGACCTCTGCTAGAATCCAATATCTTGGTACAGGAAACAAATATTAAGCTGTTTCCACTTACCTAGAAATGTATGGCAGAACCAGAAAAAAATTCCTTTTTTTTTTCCTGGATTTTCTAATAAAGTAAATATCACCAAACATCAATCATCTTTTGGAATATCAAGGTTTTGGCTGTGATATGTATGCTACAACTGTTCTAAGAGTCATAGTCAAAGATGCACAGTGATGAATTTAATTCTTGAAGGTAGTGGAAATACACCATTATGTTCCAACAAAAATATTATCTCAAGGAAATAGCTTACCTTATCATTGAAAAAACAAGGACATCCAGTTTATCAGTGAAATGAGAAAGTACAGGCACACTGTAAGTACTGCAGATCTCTGGGTCCAGGGAGCTATCTGGCAGGGATAAAAAAAGGGGGTTAGAGTAACAATTGAGAAAGCCTGTCTCCTATGCAACTCATCAGTGAGCTGAGGCACAGATAACAGCAAGTGAGATGACAGGCATCAATCCCTGACCTTTTCACTCTCCTCTGACCCACAAAAGTCATCTTCCTGTAGATACATTTGCATAAGAAGTATAGCCTTTTATGTGGTTTAGTCTTTTTTTTGGGGGGGAGAGGTGTTGCCTTTTTTTCTTCTTGGCCCTTTAGAAGCTGATGTAACATGCTGTTCTAATTTAGGGGATGATCTCTTTTTACACCCATAGCAAAGCAGAGGAAAGAGTGGGTACTACACAGCAGAGCATAACAAAGCACCCCACTGCCTTACAAAGCAACTAACAAAGCAACACTCCAGTGAGCCACAGAAGGGCACAGACACACAAAGGTTTCCAGAGCTGGCACCAGCCACAACTGCAATGCAATCAGCTACTGGAGAAGTCGGTTCATAGGTTTAGGAGGGCTCATGGAATCGTCACTTCTCTAGGATCTCCACAAAAATAACTATCATCCCCCATCAGGCTGGAAGGTTCCTGCCTTGGGAAAAGGGGTGTGCTCTCTCTCCCTTCAATTAGAGCAACGCATTAGATCATGAAAAGCATCCGCAAGGCTTCTGAAAGTTACAGCTACCACAGGATGCTGCAGTACATCTCTTTGGCAACAAGGACTACTATGTGCACTTCTCAGTTGTCCTCTTCTGTTTCCCAAAAACCTTCAGCCTATTCCTGTGCTTACCTTCCTTCCCTCAAGGAAAGTACAACCACATGACAGGTATTAGATCCCATGGTAGGATGCTTCAACACTAATGGGATACTTGTCTTATCACTCCAGTGCAAAGCACACTTTACAGAACTGATGATAAATTTAGCTTGTAAAGAGGGAAAATACAACAAAAACTGAAGAACTGTCAAAAATACAAAAGTAGCTTTATTTTTGCATCTTTCATGTGCCAGGAGAAATTTCTCCTTTACCTAGTAAATGAGATTTTTATCTTAGTGTATCTCTACAATACTATCAAACCCTGAAAGGTAGCCTATGTCACAACAAGGTATATTTTCTAAACTCTTCTGAGAGTAATTTTAGGTCTGTGGTATAAAGTACAGCCTCATACAGTTATTCTAGAAATTCAGATAGCCTGTTTGATTACATGCAGAATGAGCAAAAAGAACACTAGCTCTGAAATTAGGCTAATTCTTACAACAGAGTAGACAAAGATTACTTTTCAGATAACTTTTAATTAGTTATTAGGCTGATTATTAAAAATACATCAGAAATATCTGGCAAATGTAGGTAGCAAACCTTTAAATATGAAGCTTAGAAAATATAAAAAACTGAGAGGTCCATTCAAAAGTAGAGTTTTAAAGATAGGGGTTCCCATTAAAAAGGCTAAATGTATTAAAAGCACTGCAGTAATTTAGTAGTTGTTCATCCTGTGCCTCCATGGCACAGCATGTCTCCACTGAAATGGAGGAGGATGGAGCTAACAGCACTTTTAACCTTTTCTGGATGGTTCCTCTTAGGAAGTTCTGCTTTTCAGTCATTCTGGAAAGATTCTCAGTTTGTATGAACATCTGGATGTCAAGTTGTTTCATCATCCACTGAGAGGAAGAGATAGACAACATATTTTAAGGCTTTTACATAAAATTTATAATAGTCACTGAGCCAAGGTCTTCAATAACAATTTCACGTCACAGCTGGTAATCTTAGTGGATTTCAGTGATTTTAAGACAGAGTGCTAGAAATATGTTTTGCTCCAACATTCAATATCATTTTAATATTACTCTGAATATTATAGAATTTAGAAATAATTTCTATCTAAATTTTGCCTTGTAAACATAGTCAATTGAAAGAAGCCACACAAAACTGAAAATATCAGAAAATTCTCTAATGAAACTCTGTCTTACATGGGTTTATTTATTATAATTCCTGAAAATAATCTGTAGTCAGGAATACTGAGCCATAGCAACCAATGAGTTTGTATTGCTCCTTAAAAGGCCTAAAAACCCCACCACCATAGACAAAACCTATGCAATTACTTAAACAGATATAATTACTCTGCCTAGCACATAAAATGCTATTCCACCTCACTTTCTAAAAAAAAAACAAAACAACCCAACACTGTGGTGATTCATTCATATTCTTCTGAGGTATCTGTTCATTTATTGAATTACATTAGAAACAAAAAGGTTCAAAAAACCCAAAATGAAGATGTTTTAATATGTCTTTGCCTTTCAGTGTCTCACTGTGATGGTGAAAGTTTTTATAATGTATGCACTCGATCAGCATTTTTGTTACAGAAAACCCTTCTTAATTTCTTTCAACAGGAGCAAAAATTGGTCCTGGAGACTCTTCAGTGGCTGCTTAAACTAACATGCATCACCATTAGAACTGACTGGGTAATGCTTGCTACGCAAAAGGAGTGCAGTACTCATAAATGTCACATCAATCTCCAATAATGACATTCAAATCGAAGCTTAAAGTATTACAGATCTCAGATGGACTCTGTGCTGGACACTGTCCCTTCATCACATAGTCTTTTTCTGCAGCTTGATTTAGTGAATTTACTGAGTGTTGGATTTACTTAGTAGCCCCCTTTGCTGAGCCAAACAGCCAAAAGCCCAACAGTGTTACAATTCCTAGCATGCCAAGAAGGGCTGAAATGGTTACACACGCCACCCTCAATCCTTCAGCAGGCACTACCATTTCTCAGAGTGCTACCTGTACCTGAGGAGGAGAAAGCAGTCCAACTCACACTTCTTTCAAGGCTTGCCTTTGGCTCTTATTCTCAGGAAAAGCAACTAAAAATTAGAGTTAATATCTCTGTTTTTACATTGCCTAGTGCAATGAGGCTAGGGCCTCCAAGAAGCTGGCAGTATAAATAATACAGAGTAAATAACAATGACGTACTTTTTAACTGCAGAAACTCATCAACCATGCTAAAATGTACATCACATGCACTGCTACTGTCTCTCACTGTTCATTAAAAGAGAATGAATCCTGAGGGAAACATCATTGAATACAGATATGTCTCCAACACACCAAATCATATCCTGAGCCTGCAGTAAAGCTAATAAAACCATATTAAACACATTCCAAAAGTTCCCTTGGCTTAGTCCATGCCACTTGGGCAATTTATAATTTAAAGGAGAATATGAGATTAGAGAGAGATGAAAATACTGTGATCCAGAATTTGAAACAACAGTTTCACTATTCTGTCATGCTCAGGGGATGGATTGGTTTACAGTACACGGTACTGGAATTTGCTCATAGAGAACTCTGAAGTTCTCTATATTTTCACTTTCATAAATTGTACATCCAGTAACATTGGACTCCCAAATAAATGACAAAAATACACCACTTGCAAAATCAATATAGTCAAACCCCCTAGATTTTAAAGGTGTCTGTGTGTCACAGCGATTGCATATCATACACAGATCTACCCTAAAACCAACAGCATCCTACTCTGGGTTGATGTGGCTTTTAAGCAGTAATGCCCGAGATGTACACTCTGCCCTTGTCTGAGCTCTGAACTTTAAATGATGTAAATTTTTAGTTTTATTATTTTAATCAAAAAGCTCACTATATGTTTGATCAAGAGGCTCTCACCATAAACATTGATACTTTATGAATAAGTGCACCAAAATTCAGCTTCTGTAAAAGAATGAACTCTGCAAAAATTCCTTATCAGGTTTTTTAAATTAAGATTAACTCATTTCAAGAGCAACAGAGGTGCTGATGCTATCCTGGAGCTATAATAGATATGCTCCCTTTCTAAGCAGAGCTGTTTTGCCACTTGAGTTCTGCTACAGGCCCACAAATAATGTAACAGTACACCAGTAAAACCTACAGGGATAATATTTTTTTATGAATATTTATAGAAAAGACTGTCTTTATTGCCCTTCCAGAGAAATATAAACACTGGATATTTCATTCGGATCAAAGACTGTCTGAAGTGTTGGTAAGATAAATAAGTTTGGTGTGAATTGACAACTTCCTATATTTTTTTCCTATAGTCTATTGCAAATACAAACTTTCAGCTGAATGTCTCTGGCTCAACAACTACCTGAAAACACTTAGTACTGACTGGAACTAAAATTCCTTAAATGAAGTGGACTGGTAAATTCTAACTTCTTGTTTCAAAAGAAATACGTCCCTTGGACAAAAAGGGTCACATCTTTTCAAAACTGGGCTCATTTTTATAGACTACCATGAAAGATTAATCTAGAAACTGTGCAAAAATCTAGGTATTATTTTAATCCAGAAAGCAGTAATTCCAGCATGCTGTATTTTGAGAAATACCAGGGAGGCATTCAGATTAACACCTTGTATCAGGGTAGGTGAAAGGAAAAAGTACTGCACATACTGTAGCATCAAAATCTGGAAATGGAAAATTCTGGGAACTCTTAAAATGAAACTGTTATTATTAATATATCTGAATATGCCAAAAAACATCTTTCACTAAAGCCATCTCAATTTAATGTTAGCTGAATTTCTTTCAAGACTAAGCAATACACTGCTTATAGCTTTTTTCTGGAGCAACTACAGAATTTCTCAAACAGAAGAAAATAACCCCCCTGCTTATTCAAATAGGGTGAGTGTTGGCTACATTTTCCCATCTGAAGATTTAAAAATAAAATCTTCATTGCAATTTTGAGAGACAGTCTTATCCTAGTCTTAGAATAAACTGCTTTTCACACGTACCCTAGCTCCACACAGTGGAGTGGGGCATTCCTTGGTGCTTTTCACTTGCTCAAGGAAGAGATGTAAAAAGCAACTATATGCCATAGACAGCTACTGAATTGTCAGCTAACATCTGAAAGAAGGCAAGGAAATTCTACATCTTTGAGTACTATGGAGGCTGTACAGAGGGAACTGCTGAAAATTCATTTCTGATTGGGTTTGCAATGTTGACATAGACTTCTGACAAAAAAATAATACAATATCAACCTCTGTAGTGGGTCTGTCTGAGCTGATTTTCCCCATACAGACTGGAAGCCAGAAGGTGTTGATAACACACACCCTTGTTATGACTCCCACNTGTTGTTTGACTTTTTTTGTAACGAGTTCCACATGAGAACCAGTGGCAGTGGAAAGCCAAGTCCACTCAGCACTGCTGCAAAGCAAGCCCAAACATCACATCTTGGCCTAGCAATGCTGAGCAAGCACTTTCAAGTCCTAAAATTGCCTCAAGTGATTTGACTCGTGACAAACCAGAGACTCACCCATTTTGTGAGTGTTTATTGGAGCAACTGCTTGGCTCCAATGTGATGTAGTGCCTAGTTCTACTGTCTACCTAGTGCTCCTGAGATGCAAAGCAAACACAAAAGTCAGAGGGAAATAATTCCTAGTGACATAACCAATCCTGATATTTCCCTGTATTCTCAGAACCCATAATACCAACAATACAATTCAGCATGGTGCTACAGCTTCTTTACACATCCTTATCAGGACACAGCCAGTCACTAACCACTAACTGCACCATATCAACCATATCAAGGTAGTGTCGTCTCAGAATCATTCCTGCTTTTCAGGCCTTACACTGTACTTTCTCCTCTTTCTTTCATCCTGAGCATTTCACAAACAGATACCTTTGGATACCTGTACCAACTCCATTTCTCTTTCATCACGAGTGAATCTTGGCTTTGCTGTAGGCTCCAGAAGCTTTGCCGCATACTTGAGAGAGCCAGTATTTCATTCCAATTTCTGTATTTCATTTCTAATAACTTCTGACACAAAAAAATGGCCTGTTAGCTTTCACTGACAGGATTCTAGAAAACTTGCTTAATCTGATCAAGACACTTGTATCTCAAAGTCCTTATTCAAACATACAAAAATTGCCTCCGTGTGTCTAATAGCACAGCTCTAGTTTGTGTCACTTCAATACATTATACTATGTAGTGTACACAAGCATTCGAGAAATAACAGGAGATGAACAGTGACCACAGAAATTTAGCTTCCACCTTCCTAAAACCTGCGTTAAAATCTCTTTTCCTGTCAACCACATTTGCAGCAAGCTCCACTCCTCTAACTGAGCAGGACATGAAACATTCACACCATCAGTGAAACCTCATCCTCCTCCTGTCCTAACTGCCATGTCTTCTGCTGCTGCACAGGCCTACCCTGCTGAAGTCCTACCAGATACAGAAAGTGTTACTTTCGAAGCTGCCACGAAATATTTTTTCTAGCTGTTTAAATCCATACTGCTCCTAATTTCAGTGGAAGTTACAGCTCATAAATGTCCAAGAGCAGCACAAGGAATATTTGCTGGCCTCAATTCTCCTCTCTTAATTTTTGCTACTCAAGATATTTAGCTCAAGTCAACCTCTTAAAGAACTGAGGGATGCCTAAGAGAAAACTAAAACCACACTACGAATGACCATAGCAAATAGTTGATTTATTTAAATTAATTGGTGCACAATTACTGAGACAATGAAGTGATAAAGTAAAATGAGTGAAATAATGAAAGAAAGCTTCTTGGCTAACTCTAGCACAGTTCTTATGAGATTCAGTTGAACGTGTAAGATTTTCTGACAGAAAATGGCAGGAAGCTAAGAGAAAGTTAGCATGGAATTTAGTGATATGAATTTATTTTCTTAAAAAATGTTTAGCATCTAAAGTACCATTCTTGATATTACTGTCACACAACACCATAACGTTTTGCTAGTATATCTGAGCTTCCAGGCTGGGATTGGCCTAGAAGAAGGTAAGTTATGGGACTTTGTTCAATTCAGCAGTCCCTGGGAGGGCAGAAATTCCCCTACTACCTACACTGCCCTTTCACATGCAGATGATTGCCACCACTTGGGAACCTCTGCACAGTTCCTGAAGGCTTCAGCGCTGCCTGCTTAGATAAATATTAATGACCCAATGGAGAGAGGAAAAGACCTACCAGCAGCACTTCTTTAGCAATAGAGATAAGGAAAGTCCTCCCTGGGAAGCGATTGGTCACTTTTGCCTAATTATTGGTTCTTTCTTAGGTCTGTATCACAACCGTCAATTTTGTTTATGTTGCAAAATATCAATCCCCTAAGATGCAGTGACAAGAACTTTTCCTTTGGGGTCTAGGCCTCCCTCTCAGCTCATTTTCAGGGTGTGCTTGTTTCTGCAGGGTACATCAACTATTACAACCAGACAAATAATTTTGTCACAGCAGCTAATTGGCACAGAAGCAACTAAATAGCCTAGGACTAATAAATTCTCCCTACTTCAGGGTGACTCAGCTCCTCTGGAAGGTCCAGGACACACTGACAGAAAACAGGCTGACAGCAGAATCCATGAGCTCGATTTTCTCCTCACCAGTCACCCTGTCTCTCCACACACCTGCTCACCACCCACTACTCACCGGCTGAGCGACTCTTCCTTCCGCACTATTAATAAGCAATCACACTTCTATTTTGGAATAAGAGAAAGTCTTTGCTGTTTAACCACATCTCACTCCTTTGATCAAAATGACTATACAGCCTGTAAGTATTTGAACCAGATCATGTCCTGATATCTCTCTGCAGCACCTCCCACAAGAGAGAACTGACCTCGGCTAGAACCTCTTGCAACTGTTGCCACCAGCATGACTGAGCTGTTAGTTTATTTGCTAACTTGAATTTCTTTTCTACAGAAAGGTCTTTACCCTTAAGGACTGTCAATTCAAATTCTCCTAAAGCAATATGTTTTCCTACAAAAAAATAATTAAATTAAATTAAAAACATCCCCCACAGCTACCAACACAACAAAGACAAGCAATTCTAGCTACATGTCAGAGCTTTAAACTTGTGGCCAATCCACAAGTTTACCATTATTTAGCGATCAATCTCTTGATTATAAAGCCAATCAAGAATAATTTATAAGGAACTGTATCTTTTTTTCCCATATTCAGTCTCCCAGCTGAGTATCTCGTCTCTTCTTTGGTCCTTTCAGTCTCACTTCTGAATGAAGCTGTCATCACACATTTCATTGGTATTGTAAGAAGCATTCAAAATCATTGTTTAGCGTCCCCACAATTTTCTTGTCTGCAATTTCTGATGTTCCTCTGCTCCTTAAATACTTTAAAATCCTTTAACTGAGATGTGGGAAGTCACCTCGCACCAATTTTTTCTTCAATTTTCTCTTGCTTTTTTGTTTAAAACTACCCAATTTACTCATCTGCCCCATCCTTTATACTTACTAAGTGCTTTCTGTTTATCCTAGCGTGTTCTTAAAAGTGGCTGTTAGGGTCATTGCCCTAAAGTTCTTTAAGACACACTGGCTTAATACCTGAGACATATTCTACTAGAATCAATAATTATATCTCTCTATGGCTTAAATACCTTCCCTAGTTACAGTCAAAAGATTATTACGATCAACAAAATCCCTCTTTGATTTATTTTTTTAAAATAACAGTTAAATATTTGGGACTGCTTTCTAAAAGATCACTGTGAACCTGTGCTACTGGATGATATTATGAAATCTGTGGGTTGCAGACATGCTGTAGCCTGAAATGTATTTATAACGTCTGTCTTAGTTTTGTAAGAGTAAGGTCCCAACTCCAAAATCTGCATGCTACTAACTTTTAAAGAAATATCCTTTCACTTTATCTTCATCTTTTATCTGTGTTTTTTATTCCGTTAATCCACGTAAAAGAAATACTCCAACTACTACGAATTAAGATAATGCTACTCAAAGATTCCCTGAACAGACTCCACAATCTCCTCCCACAACAGAAGTCACTGACACCGTGACCTGCAGTATGGTTTGGACTGAGCTTCACTCTGTCCCTGGTACATACGCTTTAAAAAAAGGGGAGAACAATGGAAGGAATCTGATGGAAATTCATAGAAGCACAGTTTGAGGGAAATAAACACCAATACACAAAACTTTTTCACAATACATAACATGGGGCGTGCTCAGAAACAAAAAAGAAGACAGTTTGCACAAAAGGCAAAAAAGCCCCACAAAAAACGTAACAAATTGTGGAACATGCTGCCCCGGGCTGTTGCAGAAGCTCAAAGTATTACTGGGTTCAAAAAGGGATTATAATTTAAGAATGACACTTCTGTGGATATTAAACACGATGGCTGGAATACATACAATCTTCAGATCAGGACAGACTGCCAAAAATAAAAAAAACTGTGAAAGCCACCATATTCCTTACACATTTTCTCTTAAAAAAACTCCCAGCAAACCCTCTATTACCTTTTGCTTTCCAAGACAGAATATAGGTTAGCCAGCTCTCTAGTTTGCCCTAGCATTCTGATGCAGAGGGCCAGAAAGTTAAGACCTCTTAAAGGAACTTGGTCAATTCTGCTAAGGTGAAAACTGCAGAAGTAGCTTTTTGTGCTCAGTGGTGCAGCAGGGGTGCTAAGAGCTGCAAAGCCCATTGCCTCTGCACCAATGCACAGAAGGCACTCCTAAGAGGTTGTCCCCTACTGGGCATGTTGACTGTTACTGCTTTTTTGTTTCTGAAAGCACAGACATCCAGCTAGAGTAGGGTACAGATAATTTAACTTTGCATGTAAACCTATATACATATTCTTCCATGTGTGTGCGCATGCTCCAGAGTAACAAACAAAACCATTCACAACTGTAGTATTTCATCTTGCAGGTTTCTTTTCATGGTGAAATCCCCTGAGGGCATCAACTTAGTATGAAACGTACAATTTCAGAGAAACCCCTATTTTAAATCTCAAAGAATCATGCTTTTCTGTAGCTTTGCCCATTAAAAAAAAAATAAATCAGCTATTAGTATTCTTCAAAGTTGTATTGCACCAACAATTCTGGAATTAAAAATAAACTTAAGGAAGATAGTACACATCACTGCTGAGCCCAGTCAGCTTGTTCTTTCTATATCACAATGAACTATTTGATGTTTACAAGCCACAAAATGTATAAAATGATGTACAATTTTACATTGACACTAGTACATTATTACTGTATTTGTCAGTGGCATTTAGAGCAGTTGGCTTTTTGAAATAAAGCATATATTCAGTGGAGTATCATTAAGAACAATTGAATTGCCCTTCATCTGCTTCTGGGGCTCTGAGGACTAAAAAGCAGTGTCTGGAAGCTTTATGGGTGTTATCTGCCTTTCTGGTTTGTTCCTTTTAGGCTGCTTTGTCTGTGTTTTCATACATTAGACTGAAAGACAAAAGGACTTCCAGCAACAACCTTCTTCTGATGAAACTCATCTTTATCTACTTTTCTAGTAAATGATGAAAAAGTCCTTGATGGGCATAAGACTCCTGAAATCAGTAGTGACTTCTGCATGCAGAGCAGTGTTCAGCTGCCTGTTCATCAAAATGTCTGCGTCCTGGCTGCGCTGCCTCTCAGCAGCCACACTCCCCTGTCCAGCTACTTAGCTCAGTGCTGCAGTAAACAGGGACCTACTTCTTTATGACACTAAATATTCCAAATATTCATGTTTTCAGGGGCAAAGCCTGGTTTCTGTATTTGTGATGGCAGCAATGCCCAATGGAAGTGAAGACAGCTGGCAGTCCCTAATAACTGGACAGCTTGCTGCCCATATCATGGTAAGTGCCACCTTACCATCCATCCAAAAAGTGGCTGGTACTTGCTTCCCAGGAAACTTCCCTGAGCTTGCAGGCTGGGCTCAGTCCCAGGTATGTGTCCATTCAGCTGTCACTGGCCTCCCTGGCCAAACAGCTTGCAAAGTGATTACTGCATAACTATGAATTACACACCTTGAACAGTCAGTTCTCTTTGGCAGTCCCATGATCCCCTGTCTGTGTCCGCTGGCTCTCTTGACCTCCACTCTCTGGACAGCATTTTATATCACACTTACTGGATATTTAACTTCTCATTTTCCTTCCATACTTCTCCAGACAGTCAGAGCAGTTCTTGCTGACTCCCTCCTGCCAGCTAACCCCCACTGGGCCAAGCTAAAGATACACTCCTGACATACGGTTAGCTGGCAATAGAAGTATATGCACATTTTGGTGAACATCTGGAGGGAATACCCCAAGCATAATGGTTTTGGCTGGACTATGAGAAATGCTCATTACTACATCACTTGAAGCCAGCTTATTTAACTCGGCATTTTCAAGGCCAGGTTAGCGTGCTCAGAGCAATACAAGCACTGCAAAGAGCTGTCCCTGGCAGCAAGAGACACTAACTGGAGTTCTATTAATGCCCAGCCTTACACCACCCCTTCTCCAAATAGGTGTTACCTGTCAGTTCCCCAAACACCAAAATCTTCCTTGCCACAGACCTAAATTCTATCAGAAAGAAAAAAAAAAAAGGCAGGCACACCTATTATGCAGATACCAGTCACTCTTCATATCAACCCAAGAAGTTTTATGGAATATCCTGGGAGCATTTGCAGAGGGCATTTGCCCTCCTTTGATCCAAGGACAAAATGCAGGTGCTGAAGGAGATAAGAAAAAAGTTCTGCCCAAGAACTGCATCCTGGGAGACTTTTTGCTATAAAAAAGAAAGGCTATAAACTGAGCTGTTATTTGTCCTTGTAAAGAACATGGTTCCTTTAGTATACATCAGCAGAAATCACAACTTTTGGAGAACTGTTGGAGTAAGGAAGGAAAAGAGTGGCTAGTTTGTTTTGTCTTCAATGAGGCTGTGGAAATAAATGATGTGATTGACCAGACTATCCTTGTCTGGCTCCTCACTCCTTTTCGTTAGTAGGTAGCAGCCCTAGTCTCTAGCTATTAATCAAACAGGACTTACTTCATTAGCTTCTTAACTTTCTCCTGGATCTTTTCCCACCCTTGACAGGGGATGCTGTGTTACACAAGAAGGATTTTGATTAGGTAGGTCAAGCATTCCTCTTCACAACTGCAAAGGACTATGCATTGCCACCAGTGCATCATAACATCAGTGAGCCTTGGAATCTCATTTTTGAGAGAGAAATGAAGGTGGGGGGATGTGTGTGCTAGAGGATAAAAGGAAGAGAGAGGGAAGGAGACACTCCTCCAGAGAGCAGATTTCAGAAAAAGACATACCTTAAAGACAACTGGACAACTTTCTATATGAACATTGAGTACAGACAGATTCTAAAGAAACTAGCCTCTTAATTTAGTTATCTGCTCCAGGAGTACCACATATGAATGACAACTTGGGAAGGGAAAATACGAGGACAAGAATTACGTATCACAACCTTTGTGGCCTGATAGGTTGTACTGGTAGGTAGGGGGGTACTAGGTACTGGGATGGGAGGATGTATTTTAGCCTTACAAGTAGCATTTCTGTTGTAGTACAAAAAATGGTTTATTTCCTTAGATTATTGTTGTTTAATAGTTTAGAAGGCATTTATCTCCTTGAACAGTCAGCGGGTATGAGTGTATTATTCTTTTTTTTTTTTTTCCCTTGCATATATTTCTAAGTGACATAGGGGTCTGGTTTTGTGTAGTCCTGTTAATAGAACACAGACAAGAAAGCCACTGCTGTTACCAAAGGGTTCTGTTACAGCATCAAAGGGAGCAAGCAATCTACAGAGCTAATAAAACAGCACCCTCTGTTCCCCAGACAGCAAAGACAAAGCACTATATTTAGGTTATTTTAAACCAGCCAAATAAATTAAGCTTTTGTTAACATAACCCCAAAAAATAATGGGGAAATAACCCTTTCAATTATGTTAGCAGTCCTCTCACTCTCAGAATTTCAAATAAGAAAATGGTATAACACATCTCACAGAGCTCCACAATGTATGGAATGGCCCAGATTGCAGAAAAATGGCTTCAGTTGTGACAAGGTCATGGCTGTACGTGGTATCCTTACTCTCCATTTCCACTAGATCCTGGCCTGCTATCACTAATGAGCATTATTCCTCCCATTATGCAAATCTGCAAGATTCATAGCTGTAAAAGTTCCACAGCACATGGCAATAGTTCAGTTTTTGTCCAATTCAGAGCATGGCACAATCTTGCAAGTGGGGTTTGAAGTACAGGTGTTTAAGCCCATACTCAGAAACATTGCTTTCTTGCCTACACCTTTCCAAGTTAGAGCTTTCTACCATCACTAGAAGTGTAACTGATTTCTTGGAACAGTCCCACATCCCTTCCAAACGTCTTCACAAACCACCTGAGAGCAGAACTTGAATCCTCAAACTGACTGTGACTCTCAGTGCTTCTGACTTCTTTACTTTTAGGGCCAAAGGAACCATGCACACCAGAGGAAACAATATGCTCTGGAAATCCACATGTTCTTTGCCTCTTTCAAAACAAAAAGAAAACCAAACCAAAACAAAACCATCAAAACCTATGGGAACATGTATGCCAGCCATCATCATGCAGAGGTGGCTGAACTCATGGTATTTTTAGTATATTGTAGATACCCCAGAAGTAACAGCAAGACTGAAGGAGTCCAGAACACATTAATTTGGAGAAAAGAGTAATTTTCACTCCAGGATTTTGAAAAAGGCAGCATAGCACACCACTGATCCCAAATAATTGTATCATAGATCTATTAACTGAAGTTTAAAAGCTACATAGCTGGAAAACAGCAAATGCCAAATCCATAGATAAAAACAGAAGCCTGATCAGACCTGTTAGACAGGGTTTCCAGACTTTTTGTGAGGGAAAACATAAAGATACAGAGGTAACAGAAGATGAGAAAAATGTAGCATGCATTTATCAGTAACAGGACAAGGCAGATGGATCCAAGAGGTGACTTCCTGGAAGACACGGCAGAGCTGCCATCTGAACTTCATCACAACATTGGAATCGAAAGCTAAAAATAAGAAAGATTTACAGAGAACTGTAAATAAAGCAACTGGCCTAGCTACAGCAAACACGCTGCTGAAAGCCAAGCAAAGAGTTCCTAATGGAATCCCTTGAGAGCTATGATAACATTTAACATTCTCATCAATTTCTTTGACACACAAAGTAGATGCAATGATAATGAAATGGGCTGACATGGGGAAGACAACATTAGATTAGAGCAGGATTTTTACATGTATAATTTTTTATATGTGTACACCTATGCTTGTAATATCAATTCAATGTTGAAAGACAGAAATAAAAGCAAATATGATACTCCAAGATGCAAGGTCAAACACAGAAAATAAACCCAAGAAATTCTATTGTAAACTGGGATAGAACTCATTTTTTAAGATGGTAAATGAGAAAGACAGGTACACATAAGTTTATAATTTTCCTCTGAAATGTAGTTAAAAACCCAAAAAAGCAACTTGTAGATGCTTCATGTTGGGTATTTGCAGCAGAGGCAGCGAGGTACTGGGCCAGCATCCAAAGCACTAAGGAATGTTCAGCAGTACACCTTCTCCCCAACTTTTCACCTGTGCCAGAAACACAAACTAAGGTACTTATAAAGATCTTGACTTGGATGAGTATGTCTGACCTTTTTACAGACTGAAAAGGTCTCCATTCATTCAGGCTACTGTAGTGAGGTCTGGGAAGAGATGTGTATGTTTTGAGGAATGCCTCATCTACGTAAATAAAAATAGGGGTTTTCCTACCAGCCAAACTGCCACTCTACCAAATCAGAGCAATCAAGTTACTACATCAGTGTCAGGAACAAAAGAATAAATCCTTGAAGAGAGACATGCAGTGCTCTCATGCTTCTCATTAACACCCACCTCAGAACACTGTCTTTTAAAGCAAAGTACTGGAGACAGAGAAGTAAAAGGAAGCAATAAGGGTGGTAAGAATCAAGAGGTTTTCTGTGCCACTGCAACTAAGGTGTTTGTGGATGAAGCCAGTCACTCAGTCATGCAAGAATTTGGTCTGTTCAGGAATGGAGACAAAGCTACAAAGGATTATAAAATGGTCACCTCTCACTTTTTATATTTAAATATTAGTCAGAAACATTAGGTTTTTATAAGAGTTTACAAATCAATTCAACCAGCTTATGTTACAGAGATTTGCAGAATACTGTACTCAAGTTGGAATCAAATTTCCATAAGATCTTGAATCAGACATATCATTTTGGAAGGCTTCTAGAATTCCTAATTCAGGAGGTTTTATTTAATGGAAACAAGAGATTTAAAGGCTGAAGAAAACTAAGGACAGAAAATGCTGACTGAAATGTAGAGGGCTAACACAGAGAGGCATTTCCAAGCTGCAAAACTGCTCAAATCAATTAAGTTTTGGTGGGGAAAGTTAGATATAGTCACCACGGGTTACACAACCAAGAAAACAACCTGAGCAACACAAAGATGCATGAAGTAGTCCGAAGTTTCTAAGGGGAACACTGAAAATGTAAGCAGAATGAGGGTACAGGCAGGACCACGGAAGTGTTCAGAAGGCACAAACAGAAACACTGTCCTGTTCTTGTAAAGAGTTACTACATTTGTGAGAAACCAAATCATTTCACACAAGTTTGAGACAGGAAAAGTCATACAAAATACTATGCACAGCAATGAGGCAGAAGTGATGAAGAATTCTTTCTGGGACTTTGTTAGAAGACCGAAGAACTGTTAAAATGACTGGAATACAGCCTTAAACATCATAATTCCGTGTGTGAGGAGTGGTAGTGTTCCCTTCAAACACAAAGTCTAGAAGGTGCACAGTCCTGGTGACCATGCACACTACATCCATTCTGGGTGTAGGTCCCTCAACAACAGCAACACCCCAGTTAGCAACGACGGTGCACCAGGCCCACAAAAGAAAAGCTGTCACATCAGATTGGTAGTGGCACGTGCCTTAGGACAGCTGAATGAGCCTTACAAACAAAGCATGTGACAGGAGAGGTCAAACACTTTGTCCGAGGTCACTGGACAGCCCCATTCACCTGCCACCACACCTCAAGACTACATCAGTCTGAGAGGTGGAAAAGGACAACTGCAAACTCAAGGAAATTTTCCCCTCATTCTGTAATAAACTAGAATAATAATAGGCAGAGCTATTCAACGGCCTTGATTCTGCAGAAGCTTTACTTAACAAAAACTTCCTGGAAACCTACACAAATTATAAGAAGAATTTTTGCATGGGTTTTACTTTCCCTGATCTTCTTATATAAGCTTATGGTTTCCAAGCCCCAAACGCCACGGATGGTGTAGCAAGAACACTACCATCTGAAATGCCAGATTGCTTGGACATTGAATTCAAAGAATTTTTTCTCTCTAGCTATTAACATCTGAAAGCTCTGCCAGACTTGGAGAATTGCCCTAATTTATAGAAGTCCTCTGTCTGGTTAATGGAAAATACACCCTTTTGCCCCCAATCCAGTTTGGTGTGTGAAAGCACAGACATTTCATCCCAATAGAGCATAATACTACATTTTGTACACTCTTAGCATGATTACTTTGCAATTATGGCATATGTATTATGGCAAATCCCAAGTAAATTATGAACTCTGTACATTACAAAGGCACTGTGAAACACTGATTGATTTGGACAGTTTGTAGTTAATTAAGTTCATTTCCAATTCCATCTCTTCACACAATTTCAAAGCATTCTGCATTGAAGGCCCATTTTCAATTAGTAAGGAGGATGAAACAAAAAAGAATTAATTATAAAAGTGGCAAGCCCCATTTAAATCTTCATAGTGCAGCAATTATTTATGTTAAGTGTTGAGAAATTGGAGAGTTGTACTTGTCTAATACAGTTTTTTTTCCTTGATATATCTCTCACATATATTAAATCAGTACAAAGTAGTGGTGTAGCATTTTTTAAAGTAAGGACTAAATTATTGCTCACAGACTTGTACAGAGCTCCAAGAGGCAGAAAAATGTCTGTGCTTGGCTAGAGCCAAATTAAGTATCTTGGCTTGATTCTTCTCACTGCTGCTGCACATTTACCCTAAGGTAATTCCATTGCTTGGACTAAAGCAAACATCCCCAGTGAAACAGTAGTGAAGGAAGGCTAACATCAGTAGAACCTTCTGCTGGAGAAGGACTACCTGAAAGCAGTTCCCCTGTTGTATTCTAGTGTTAGATGCTGTTCAAACCAGTATAAATTACTATGGCAAGTTACCACAGGAAAGAATAGGCAGGAAAGATTTCAGATGCCCTTTTCTAAAATCCTTTCCATGGCTATGTGCTCAAATCTTCACATCTGCTCATTTTCAGACTTTGGTAATTAAAGAACCTTACACTCTCTCTGTACAGAATAGGGCCAAGCACCCTCTACCAAACTGCTTTTAGAAAGATGTACAAACACCACCACTTTGAACTCCTGGGAACATACGCAAAAATACAAAAAATAGAAAGAAGGTTCATCTGTTAAATTGCTGATGTTATTCTTCTACAAAACAGACCTTCTTTTAGCACATGAATACCTTCCTTCACATGAGCCAAATACCCCCAACGCCCATGAAAAAGAGAGAGGAGGAAAGGGTTCAAATGTATTTAGTGATACCATTGCAAGATAGCATATCTTAATTTGCTGGTGGTACAGTCTTCACCTCTATCAGAAACTGTCACTCACCAACACGAAGAGGGGTTAGCTGTAGCTGCAGATGCACAGGGCTGTCAAACAACTTTGTTAACTTCATTCAGCAGATTTTAAACTGTCATCTCTTGGCCGTTTGTTGCTGGCACTGGCTTCCTGCTCTACAGCCAAGATTCCTGCTCGAACCATCAGCCCGTGCTTCACTGCCCCAGCCATGGCTGGCTCCTTCCCTCCAGCCTTTTCTTTGCCATTTTGGTAGCAGGTTTTGTAACAACACAGCAACAGTGGAGCAGGAGGAGGAAAATGATGGGCACTAGTAGACAGAGTAAATGATTCAGAAGGCTAGGCAATAAAGAAAAAAACAATTAAAATACAAAGTAGGGCTTTAAGAAATGGGAAACATAGGGAGAAAAAATGTGAAGTGAAACAAACGCAAATAAAAAGCTTTGGAGCTCTGAGAATGAATGTAGATTATTAAAAAATAACAAAATAAGAAGGAGAACAGTACAGATCTTTCATACTCCTGAGCTGCCTACAGTATTCTGTGACGTTCTCAGCTCTCACCAAGCACTGTAAGAGGGAAGAGTCTTACATACAAAGCATGTGACGGGAGACATCAAATACTTTGTCTGGGGTCACTGGACAGCCCCATTCACCAGCCACCATACCTCAAGACTACATCTAAGAGGTGGAAAAGGGCAAATACAAACTCAAGAAAATTTTCCTCAAACTAGTGGGGATGTTTTCCATTTCTAATTCCCGTACTTGCCTCATTAGCACCCCCATCGTTCCCACATTCTCCCTAGTATTCATAACTTTGCTCAGCTACTTCTGCCCCTGTTTAGGATTATTCATTCCTTTAAATGCATCCCACCAGATGATGCAATATCACATCCACAGGGAAACAAAAAGTTATGATCATAGCAATCATTCCAATCCACTTCAATGCACTCTAACTAATGATTGTACTGTCTTTACCTCTATCAAAAACTGTCAGTCATCAACTGTCATCATTACAGTCTGGACAGTGAAGTTCTCACTGTTTTAGGTTAACTTTAGAAAACCTTCACAATTCTCCTGATCCGACACTGAAGAGTCTATTAACCTGAAAGCCAAATGCCAATTTTTTAAACCTTTTCTTTTTTTTTTTTTCAATCCAAGAATAGAAAGTTCAGTTTTTTAGATGAGGAGGAATACACCCTACCCTCTAATCTTTCAATTTGTAATGGTCACCATGCTGCCAACCCAAAAAGCCAATAACCAGGGAAGGTAATCCAACATTTGCCTTGTCAAGAAAGGTAGCATGCATCTTACTCAGGCACCCACAAAGTAAAATTTTCGCTAGCTTAGGAATATGTTTTCCTGTATTTCTGTAGAAATTCTTTTCTTTAATGTAGTAAAAAACCGCTGTAGTTTTGATACCCTATTTCTACATCTTCCACCATCTGAACCCATTGCTGAGCAGCCTCCAGAGCTAGACCCTGGGCTGGTCTTGCACTGGTAACCTGACAGTAGGACTTGTATATCCCTCTGACATAGGGTGTGAGTACTTCTTCTTTTGGAGATGTTTAGCCACCAATTCCTATATAGAGGATTTTTAGGATATAAAGATATTTATGTTTAGGATTTAGAGAGAAGGTATTTATCCTTTACAGATTTCAGATACAACCAAGTAGCAATAACAAAAAGATACTGGGGAAGAAAGTCTTGGAATCAAGCCCACACCTGCCTAGGTTTGAGAGGCTTCTATGTATGCCCACGTGTAGGGGGTATTTCTTGGGGAATTCTATTTTTTTTATTCAGATTTATGTTCCTGACATTGGGGTAGCCAATAGACAGAGAAGCTGCTTCTAGGCTGGTTTCCCTGCAGGAAAAGTAGAAAACAGAACAGCTGGCCACAGAAAATCTCTTAAAGTATCTGATATTCCTCACACGGAATTACCTTCCCCAGCACTTGACATACATCTGGAAAGTGAACTCGAAACAGAATACAGCAACAGATTTGTAATGGGGCATCCTTTGGCCATTTAATAGACAAAATCAGTTCTTTAGGACATATATAGACTTGCCTATGGATTTCTTCAGAAAATTCAAGCAGCTGGGGTGGAGGGCTGTTTTTGTTTCTTGAGTTGTTTCTTTTTTAAATGCAGAGTCCCAGGTGGCCTGAAATTGCTTTCACAGTGTGTAACACTGCTGCAATTAGAATCACAGCCGCTGCAACAATACCACTCTTGAGAGGAAAATAAGAAGCTACAGAGTTTAGGGTCTCAACCACCTTCCTGCTTGATTTGAATTAGCTCAAATCTGATGTAGAAAAGCAAATTAAAAAAAATAGAAAAAGAAAAAGAAAAAAGAAAAAAGGAGAACAAACGGTTTCAAGAGAAGTCCTTCTGTTTGGTTAACAAATAAAGGCTAAGAAGACAGTGCTGAATACTGATAAGCTTACCCTCAATGGCCAAGACAGTCAGACCACAGCAATTATCTGAAGACTGAATTAACTGCCTGTCAGTTTCTCATTTTGGATATTTATTATTTTCAGATACAAGTTCACATCTTCTTTCAATAAGATGCAAGCACACACATACCTATATCCAACAACTTTGAGAAAGAAAATAAGAAGAAAACATCACCCTGACATTTTGAATGCTGGGGCTGGAGCACAGGACCATGTTCTGGAGCATGTTCAGAGTGTTTCAGATCTGCTGCCCTGCACATGGATCCTGCCACTGATCCTTCTGTGCCTAGTAGCAGGAGTTGCACAATTTACAAAGGGTATCAGGCTGAAGGTCCAACAAATATGGACTTGACCATGGATCAGACCTGTCACTGGACCGGTAAAATACTAACTGAGCTACAGGTAACATTTCCTGCACAGGAGGCCAGCCAAAAGAACAGGGCCCAGTATTTATGCATGGTGGAGACTGAAATATTTTCAGCTAAGGGAAGCCTGGGAGTTAGCTGAGAGAAAGGAAAAAAAAGTCAGGTTACCAACAGCACTGATTTTCCTGACCCTTGAATAGTCAAGAGTTTTCTTCAGAGCAAAGTAGTTGGAATGGTGTTAATAAGCAAAAAATATCAACTCTCACTTATGCTTTTTAACACGTAAGTACTGAATCTTTAACCTATGTGTACAAACAGCAGACCTCCAAGGATATTCAATCACAGTACTTTAAAATTTAAATTAATATTAAAATAGGTCCATTAAATTACAAAGGTTGACTTTTCTTATTATTTAGATTAGTCACTGGGAAAAAGTATCTTAGCTTAAACATAGGAGAGGGGGCAAATTCACAGAGCTCTCTATAAATATACAGTTATTAATGTCAATATACTTCTTATTCACAAAGGCAAATAGCATTCAGGACAACCAAAGGTTTAAAATCAATTGGGTTCATTCTCTTTTTTTAGGATGTTGCATGTCTTTTATGTGCATATATGTTTATATTAGACAAATTTAGAACAACACAGTAATTCACAGTAAAGTTTCTTCTTAAAATAATCTGCTTAGGACACTGCAGAAAAATTCTAAAAGCAAGTGAGAAAAGAAACTAAGTTACAGAAGATTTACATGACTAAGCAGTACTCTTTTTTTAAGTCAAATTTGTAAATTCTTTTAAAATTTTTATTTAAGCCACTTTTTTATTTAATTCAAGCTCCTGCAAGAAGTGACAAACACACTTCTGGAAAAAACCTTTTCAGACTTCAACACTTCAATGTCTCGTTTCATGTTTATTTTGAGTGGAAATTATTGTTGATTGCTTGAAGATCAAATCTTTTCTTCCAATTCCATGCAGGGGGAACAGAGTTGTTGGCACAAACAAACAGGTTCTAAACAGGCTATAACAACCACCATGTACCATAAGAGTTACACCCCACCCTCCCATCCCCAAACACCAATGCCAAAGCCAAAAGATGTGCATTGCTATTTTTATCTGACTATTCCCACAAATTCCCACTATTCCCACAAACGTGTGCATGCTCCTCAGAGAAGTAAACAGAGGTTGGCACAGGACAGGAATTTTATGAGATATTTTGTTTAAATTGGAATAATACTTCAAAGTACCTAAGGAAAATTATTCCACAAGTGTTTATTCTAGATGGAATTGTATTACTACTTATCCATAGGTAATCTGGGATTTAAAGCCATATGAAAAAGAAGAAAAACCAATGTGAAAAGACACTTTGAAATAAAAATTGCAATAATGCCCATCTCAGCATTGCTTCAATTTCCCTAGTTTTCGTGTAAAAAGTAAATTTTTGGGAAGTCACAGTAACCTTGCAAAGCATTTTTACTTCAGTAGATTCATACTCCTCAACTGCAAAAAGAGGTTTGGATAAAGAATAAGTATTAAAAAGCCCAGTGCCTCTGAGCATCTCAAAATGCATCAGGAATACAACTGAATCAAAGGTGGAAGGCAAAAAGGAAGTAAAGCCCTACAACAATTCTTCCTTTTTCTCTTCTCACAGCCTATGGCAAATTAAAAATTTTATCTATGAAGTATAAAGTTTATACAGGTGAAGAATATTTCTGAAAATTGAAACAAATTGTCCCTGATAATCTTCCCCATGACTGCAGCTATCTTTCCTGACTGAAGGAGGTGAACCAGGCACTAAGTGACCCAGTAATCTATTGCATTACTTCTGCTGCAAAAACTCTGCCACAAAGTTTCATGATAAACCCAAATGCAAACACTAAACAGACTTTATTTTACTCTTCAGCGTACAACAAAGTATTTCCACTTTGAGAGATCTAGAAACAAGGTTCTTAAATGGGAATACAACTTAAGCAAGCCAAGTTTATACCTCCTGCAGTTCATAATGTGGTACAGAAATTGGTGCTTTCAAGATAATATTGTAATCTTCTTTTCTCAATAATTGCACAAGACAATGATGAACAGATGATCTGTCATAGGAAAATTGAGTTTTGAAAAATTTGTAATAAAAGCGCCTGTGAGACCTTCAGTAACTATAAAGGGTTTACAATATTGCCATGTTCTGTGTCTGCTGTTATTCTGACTTCCAGTTTTATCTCCAACACTTGTATGGTGCTTACCACCACATAAAGCCTCCCAGCTAACAAGATCACTTCAACAGTATGTATGAAAAAGAAATCTATATCTTGAGTTTTAACCGATTGTAAGATTTATTAGCAGCAAAAATGTTGAAAACAACCTGTTTTCTAATCTAAATCTAATGCCACCATTTGCCTTTGACCACCTGGCAGACAATACAGGAGTTCACCAAACTGTTCTTAAATTAAGTCTCTTGCTATTTCAGTTTGGAAAAATATACAAGCACATTTATATCAAGCAATAACCATGTTACCATGTAAAAAAGTGAAGGCCTTAACACATCCTACTGTAACAGAGGTGAAAACCTGTTTACCTACATGGTATTGGGCAACAAGCTCTTCCAACAAATCCAGCAGTCTTTCCTTTTTTTTTTCCCCTCCCTCTTGTTTTCCTTAGTAGCTTCAAAGTTCCAAAGAAAAAAAGACTTAATATGCAAATTTTTTCCTTCTCTATTGCTCATCAGGTATTCTGCAGTTTAATGCCATGTAGTGGCACTTCAGGGAGATGGCTCATCTAGATTAGACACTATAATAAACTAAAAAAAACTGGATTGCAGTGGAGCAATCACCATGAAAGGCTCAGGGTAAACTACAATAGTAACTTTTCTTCCACTGTATTTTTGCTCTAGCTTTCTCCAGTGTATTTGAATTGTTTAAGGCTCTATTTTCCAACTACACAAACAAAAATATATTTACACCAATCCTGTCTTTCGTTCGTTTGATCCATGCACACTGGGCTCTCCTGCTTTGCTTTTTCAGCTGAGCAGCACAGTGAGCAGGGCCACCACAGTGACCCCACTCGTCACAGTCAGAGCAGTGGTGGGGAAAGAAGCAAGGCAGGTGCAGACACTGAGAATGTGATGCTGCTCAGGAGCTTCTAGGGAGCAGGCTCCCTTCTGGCTGTCACATCCTGCTCAGGTCACAGAGAATTCAAGGCAGGCGAGTTAACATTTAAGCTCTATCCCATAATCTTGAGAAAGCCACAAAAGCTTCTCATAAACACACACCAATAAGCACTGCACAGTCACTGCTCCTGCAGCAGCTCTGCATAAGGGAGAGGAAATCCTCCTCTACCTTTGTGATCTGCCTTGACTGTACTTTATGCAACTGAGGAAGAAAAAAGCACCTATGTAAGGGCAGAGAATAGGAACCATTGCTGCCACTTAAATCAAGAGCTGAGCTCCCATTAACGTCAGGTGAAACAAGACTGGGTCTCTTGTTTCTTAACAACCTCTTCAAAATAATGACAGCAACAGCGTGAGATTGCGTTGACAATCATTTACATGTGAGTGTGACCTTTTTACTCAGTGGTGACATTTGTATCCTATTAGCAAAATACTGTATTGTATTTAAGCAATAATTGCATTTTCCGTGGAGGCAAGTGACATGTAAATCAATACATGACGAGGCTGGAGGCCAAGCACATTATTGATTTTCAGTCATGTTCATCTCTGAGCTTAATGCTGAGAAAATGCAGTATATGCTATGATTTTTTACAAATTACATCTTTTGGGCCAGATAGAAGTTTTCTCAGAATTTAGAAAGGTTTTTTCCAGTTGAGAGAGAGCAGATAAAAGAGGAGTGAGAATTCAACAGCTGTAATTGAAGTTAACACACACTATCTTAAAAGCAAATGCTGAATAGATCAATAGAGGCTTGCACGACACTCTTGTCATCTACTCAGTTGATCAAACTATACATATTGTCCGTATTAAACCAGTGGTTAAACGTAGTATCACACACCAAAACAAAGAGAAGGGTTACAGAAATCTCAGTGAGAACCATTCTTATTGCTTTTACCCTTCATGAGAAAACCAAATTATTCAAAATCCACCACAATAGGACCCTGGCAAGTGGCACATATGGAGACGGGTCTTCCTGGAACAGAAACAGTTTGCTTCCAGGTTTGCTACGTTTTTCAGATGACAACACAAACTAGATGTCTTAATACAAAACTGAGAGAAAGGAATAATCTCCCTGTTTTCCTTGTATAAAGAAATCAACCAAATTCAAGGGTCAGAGTTTTATGGGACTAGGTCATGAGAAGGTCAGGTTTCAGAGGAACACAGCTCTAATTTAAGAACCAGGCCAGCAGTAATTAAGGATACTGCATTCTGATACTTAAATAAGGACTGTGGTTTTAAACAAATTACATTTAAGAAAACACAAACTGAAGCAGTTTGCAATTCCTCAGTTCTGTACCTGCAGAGACAAAACCCAAGAAGAATCTGGGAGGGGTTGCAGATCAAAAAAGTGATCACTACCTTGTCTCTATGAGACATGCACCAGTGCTCTGAACCTCCTAAAAACAAAGCAGTGAATGAAGAGAAACTTCAGCACACAAGCACTCAGCCCCAGACATCAAAGGGAGACAAGCAATCTTAGCTAGCAAAAGTCTCAAGCCATCATTTGTGAATATGAGACAAGATCATAGAATCATGCAATCATTTAGATTGGAAAAGACCTTTAAGATCAAGTTCAACTAATACCAGGTCACCACTAAACCATGTCTCTCAGCACCATGTTTACAGGTCTTTTAAATCCTTCCAGAGGTGGTGACTACACCACTGCCTTGGGCAGCCTGTTCCAGGCCTTGACAACCCTTTTGGTGAAGAAATTTTTTCTAATGTCCAACCTAAACCTCCCCTGGTGCAACCTGAGGCCATTTCCTCCTGTCCTATGGTTTGTAACTTGGGAGACCAACCTGCACCTTGCTACAACCTCCTTTAAGGGAGCTGTAGCCAGCATTTAGCTGCTTCTCAGAGTCACAAGAAGTGGTGTATTAAATACGCTCTACCTATTGCAATAAATCACTGACTTTTTCTAGATCTTCTCCAAAATCTAGAAATTAACAAGGTTGTTCACTGAGAACATTTTAGGAAACTTAGCCTGATTTAGGGCATTTTTCCCCATCAATTTCAGGGTGACAGCCATGATTTAAGATGACTCTGTTTAAGTGTGTTACTGTAGTTAAGTCAAGTGAAAGGAAAACTCTTAACACTGTAGCCATAACACCAACAAGCGGGGCTCACCTACTCCTCTGTATGAGGAATAATCCTACAATATTCTTTCATGCTGACCAAACCTTTCTATACAGTATAAAAGGAGCAGTCACAGACATTTCATTTCCTCCCCAATGGCCAATTTTCCTTCCCCTAGAAGTTATTTTGAATATGGATTATACAATCTAAATGCAGTTGTGTAGTATGTAAGACTCCTACAGTCAAACCAACAGGTCAAGACACTTTTCATCTGACTGCACTAAATTACTGATCCCTCTTTCAGATTTTTAAATCACCCAAACAGAAGGAAAAATAATGCATTAAGACTCTTCCAGTCTCAGTGAGAAAATATATGCAGGTAGTTTGAGTTCCAACAGTAAAAATAATCACATAGAGTATCTTACAGTAATCCATCTGATTTTGAATTAACCACTCAAAAAGCAGTTTATTTTTAAAATACATTTTCAGTTTGCTTGAAAGTTGACTATATAAGTCCTATCTATCAGTTCCTGCAGTTTGGGTATTACAGTATGAATAATATATGCCTTTGTCATGTGATAAGATAACAGCCTTCACTCTTCAGTTTCTTGTTCCAAATGTGACATAAAATAAAATTTTCCTTCAGTAGCTGAAAAGGATTTTAGAATAAATGAATTATGAATAGATCAATGGAAACAGACATTAATTTTAGTTGTTTAAGAAAAAAGGAAAGAATACTAAGCAAAATATCAAGAATTATTCATTAAATTCAGCAAGGGCCTCATAAGGGCCTGAAGATTTAGTTGAAGAGGTTTTCTCAAAAACACGCTTGAATACCTGCACTTAACACCTTCTTAAGTTGCCACTTCAAAAGTTTCCTAAGCCCTTATAAGCCTTTTCAGTAGCCTACAACAAGGGTACCCCTTTGACCATGTGCACGTGTGAATTAAGATGGATTCAATTCTAGACACCTTGTCCTATTTCCAAAATTTTTTTGCTCTATTTCATTTATTATGGAGGCTCTGGCAGTCTTCTCCAAAGCATCAGGAAACCACATCTGTTAAAAACATGTTCCAAGGCTTGGCAAGACATTGATATCACCCAACATACCAGCTCTCGAGTTCCTGTTTGGCAGAGTTGTGCCTTCTCTTTCTGAAACAATTCAAATAAACATTTACATATCTGGTTCATTGCTCATCATGCAGCATTATGGATCTGCCTGGATGCTGACTACAGTACCATATAGCCTTGGCAGCATAAATAATCACAAAAGATTATGATCTAACAAGAACCACTCTATTAAGTGATTATTTGGCCCAGAACATATGACTGAAATGTTCTCTGTGTATATTTTTGGCCTCTGACCATCCTCCCCCATTTTTCCTTATATCCTTTAAAAGAGTAAACCCAAGTGCTAGCCTTCCTATTTTCCATATCCCAGATGTATTACTTTCTTCTTGGGCCAAAATGGAACTGGAGCTTTATTTTCACCAAAGACTTAAGAAGAAGCCTGGTACATATTTGTTTTGGACCAAGGACTGCTTATTTTTCTGACTCTTTTTTCCCCAAGTTCTAACATTTGGGCACATGCAGTTATTTGGACTGTCACATCAGTTGTTTAAGAGAGCTCTGTGTCTGATGTTTAGCTAAAGATGAGTGGTTGAGTCAAACAACTGCAGACAAAATTAAAGGGGTTCAGAGGCTGGGGGGGGAGAACGTAAGAGAGGTTTGACCTTTTTTTATTTCAGCTTCACAGAGCAACAAATGCAAGAAGCACTGAAAATCTTAGAAATATCCAGATTTTCAAAAGAAAGGATTTGGACTTCTGTTTTAAAATGTGTATGTATCTTCATTTTTAAAAGAATTAAAGAGAAAAATGAAGTATTTCAGAGAGAACCATATTTTCCAGTAAATCAAAATTATTTTTCTTTTCCTAAGGCAGAAAAAAAAGCAATTTCTGATAAATCAAAACTTTCTTGCTGCCTTCTCCTCTGGTAAAATCAGCAATCCAACAGTTCACACAGATGTAATCGGTATCTCTATGGACCTGTGAACAGCACAGCACCTTCCAAAAACCTTGAGAGTAAGCCTTGGCCTTCTGGCCACAATGAGAAAGCAGCCCATCATTTTAACAGCAATGGGCTTTGGCTTTCAATCTGTTATGGGAAAGAAAATGCCCTTACTCCTGACAGGGAATTCAGCCTTCAGGCCTTGGCTTGACCTTTAAATCACAAGTAACCTGAAGAAATGCCATGGATGGATAACGGCTAATGATGTCCACTAAGGAGCAGGGACATCACACCAAAAGAAACAAAGCCATGCTCCTGCACTCTCCTGTTAGCTATGTCACAAATGGAAGCTCACAAGCAATAAGCAGATAACATTTGTTTTAAAACAAAAATGAATTGAAATTAGCACGCTGCTGCTCACAGCTAGCAAAGAACCCCAAGAGATCAGCAGAAAGAAAAAGGAAAAAAAAAATGTTGAGAGAGATTTGCCAGATGATCACTGATTCCCAGCCAAAAAGGGGAGGGTTCCATGTCTGATAATTCATTTTTAAATACAGCAAGATGAACTTTGACCTGAATAAAAAGCCATTTCTAAAATGCAGAAAGCCTATTATCTGCTCTTCTAAGCATACAAGTGAGAGGAGAAGAAAAGAGTCACATGAGATCTACATTTTCTTAATTTTTTGTTTTTTAACAGATACTGGGACATGCAAACCTCAAAATAAGAAATAAAGAACTAAAAATATTCATTGTAATGCGTTCCAAGTAATGCTTATCACTTAATCATTGCAGAGTGCTAACAGGTTTAATTACAGCCTTCAGTGACCCAGCAAGATGAAAAAGTCATGAATCTGAACACCCAAATCCAAATTGTAGAAGTTCGCTTTCTCCTCCCCCCTCAGTGCCCCTCAAAAATCTCACATATTTTAACACTCACTTCTAAGCACAAAACCCAACTGAAACAAACACGGTTAAAAACTGTTTTTATAGCAGAGACCAAAGTTTACTTATGGGTTAGAAGTAACTTAAATCAGCCTCACTCGGCATTAGTTATTGCTTAGTAAAGCAGGAGCTTTACAGGGCTGGAGAGACCCTATAGAAACTGAATGGGGTTTAGAAACGTAAGACTGGGATACCAGTTGCTGCAGTGACTGAGCACACAGAGAAAAATCTCAGCAAGCTCATTAGAGTGGCCTGTCAAGCCTGAGCAGTGGTGTGCTGATGACCAAGTGTGGCATTCTTCCCAGGGATAAAACTCTGGGGGAAGACCTCTTGAAAGCTTTTTTTCCCCCCCTGCTTTGTTCCATCTCTCCTACAGGCATGAATAACCACTAAGCTGTAAGCTGCTCAATTCCCCAGCAGCTTGTTTATTTGTGAACACCTAGATGTTTATTTAAGTGCTTAATATGCTCCAAAATTTATGAACACCTGAACATTTTGAGGAGCTGCCCTTGAGAACACAACCAATGAAAAATCTTTCACTGACTTCGGTACTAAGTCCAGTTTCAAACAAAGGTATGAAACACTATCCAAGGCAACTGCTTCAGTCCAGTGACTAATCTCTGATATGTTGAGGAACACAGCAGATTTTTTTTTCTTTCCTTCTTTCTTCTTATTACAACCTGGAGAATAGTTGCTAGCCTTTGGGGAATGAGCTGTTGAGCAGCAGTTATAGAAGACAGGTCTGCATGTCCAGTTTGCTAACTAGATTCATTCGCATGTCCTGCCATGAAAAAAATCAATACAACTACAAATTGAAGATGGTGTCAAAGTCACAGCCTCACAGCAGCCACTCCTCACAGGCTTATATTCCTTGCTAGTGCAGTGGCCTTGGCAGCTGGGCCATTCAGTTCCTTCATGCCAAGGCCTATCCCCCTCCCCAGTCACTGCTGGTTTACTACTTCCAGATGCCAATACAGCAGGAACAACTCTCATCCAAAATCCACATCGATCAGTAGGATGCCTTCATTTATTGAACTGACTACCAGTGACATCTCCCTGACTTTTGTTCTCCCCTTTGCTCTTCTTCACCATGTCAATGGGAATGCCAAACACTGCTCTCTTCCTGTTCTTGTGCTCTTTTTGCTCTCCTGTTTCTAGATTACATCTTGTTCCAGTGGTTATGTCTGTATAAATTAAAACCCGCTTCCCTCATGGCAAGAAAAAAGCCTCCTTACCACAACTGGTGTCTCCTAAACCATTCCAGTGACATCTACTAATCACTAATGAATATGAAAATATTGTCATTGTATAAACAACCCCTCCCTGAAAAAACACATGTGAAAATACTTCAGATCTGAGACAGTTAAAATCTTTCATGTACAGAAATATAAGAAGCTAATTTACTGGTAACATCAAAACCAGTTAAATGAATTACTGAGTATCAACATAGGACTGATAACCTGATCATCTGAAGTACATTCAATGGGCTTCTTAATTTAAGCTGTTATCTTCACAACACTAAATTCTATGCTTTTTAATGCATTAGATACATTGAGGACATAGGACACTCAATCAACATTATATAGAAAGAAACAATTGAGGTCTCCACAAACAGTGGAACTCAGTGGAATTGGCTTATATTATACCTGCATGGAGCTTCTTTCTGAGAAACGGGAAGAGGAAGGAGAAACATCAGTACCAAGAGGTGATGGCCTCAAGCTGCACCAGGTGAGGTTTAGATTGGACATTAGGAAGTAGTTCTTTACTGAGAGAGTGGTCAGGAACTGGAACAGGCTGCACAGGGAGGTGCTGGAGTCACCATCCCTGGAGGGGTTCAACAACCGAGGAGATGTGGCGCTTCAAGACATGGTCTAAGGGTCAGGGAGGTGCTGGAAAAAGGTTGGACTTGATGATGCTAGAGGTCCTTTCAAACCTAAATGATTCTATGATTCTAACAGAAAGGAGGATCACCTTTTGCAGTATTAGGTCTGTTGACTGTCACTTTCAAATACTACTTTTGACTGGTTTATTTCAAATAATGTTAAATGTGGCTATGTGGAGAAATTCAATTAGTTGGATAGAAAAAAAATCCCTAGTGCTTTTTCTTCAAAGCTGCATTCTTATAAACATGAACCTAAGCTTTGATACAGGTGCATGAAAGGAAATTCAAACCAGAGCAAGAATTAAGAGTCTCCTGATACAGAATAATTGGTGAGGGGACAGGTTGAGAATTTGAAAATGCTTATGAGTTTACATAGTTGCCAAAGAGATGTAAAGGGAAGAGGTTTCTAGTAACCTGTCTTCTAAAATGCTGGGAACTCTGTATTTCCTACCTGTGACTGCCTGCAATGCTTTTTATCACTAGCTTACTACCAACATTGGTTTTCCTTTTTATACAGGTCTGAGAGGTAAAAGCAGTTGTTCCAGAGTACAAAACTGCCTCTGCCACAGAATACAGACAGCTCTGAGTATCTTGGTGAAAGACTGAAATTATCACACCTCTGACCACCTTCCAGGATCTGAAAAAGGAGAATCTTTCCAGTGGTCAGAACAAGTATCAAGTGTGCATTTCAACAAGTCCATTCTCAACTTGTGTTCTCAAATAAGGGGTTAACAGAACAGTATTTCCATTCAGTTTCTGGCACTTTCATTATGCCATCAATTATTACAGTGTCATCTTCTAATAGGAATTTCATCATGTATTCAAACTGGTGGGCAGAGTCATTTAGCAGCCACAACATACAGAGCTCAGCAGGCTTTATTTCAAGAACCACAATGGTGTCAAGTGGTCAGTCTTTCATTTTTAATTTCTGGATAGATGAGATGCAAATTACATGGCCTCTCATTCTAATAGTCATGGCAAATAGTTACTATACATTCTATCATACTCTTAATGATGGGCAAACAACATTATCAAGCTGGAGATGGGGCAGTCTGAACCACAAAGAAAAAAATATATTTATTGTATTATAGACTTTTTTTTAATCTTTATTGACCACTGTCATATCTTCTTAATCAGAAAAGTAATTACCAGAGTTTGTACCTTGATCCAATGTAGAGAAATTCAATAATTGTATGAATTACTTTTTTTTCCTTTCTACATCTGTGAGCTTGAAAAGATCAAGTCATCTGCTTCATCACAAGCTCTGTGCATCTAACTTTAATCACTGAACTGCAGTGTCCTACTATACAGAACATAACCAACAGCTGTCACTCTGTACAACAAAAAAGGTGCCAGTGGTCCCTGAGAACACTGACAACTACCTAATGATAATCAGCATAACTGGGGCCTGATACTCTCCACAGTGATGTGGAGATCTCTCCCTGTTTGGATCAGTGAATGTTGAAGCCTTACTGACAACTGAGAGTGGCCTAACGAAATGAGTGAACACTCTGTCACCCTCTCATGGCTTTAAGGCTTGCAGGACACAACCGGGTCACTGGCAATTCTGAACAAGCAATGGAAAAAACTTCATTATTCAGTTCTTCAGCCAACAGTATCTTTTCCAAAGGCCCTATTTAGAGATGCCAAACACTTTCTTCTCTGATAAGTTCCTTTAACTATTGACTGGTTTATTTTAATTTGGCGCTAACAACCAACTTCCTCTGACATGTCAGGTCTTTGAAGTCCAAGCTGCTGTTTATACACCAAGAGTGAGGCTGACACTCCTTCCTCTACTTAATTGGAAAAAAATCCAATCATTATAAATCAAGATCTTGCTTCAAATGTAGATAGAAAACAATGCTTGAATTTGCTATAAGAGTTCAAAACATGCAAGCTTAATATGTACTTTCTGAGCTGGCTGGGTCAGTAAAATTTTAATCACGATGCTCATGCTAGGAAAACCAACACACAAAATAAGAAGTTCAAACCAAATTCATTTAAAAATACAAACAATCATGAATATCATCAGCAATTTATTATGTTTTCTATGTTGCACATCCATACTCTGAGCCTGAAATGCATCTTGCCCTACAGCAAGCCATTTCTGACGTCCTGTTGAGCTGTAAACACTTGTTTCTATTGCCAACCTATTGACCCACAGCACCTTACACTTCTTATTTTGACGGAACAGCTTGAGGAAGATGCTGATTTTAAATGCCAGATGTATTTAGCTGTTTGCACATGGGAAGCTCTTCCTTGACATGAATTGGGATGATCTGGTGTATGTAAAATGCAGTGGAAAGCAAAGAGAAAAGGTCAGCTGGTTTATACGGGGATGCTGTAGAAGGCAAGAGGGGTTAATCCTCACCCAGGTCAGTCTACGTCACATAGAATCATAGAATCGTCAGGGTTGGAAGGGACCTTCAAGATCATCTAGTTCCACCCCTCCTGCCATGGGCAGGGACACCTCCCACTAGAGCAGGTTGCTGAGAGCCTCATCCAGCCTGGCCTTCAACATTTCCAGGGATGGGGCTTCCAGCACCTCTCTGGGCAACCTGTGCCAGTGTCTCCCCACCCTCCTGGGGAAGAACTTCTTCCTGATGTCTACTCTGAATCTACCCACCTCTTGTTTTGACCCATTCCCCCCAGTCCTACCACTACCCGACAGCCTAAAAAGTCCCTCCCCAGCTTTCTTGTAGCCTCCTTAAGATACTGGAAGGCCACAATAAGGTCCCCTCGGAACCTTCTCTTCTCCAGACTGAACAACCCCAACTCTCTCAGTCTCTTCTCGTAGGAAGGGTGCTCCAGCCATCTGATCATTCTCGTGACCCTCCTTTGGACACGTTCCAGCACGTCCAGATCTTTCTTGTCCTAGGGGCTCCAGAACTGGACACAGTGCTCCAGGTGGGGTCTCACAAGGGTGGAGTAGAGGGGGAGAATCACCTCCCTTGACCTGCTGGCCACGCTTCTCTTGATGCAGCCCAGGATATGATTGGCTTTCTGGGCTGCAAGTGTACACTGAATATCTGCAGCCTTATTTAAACTTACTCCCACAGCAATATTTACTTAAATTAGAAGGTTACACATCACTGGATAAAATGAAAGATGTTACTTAATGAGTTTTTAATTTCCCCTGTAGTGGTTTAATTCTGGTGCAATTTAAAGAATCTTCTCAGAATGTACTACCAAATAAATTACAACAGAATCTGCTTATCCCTACCTGAGTTATCTTTTCCATTCATAGACCAGTTGTCAAACTCCAGGCTCTTGTTTCTCAGTGTTGTAGTTAACTATAAAATTCTTGTTGAACAACATCAACTAATTTATTTCCTTCCAGAGTACACAGTGCAACTTTCTACAGCAGACATTTGTTTAACATTGGTCTCCTCCCTGACATTACAGTAAAGATAAACATTGATATTTGGGAACCAATTACTCCATATTTGCTAACCTACAATGTATCTTCAACAAATACCTTAATGAAGGAACAAATTTTTCTTTCTTCTGCACTAGCACAGCATGAGGTCCACCCCCCTAACCTCCTCCATACTGCCAGGACACTGACAAAGGGCTTGGTAGCACCATTAATTCATACAACATCAACAGGAAACTCAATCCTGACTTTACACTGGAGAGATAACAAGTGATAGGCAGAATTTCAACAGGTTGCCCAGGGGAAGCAGAATATTTATTTCAATAATGCTCCTATTTCTAAATAGTCCTAACTAAGCTAGTTGTCAACACAGTCAGATTACACTGCTGGTTCGTTGCTGTCCTAGCAGATGGTGAGGACTTGTAAAAGCAGAATGCACTACCACTTTGCCATTCCAACAAATTAAAACTGAAGTCTTGAAAAGCTAATTCAGTCAACTGTAATAGCAACAGAAACGTGAAGCTTAGACCTTTGATAAGTATAATATGAACATACATATAATTTTGTGGGCATTTATACCATCTGACAAGAAATACAGAGTTGTGAAAGAGCTTTTCTGTAAAGATTTTGGATTTTGGTTTTATATGTAATGTAGATGTCATATTTAGGTTATCATTTTGATATTAAGTCATTATAGCTGTAAGTGTCTTCATGTTCTGGCACGCCACAGCACTCAAAAGCTCCAGAAAAAACCTCCAACAAAAACATGAAGCAGATTGTAAACATCTAATTAAGTATCATAAACAGCCTTGCCTATACGAGCGTTGTCTTTGGATGTATTACATCATTATAGCTCTCTGTGGAATCATTTTCTTCGGAATAAGAGAATTCACTCCTTGGTCCAAATCCCTCAAAATCAACAGACAACAATGCTAAATGGCATACTTCAAACCTCATGTCTTCATATCATAAACTGGTTGTCTATGGCCTTTATTCCACAAATTGCCGCTCTACGACCAGAACCATTGCAATATATTGCATTATACATTGCAATAGGCTGATGCTAATTAATGATGATTTCTGACTGATTCACAGACTACAGTTACTCTTACAATTACTTTGTCTCTTGAAATGACTGCACTTCATACAACAACATCTGAGCATTTTGTTGTCCGCACGGATTTAGACTGGCACTCCTGGTGAAAGATAATTATCAGCCCCATTTTACAGATGAGGCAGAAGGATGATGAGTCTGGGCTTTCGTTTTGTTTTTTTTTTAAGGCATTTGGATGCCTGTCTGCTCCACAATACAATCATAAGCACTTCATTAAACACTCCTATTTTCACAAGCAAGTTTAAAACACTCTGAATCAAGGCAGATGTCCCTTAACTAAGATGCTTTTGGAAATTGAGTTTATACTTCAGAGCACTAAACAGATCCATGCTTTGAAAGATGGGCTCTGGGAGTACCAGAAGCTCCCCCAGGATGCTCATAGCAGAAGAGGGAAGGGAGCCACAGCTCGCTCAGTCTGCACTCCACCTGCTAAGACAGCCCCTTCCCTCTTGTCCAGTCCCCATCCATTAAACTCTCAGGCCCTTTTTTCCCTTTATCTGCTCTCCCCTCTCACCCTCTCCTGCTTCAAAACTGCCAATTTCACTTTCAAATATCTACTGCCTCTACTGAATATTTTAACAAATTACATATAAACAAACCCTCGCTTAACTCCTTATCACACCTTATCCTCATCATTTCTGGATCCCAAAAGTGCTATGGAACATCGGCATTTTTGGGGGTTTGTACAGCACCTAGAAAACATCTCACTTATCTGCTTTGGGGTTTCTTTGGATACTCTGGAGACAGAATTAACAGCTAAAGGATTCAGAGTGAACAAGTCGAATAAAAAAAAATACATATCTATAAAAACTACATCACGCTGCCTAGACCTTTTGAACTCAATGCAATAACTGACTGGGGTCACATTTCTTCATTGGCTTATTTAAAGAGAAAGGAAACAAAAATTTTTCTCCCTGATGCACATGACAACACTATTGTACGTCCAAGCTAAAACTCTACTGAGGTAGAAAATGGGGATAGGAAAGAAGCATTAAGGTTGCTTATACAGTGAGGGAGGTTTATGAAGATTTAGAGATAAATTGTCTGGAAGTCAGCTGAGGTGTGCTAGGAAACCATACAAATATCCAATTAGCATGTTAAAACCTGTTAATTTTGATTGATGCTACTATTTGGGTCTGATTTAAAAACGTGCACAGATTTGCCAGGCTTTCTCTTTTGCAAACATCTGTCCTTGTTAGACAGATTAGCTTGCAAGATTTTCCTTAGCTGCTGTTCCTGTTTTGTTCTGCTTTTCCTCCCTCTATTTCTGTCCTGCAACTTCTCTTTCAGTACCTGGCAGAATTAACCAGATGTGGTGAGACCATATCTGGAATATTGTGNCTTCTCTGGAGACGTTTAAAGCCCCCCTGGAGGTGTTCCTGTGCAACTTGGTCTAGGTGATCCTACTCCGGGGGGGGGGTTGGACTAGATGATCTTTCAAGGTCCCTTCCAATCCCTGACATTCTGTGATTCAAGGAAGTCCACCTCTGAAGAGCACTCTGCTGCTTCTCAGCACAGCAGCTCGCAGCGCTCAGAGAATCACCACTGCCTGCACAGACCTCTCACTCACAGGCTTTCCCACAATCTCTAGGGCTTTGCTGTTAGCAGGGTTTCAGCAAGTAAAAGTTTTCCACGGGGAGGCCAAGACTTCCTCAAACGAAAGAGAGGCTGTAATAGAAAACCCACGGCATTCTTAAAAGTAAAACCAGAACGCTCTCATCTAACCCAGACCCGTGTGAGAACCATGATTTAGGTGTATGTGTAGAACCAGCTACTGATGGTTGCATTTGCAGGTGGAGATGGTACAATTTCATCATCTATTTCACAAATACCCACAGAAGTATTTTGCAAGTAAATATTCATAAGGTGCAAATTAGTGGTTTCACAGCTCTCTTCCCTTTGTCTCCCACAAGCTGCTACAATAAAACCTCACTTCACAGAATCCCAGTTAAATATAAGCAAGGTCTCTCCCTTGATCTACAGTCATGCATATCACCTCTCCAGATTATTTAAAATACTGATTATTCAAATGTTTCTGATGGCCCTGAAGCATGACATGCACATGTTGGTACTGATTTTCAGCTACAAAAAACAATTGCAGATCCCAGAATATTTGGAAAAAAAGGCTGAGAGATTAACTCAGAGGCTGGTTCAAAATCTGGAGAGTTTAAAGTATTGCACTTATCATATCCTTCTTGAAAGTATATATCAACAGTGCCAGCTTCAGACAATGCCCTTGTAGCAAATCCTGTTTGTTTTACACAAGGAGAGGTGTAGCGTGGAAATCTTCGTTATGCTGTGCTGGAACAAAACAAGTCTTCAGCAAAAAAAGAAAAATTCCTCTTTCTTTTGATCAAGGTGCTTAAATGAAACATCTGTGAAGCCAATATAAATATTCAGGCCCAGCCCTGAGTACTGACTCCCATAAAGCTTCTGTCTTTGAAAACGCTAGTCCCACATTTCAGCCTCTTCTAAGAAAAAAAAAACCAAACTGGAAAAGATAGTATTTCAGTCCCAGGCTCCTAAATTAGTAATATTTAAATATTTAATCTGCACAAATAGGGATTAATTTTATCTTTGCTTTCCTATGAACACAGATGATGCTGTAGTCCCATGTTCAAATTCCTTTCCCTCAAGTCCAAACCCAATGCCTGTATAAACAAATTCATTTTGCTGTACTGTTTTATTCCACTAGCTTTATCAATGGAGCTAAGTAGAAATGTCATCAATGTTTGAGTGATTGTTGAATATTATTTGATACCAAATGAGCACTGAATGAATTGGTAAATTAATCAGCAAATGATACTATTACCTTGAATAGATTTAAACTACTCCATGTGAAACTATAGCTTATTGTTATACTACTTTGATCACTGGCTAAATGCATGAAGCCTACGAATATACAAAGCATCAGGAATAGTCTTTAGAAAAATCAGATTAAAGTGTAATAGGAAGAAGGTGGATGATGGAGATGATGCTGGCATTTCATATTAAAGCCAGTAATTGTTATGAAATCGAACTGAAATGTACTGTTACAGGGAGGTAAAGGTGAATATCAATAAATTTCATTTCTTAGAGTACTCTGTTAATGACATTTTGTAAAATTAGAAATCCTGAGATTGTTACTGTCCACAAATTTGACGAGGAGTAGGATCATCTAACAGCATACCAAGAGAAGGCAACCACCTGGAAGTGCAGTGAGCAAAGCATTTTCTCATTGAAGTTTAAAATATTCTATAGGCATTCATTCTTCCCCTCTTCTAAAAGGGATTTAGGAACACGTGCTTCAGTGACACACGTAAGCAGCACATTCTTTTAACACCACGTGTCAGGGCAATGTCTGAGGGCACAGGAGGATGAATGCCCTGAACGGTGGGACTGGAGAGTCAGGAAAAGGCCTCAAAGACACTACCTGGCACCAGGCTCCCTTGGCTACTCTGTCTTCTCTGAATTCTCTGACTGCAGGAGCAGATCATCATAGCTGATGATTAAAATTGTCACCTTCTATTGCAAAACAAAGCGATAGTCGGGATTCTCTACTATTTCATTGATTTCTAGACAGGCAGACATATGAAGCACAGCTCAATGCATTGTGTACCTGTTAGCCAAAGCACTGGATAGGCTTAATTGCTCATTTGTTAAATATATTTTGTGTCTGTTTCTATTAGTAGGATATCCAAGAAAACATTGGTATTTACACAGACTTCATTATTGAAACACATATTCTGATTCGTTTTCCAGCCTCTACGATTCCCTTATTTGCAGCATTCTCTATTTGAGACGTTTCCAGCATCCAAATGCTGCCTTTCAGCTTGCTTTGTCTATTCCCAAAAGAACCATCATAACATAATAAGTAACTCTGAATGGCAGATTTCTGAGGCAAACACATGATTTATGATTTAGCTTTAAAAAGCCCTCTTACACTTAACGTTCAAGGTACTGTCAAACATCCTTGTAAGTCAACACATCATCTGTCTGAAAATAGCAAGAGATGGAAAGGGTGCAAATAAGTCAGAAGATATTTTTTAGACAAGTTGTAAGCACTCCCTTAGAGTTTCTGGGTATTTATTGCAATTAAGAAACTAAGAGTTTGGTTGAAGGCCATGAGAGATACAAAAAGTTCACTGTCCTTGGGGTTCACATTCATTTTTTCCTACAAAAATAATCCTAGGGGCCAAATTAAAATATCCTCCACAGAACACATTCTGGTTCTCTTTAAGTCACAAAATTATTTGACTGGGATTGCTTGGGTCTTATGCTAAAATGGCTGATAACCAAACATACCAAGGCATTCCTTTAATTTGGGGGAGGATTATTCATCCAGTTATGAACTGGTTTGTGTCCACAAACCATCCCCAGCACCAGCTGCTTTACCCACACAAGACTCATAGCCATAAATTCAGGTGTTTCACTTGAATCACACTGTTGCTTTAGAGAGCAAAACTAAACCAATAGCCTCTGCACATATTTTATCTTTATATATGCATCCTGGTAGGACACTGAACTTGCACCTCCCTGCATCCCAGAAATATGTGAATGATTTTTTCATCCACAAACTTTATATTTGGGTCTTTTTATTTCCCCTTCTGACATGACGGATAGTTTCATATATCACAATAAACTCTTTGATTCTTCCTGTACAGAATACACAGCCCTATTTATACCCATAAGCTTTGTGCAGACGACTATACGGATACATCTTAAATAAACACACACATATAGGACAAGACTATAAATCAGAACTTCTCTGGATGTTATTTGGATGATATTCATTGATGACCATACACTTTAACCATGATCCTATAGGAATAATTTCTCAAAGGGTCACTTATAAAAATTAATACTGACCTAAAAAGGCTAATTCATCACAGTTATTGTACATCTAATCACAAAAAAAATATTTTCACCCCTAAATTTTAAAGAGTCTGCAGAAAATTAGCTGCAAAAGAGACAGGAGGCTTTTGTGGCAGAGTTGAAAGCTTATGAAAGATAAATTATAGAAGACACATTTTTAATAGACATGCTTAATGTTTTTATTGGTGAGAATGCTGAAGTGGCTGCCAATTCAAGTTTGCATCCAAACTGTCAAATATAATTGCTTGTATATGTAACAATTTAAAAAAAAAAAATCTTCATTGTAAAAGTCTTAAGAACACTAAGGAATATAACACTGGCTTTTACAACATTAAAAACAAATAATAGCTTGTGTCACGTTACTGTATTTAGAGAAATGCAGAAAACCCATTAGATTTCATCAAAGACAGACAAATTGTTAAATGGTTTTTGCTGCTTTGATTTGCACAAGATACAAATCGTTCCTTGGGAAAATGTTCATTTCAAACTTGCCTCTTAAAATACGCTTTTTAGCTGTGCATTAAAATAAAAGCTATATTCAAATGTAAACACTCAACTAATAATTTCTCCATGTTGATAATTGTATTAATCGGGTAGCAATCTGTGCATCTGTGATATTGTTGTGACCTCTTCAGCTGAAAGCAACTTCTAATAGGCACTCTGAAAATTCAAGAGTCATTGACATGAGTGCAAGAATGTTCTGTTTACAAAGAAACACGCTTAGCTGGTAAATAGGAGAAAAAGAATTCAGGGTAATCTAAAAGATGAGGCAAACAAACCAGCATCAATTGAGGCACAATAAGAAAATGGAGTAGCAAAAACCTATTTAAATGTCTCTTTGCTGCCACAACTAGTCCAATGTGAAAGCTTAGCTTCTCTCCTTAGGTAGAGCATATTCCCTTCAGATGCTTTTATTATAACTCTAGCACATCTGCAAACTTAGCAAGGGCACATTCTACTGCCAAGGGAAAAATCAGAGACAAAAACCTTCCACAAGTATACTGGGAATAAAACCTCTGAAAGGTAATGTCAATGTTTATGGAAAATAACTAAGTGGAAAACAGATTAGGAAGTGATCAGGTTATGGTGGAGATTCAAGCTTATCAAACATAACCCACGTGCAGGAGATCAGGCAAGAAAGGAAAGAGACCAGCATGGCTGAGTCAAGAGCTGCTGGTTGAGCTAAGGAACAAGATGGAACTGCACAAACAGTTGGAACAGGGACAGGGATCCTGGGAGGAATCCAGGGACACTGCCCGGTTATGTAGGGACAAAGTCAGGAAGGCCAAGGTGCAGCTAGAGCTGAACTTGGCGAGGGATACAAAGGAAAACCAGAAGGGATTCTATAAGTATCTAAACCAGAAAAGGAAGGTCAGAGAAGGTGAACCCCCCTGGTGACAAACAACAGTGAATTAGTAACAACAGACGAGGAGAAGGCTGAGGGACTCAATCACTTCTTTGCCTCAGTTTTCACTGGCAACCTCTCTCCTCACAGCCCTCAAGTTGGTGGCCCACAGGACAAGGACCAGGGAGACAAAGTCCCTCCCACTGTAAGCAAGGACAAGGTTCACGACCACCTGAGGAACCTGAACATAAATAAGTCCATGGGACCTGATGAGGTGCATCCCAGGGTACTGAAGGAATTGGCTGATGCAGTTGC
>VYZX01015797.1:72120-104806 GCA_013401335.1 Brachypteracias leptosomus
CAGGCTGAGAGAGTTGGGGCTGTTCAGCCTGGAGAAGAGAAGGCTCCAGGGGGACCTTATAGTGACCTTCCAGTACCTGAAGGGGGCTACGTAAAGGCAGGGGAAGGTCTGTTCAAAAGGGTTTGTAATGATAGGACCAGGAGTGATGGTTTTAAGCTAGGAAAGGATAGATTTAGATTGGATATTAGAAAAAAGTTCTTTAACATGAGGGTGATAGATCAGTGGAATGGGCTGCCCAGAGAGGTGGTGGAGGCCCCATCCCTGGAGTCATTCAAGATCAGGCTTGATGGGGCTCTGAGCAGCCTGATCTAGGTAGAGGTGTCCCTGCTTGTGTAGGGAGGTTGGACAAGATGATATCTAGAGGTTCCTTCCAGCCTAAAACACTCTATGATTCTATAAGCTTTACCCAGGCAAGGTCCCCTTTGACAACTTCAGGAAAAGGTACCATGAGGCAACTTTGGTAGTAAGACATGGATGATGAGCCTTTTAAAAGTATTTCAATATTTATTTTCTAAAAAGTTACTATGAATGTCAGCCTTTATGTCTTCAAAGTAGCAGAGAGAATAATCCATTCCTCATAAAAGCAAATAATGTCCTCACAGCACACAGGAGCTATGATATCATTGTGAAAAGGAATATTTTATCTGGAAGCAAGTGCCACGCAACACTCCACGTGTCCTCAAGAGTTATTCTTTGAAGGGAAAGAGTGTGAGACTCATCACCTAACGTTTAAGAACATAACTTGATTTACTCAGCAGGCTGGTCCCCTTCACTGGAAATCCAGGAGAATTCCATCAGACCACTAGGATCAGCGAGAACATTCACTTCCATCTACACTATCCCAACTTCTTTTCCTTTGCTATGGTGAAGAGATTAAGAAATAATCAGGAAAATAAATATTGTGAGATTACATGCTCAGAGACAGCAGCCACTCCCCCTAACAAAGAGTGAAACTAGAGACAATGGTGCTACTTAATCACTATACACTGTCCCCATTCAGGAGCTTTCTCTTCTAAATCCTGATCTGGTACCAACTTCCACATGGAGCAGCTAATTTGGAGACCTCAAGGCAGAATTCAAGAACAGGTGCTACTAATAGTATGAAGGAGCAGGTTTATTATTATTATTATTATAAAAAGAAACGAGATACACATAAGAACTGCCTTCTGGACACTACTTACCTATTATCTGGCAGTAATATACTTGAGGCTTCACAGTAATAAGTTTAAATGCATGAGTTGATACACTCAGAGTTTGAAGATCACCTCCAAGTTGCAATTGTTAATGTTCCCTTTAATTTTCTGTAATAACTCTTCAGTTAGACACTGTTTATATTGCTATCACTTGCATTTTGAGGACACACTAAATAAGACACTGTTGCTCCAGTGTCAAGCCTGCAAATAATACAGGTTGGATGTGCTGACAGTGATTAAAGCCAGGTACTCTGCGGATGAGGAGCAGAGACACTCTGTCTCTTTTGACTTCAGGAGGTAAACTCCCCTCCAGACTGTCCCAGAGCAAACGTCAATAGGAGCCATATAGAGAGAGACAACCCCTACAGGAGTCTGTACCATTATCAGTTCATGACTTGCTTAAATGTATTGCCATTGTTCTTCCAAAGAGCTTATCTTCCCTCCCCTTTGTGCCAGCTATTATCATCAAATTTTAACAGCTCAGCTCAACTCCTGTGCCTGGGTGTGATTTCCTATGTCCCTGAACTGCTACTCTCTTCCCTCCAAAGGATGGGGCTGGGGGTGGGTGGGGGAACCAATCTAAACGGGAGGTTTCAAAAGCAGGGTTTCCCCGTGTCTGGGTGCTCCCAGCGGAGAGGACGTGCATGCACCGGCCAGACAGGAGGGCTCATACAGACAGGGGATCAGCTGCACCCCCATCAGGAACAGCCAGCCATGTGCCATGGGCTGAGCTGGGCAGATGGGCTCAATTTGAAACCTCTGTGGCTGTTTTCCTTTACAATTGCACACCTTGAATATTATCCCACTTTTNCGTGCCCATGGCAGGGTGATTGGAACTAGATGATCTTTAAGGTCCCTTCCAACCCTGACAATTCTATGACTCTATGATTTTCTCCATGCCTGTCCTTACCCAAATGTCACCTTAGCTGGCCTCCCTTACCCCCAACAGAATAAGTCCCCTCCTTAAGTTTTACAGTTTAACTATTTGCACAAAGATATTGTATTCTCTTAATAACTTCTATTTTTAACTTGTATTTATTACACTTTCCTCATTAGTCAGCCCTGGTGATTCACGTGTCTTAATTCTAAATGAAACCTAAGAACTTTTAGGAGGAAAACAATTCTAAAGCTTTAGAGCATACTTGAAGCTATGAAATCTACCAAAACATATTTCCCAGGAATGGCAACTTCCTCAAAACTGGCCATAGGAGCAAACCTCATTCTCCCAAATTACTTCTTTACCCAAAACCTGATCAGGCTCAAGAAGGTTTTTTCCATGCAGTTATATGAATTCCTGCCCCTTGTCCATATTAAAAAAATAACTTCAAGTGCTATACTCCAGATGATTTCACTACAAAGCTGCAGAATGGAGCAGCAGAGAAACTGATCCTACACATACTGGGATAAGAGGTGAGAGCTAGATGAAGTTTCAGGAAACATCCTGTTATTTCTTAGAACTGCTCAGCTAAAGAAGGGGGAAAAGCAATCGCTTCCCTGGGCTGAGTGCTTGGCCGAGAGCAGGACTATGCCCTTGGCTGCAGCACCTAACACAAGGGGTTTCTTACAGAAACTCTTTTTATAGGAAGTCTTTTAGATTTTAAGACTGTATAAAATACCTCACATTGATCTTTCCTTTGCTCAGCAGAGATAATAGTGCCTTCTAATTAAAACATGCAATAGAACACAGTATCTAGTTATAAACAGCACAGTACATGTGTATCTAATAAATCAATACCTTCGTTATGCTCTAGATGAACAAGGGAGCACTGTACTGAAAAGAGCTTTCTCCACTTTTTCTGGTCAGAAAGAGAATGTCAAGAACTTCAAATTTTGCATTAGGACAATACAACATCATTAGCTACATATTCAAGAGATGGCAATGTGCTTTAAATGAAATAAACACTTGAAAAGCTGAAAGAAAAAAGGACAGCGTTTACCCTAATTAATACCCATGCAGCACACAAGGAAATAGGATGTGCCTGGAGAAGAGCTGGGGCATATCCTGCTAAAAGGTTTTAGGTCTTTAGGAGAAAGTAAAACAGCAGTCTATTCTCCAGCAGCCAGCCACAGACTTGGCAAGTACCATCCTTCATTTGTTGTTAAATAATGCTCTAGAGAACTGTGAATAGAACACAAAGAAAATCAAGATTTTAACTGGAACAGACAAAGAAATAATGAGAATGAGCACAGACACTTAGTACAATTGAAAAGACAGGAAAATGAAATGGAAAAAGGAAATTCAAAACTACCGTGCAGTGCACCTTTGGATAACTAAGCATTTAAGTGCTATCCTGATGAACAGAAACTTCATTAATCTTCCCTGACAAGTTACTTGTGAGAAACAAAACTGTGGCAACATTGCTGCTGTGAAAGGAAACTTCCATAAACAGAAATGGCTGCAACTGAACAATGAGGTAAAACCCAACAAGAAGACAACAAAATTGCTTTAAGCAATTGCAATTATAAATATCTCTCCTGCAGCATTATTTTCTCCCCCAGTGCTAAGCTTTATGGGGCATATCACCAAATGGAGCACTGTTGCATTGGCATTGACCCTAGCAGAGTTGATGTGAACCTGCCTAACGTGTGGCCTTCAACTTGTGTCTGGTTTTTAATAGAAAAATAAAATCTTTTCCACCTTCATAATTCAAGTGCTTGTTCCAAAATGAGAAAACCAAAGAGTCCTCATTTCTTTTCCATCAGAAAAGAAGCCTACCTGTACTCTGGAATTCTTTTTCTACCTTTCCACTTAACCTTCCCTTAGAGTAGCCCATCCAAGGCAGGGCTACAACAGCAGCAGGGAAGGGCAGGAGGAGACCTCGCTGCTCAGCAGCTTCAGGAAGACATTGCCTCTCAATCTTCCACCTCACCCATAAAGCTGAGCAGATGCTCTCAAGGGAAAACCTCCAGCTTGCTCTAAATGCCTGGGCTTCTCCTTGAACTTGCCACCCGTAGGAAAGGAGAAACAGATGGCATGGAGAGAACAAAACCACGGGTCAGCAAACAATGCCAAAACCAGTTTTCTGTCCTCTCCTCCTGTGCCAAGGAAACAACCTGACTGCCAAAACACTGATGTAACAGGTTGACTCTGCAGTTAAGTCATTAAAAGATGTCTTACATTTAATTCTACATCAGAGACAAAATTAATCCAGATAAACCACTCCTTGCCCATGCCATAACTGAAGACAGGAGCTGGTGTCTCCCTGGTGCAGCAAAGGAAGAAAAATAAAAAGTTTCCTTCATGGGGACACAAACAATGTTTTTATATCACAGACATACTGTTTTAGATAAAAGCTTCTCAGCTTTCTTGCTTCTCCTTCCATTGAAGGAAGTTTGCTCTTTTGCCTCAGAGGCAATTTGCTGCTGCCCATCAGAGACCCCGGAGGGAGAGAGAGCTGGAGGAGAAGGGAAAGCTTAGAGTCCTGCACAGAGGTGAGAGAAGCTGAGATGCTCTCAGAAATGGGTCCTTTTCCAGGTTTTTGAGGCATTGGAAATAAGCGTAGAGACAATTTCTCATTTTTGTTGTTGCCGTGAGAGTATTCTTCCCATCCGAGAAGCCTTCTGAGCTTCAAGTCACCTCTTAGTTTTATTAAATGGACCTTCCCTCCACAGTGTGCACTGCACAATGTAAATTTATTATCCACAGCCTTTAATGAGGTGACAGAATTTTCTGTTCTGGAGACATCATACTAATGCCCTGTTTTCAGTCCCTCACTTGATAGCTTCTGCACACGGAATGCATTGCTGTCCCTTTCTGCCTCATGACCTCTAAAAGCAGTGAACAAGTAAGGGATTTTCTGCAGGAGCCATCTAATGCCCTCTCTCCTCAAAACCAAATTCCTTTCTGTGCCTCTAATTTTGTCTTAGGACATAAACCTACATTTCAGAAGACCACATCTGAGAGAGTCCCTCTTTCCAGTGCTTGTTCTTCATGAATTATAAAAGTGCATTTTATATTAGTTTTAAATGCAACGGCAACTTCAACTATATATCCTATAGATTTTATGCATATGCCAAAATTTAAAAGAACCTGCAGAGCAGGAGGACCTACATTTTCTCTTAGACTGGGCGTAAAACCCAATACCAAGAACTTCCACAGACAGCTGGAGGAAAAAAACCCAACCAAACAGCTAGAGAAGAATCAGGTTTTGTTTCTTTTTTTCTTATAAAGAAAAAAAACAACAAAACTTCAGATTGAGACCCTGTATAACAACTACAGCCCCCAGAGAGAGGAACAAACAGCTGCAGGCACCTATCCATGGCTGCTTTCTTAGAGCATAAACATTTTAAGTGCTTCATCAGAAGTGGGATGTACCTATGCACAAAGTATCTCCAAGTAAAAGGTCACAGTGTCTGTGTCTCAAGTGAGAATATACTAGAAAACCCTCCACCTCTAAATACACATAGAAGCACCTGAACCAAACACAGGTGTTCTCTCTAAGAGTATGGATTTTTACTCTGTATAAAACAAAGTCAACATTTTATGCGTTGTTTTATGAGACAAATAATCTAATTAGAACATAATTTTTATTGAATTAAGTAAGAGACAGGGCAGTTCATTTAATTGAATAAATGTAACAATAAAGAGAGCTCCAAAAATCAAATCTTTGTAACAACAGTGTTTACATTCACCCCTCACATTAGCAGCTGAAAGACAAATCAATCACAAATTGAGAACCACTTGAGCAGCCTGGCTCCAGGAAACTGAGGGCAGTGGCACAAACACACATTACATGTTCTGCAAGGTTAAACTAATGTGAAGTAAATTCCTCAAGTTATGTAAATAAATTATAGTAATGTTGTCTGACAGCTTGTACTAAATAAGATTAATTCAGCAAGCATAAAATATACAGGGGACTTATTCCACCCATGGATCCCTACGCATCTTAGGGCTCACCAGGCAAAACTTCACACCCCAAGAAGATTCTGTGCTGTGGAAGCTCAAAGCAGCAGTTGAGATACGTGGCTGTTGAGCAGTGGCTGGGCTCTGACACTCTGCAAAAGCCCATCTCTCAGCCCCAGCCCATGTGGTTACACACTGGAGACAGCTCACCAAGAGGTGACACACTCAACTCTGCAGAACTAATGGAACAGGCAGAAGCTTGAGAAAGGAGGCAGAGACTCCTCTGCCTTTTACATGGATGTGAACTACCAGGTAGGCTTATTCAAGATCTAAATTCTTGCTAAATTCAAGATCCTCCTTCCCCCATATTTGTTTTTAAACCATCTTGTCTCACGTTCAAGACCTCTAACACAGCAAACAAAAGATCCACCAGAAAACAGCAACAGAGAAACACACCTCCGTAATTAACAGTGATATTACAATTTTTCTGTAACATGCATGTACACATATTGCTGCAGAACAAGGATAGCAACCTGCTGAACTGTGCTTTTAAAACTCAGCCATAACCTTTTCACCACCAAGAAAAAAGTACTGAAGAATGGATTTTATTCTACTGGTTGTGTGTAATAGTATTCCATTTATAAAGCAATTAAAGAGGAAAATATTTGCATTAAAGGAAGGGCAAGAGTAAAAAAGGTTTTTTTGGAAATCTCAGAGTAACCCTAGTTATGTATCACACAAAAAATGAAAGCTGTGGAAATACTGAAAGCAGCATTCTGCTCCAAGCCATCAGCCATTCCGGCCACAATATATTACCACTTTGTAATACATTAGATTAAGACTGACTTTATCCATCTATTTGTTTGCGGGCATGACTCTAGCAAGCAAAACTGTTCTGCTCTTGTAAGGTTTAATCTTACTTGTTAATCTTCGCTTCAACTTTCATCTTAAATTTCCTGCTTTCAAGTATCAAGCCAAATTCATCTGATGCTTAATGCCTGACAAATAAATAATGAGCCTCTAAATTAATCCACGTGTGATAAGGCAATGATCCCATTATTTCTAACATTCTTATAATCAGGCAATGATTAAATTATTTCTAATGTCCTTAGCACGAATGTAAAAATACACTAAAAAGATCCTTAACAAAGCTCCCCACAATGTTTTTTTATTAAATGCTCTTAATTTGAGTATTTTATCACATGATTACACTAGCTGGGCCATAAGAGCTTATTTTAATGAGAATGGGAAGAGCTCAAACAGTGGGTGTTCAGTGTATCTCTTTGACATCTTTACAACCATTTGCCATTTTGAGTGTGATTAGCTGAATAGCAACTATTAGGAAGGTTGATTAATACTTTTTAAATATTCCAAATCTTTAGATAGCAGTCAGTTTATTTTCTCCAGGAACAGACTGAAACAAAGGCTTCCACTATCTCCACCCAAGGACCTAGCACAGCATAATGTGGGCAACAAAGAAAAACCCTCGAGCTCAGCTCGCTGCCAGCGTCACTGACATTTCTATTTACCAAGATTTGGACTCATATAGGATATCCAGGGTCTTATCTTAATTAATATCATGTCCACATTAGAAGCATGAGCAGAGTTCCAGTTAAAGAAATGGTGTAGGTAGCGTGGTTTCAATGTGTGCCTCCAGGACACTGCTACTGATAGCAGATACCTATTAAAGTGCTGAGAATCAACACAAAATACCATTTAACATTCTATTTTAAAGAAAATCCTCCACATATTGAGCTCGCAGAACAAAGAAGTGCATCAGAAACACTGATAAGGGTATTAAAAGGTAATATTTGATGTATGCCTATCTAGTACATTAATATTGAATCTGGCTGTGATATGAGTCGCACTAGTTAAAATTACATATTTCTCTTTTTCCTTGAATCAGAGGAGACAGTTAAAGGAAAAATCAATACCTAAAGTTTACAAAGCCAAAAATCTCCTTTCAGCACTAAGATACTATGGTGATAAAGGCCAAGAAAAAAGGTCAGAAATACATAAAACAGAGATTAGATGCACAGAGACATTTGTAACATGCACTGAAATTAGTAATGCCTTGTTCTTACAGAGGTTTGCCCCAAGGGCTACTCCTGCCAGCACAGAACACCCTCTTCTTCCCCTGAGCCCCCAGGTACCCAGTGCATGGCAAACATGAGCCTGACTTGTGGGGAAGAGCTGGGGGAAACCACACTGCGGGCACCCAAACCAAGCAGACTACTTTCTGTCACTCACTCTACCATTCAGCCCTGAGGCTAACAATGTCCACACAAAAACACTCTTCCAGAGGAATTTTGGGATGCTTCAAGTTTCTCTAAATGGCCACAGAAATGGCTGAAGGTCTCCCAGGTCACCAGGAGTTTCTGAATTACTGCAGCCCTTTGCAAGCAGATGAGGGACAAAATTCTCTGACAAGGTGGGAAATGGTGGAAATTCTATGAAGCCACTAAGGCATACCTTCAATGTGCTGTCCCAGTGGCCAATACTTAGACTTCCACCCTGGAATTACCACTGCCTCGCCAACACAGAAAATAATTATGAAGCAGCAGACTGCAGTACTCCTGGCTACCCTGACAAAATGCAGGCTCTGCAGAATAGTCTTCTTTCCAAATGACAGGCTGCAGGCAATCCACCAACGCTGTCTCAATGAGCAGAAAGGTTGCTGGACAGCTTCAGATGTGTGGTCTGGCTTGCACTGGTTCAGACCATATTGAAACTAAGGCAGCACAGACTGCAGCATGGTCAACTTCTGCCAAGAGCAATTTCCTTCTAGATTGCTGAAGGAAGGCTAGCTGGAATGAGCCTTGGTTAAGCCATATTTTCACTGTATGCCTAATTGCTACAAGGATGTGCATTCACATGGTCATGCTGCTAGTCATCTGTGTCCAGAAAGCAGCCACAAAGCAAATTTTAGGTAGAAGAAACAACCATAATCTGTTTGATTGTCCCATAGTTTTCAGACATAGCTAACATCAGATATAGGTCAGACATACCTGACCTAAGCAGAGATGTCCCTACTTGTGTAGGGAGGTTGGACCACATGACCTCTGGAGGTCCCAGCCTAAAACTTTCTATGATTCTAAATGGCCATCCTGCCAAGCCAACCCCCTTGCCTCTGAGGGATGAGGGAGATGTCCAAGAAGATCTGCAGTATTTTGTTGACAGATACAGAGAAAACATGGAGAAGACAGCATGTGTTTGTCTGCAATTGAGGAAACAAACTACAGAGGAATTTATGCTCTCAGACAAATGTACTTGGAGTTTAGACTGTCAGTGGTAGATAGTACTGATCTGTGGCTTTTTTGCATCCACCAACACTGATTTTATTGTATTAAAGTGAGAGGAAAGTCTTAAGAAAGTTTGCCCCATCAAAGAGCAAGAGAAAAGTAAAAGAAGTGGAAAGAGAACAAGACAGAAAAGATGAGAGAACTGGCTTTACTGGTGTTTCTGGGAGGAAGGTGTTAGGAAAGGTAACCCCTGATCTTGGCATCAACTACTGCTGCCTCTCTTGGGCAACAGCAACAATCCTTGCCCAGGAAAGCCAAGCAAGGAGGCTGAATTCCCTAGCAAGCTCCTCGAAATGTGCAATTTGCCCTGGTGTGCATCCACTTCTAAGGAGAAAGGGGCAGAAAGCAAGGCTGGAATAGGCCTGGAAGAACAGACAAAAGGGAACTGGAATGAGAGAGGGGAGTGTGGAGGAGTGTTGTGACAGTAACAGAAGTCAGCATGTGTAAACAGGGAATAGGGAAGAAAAATCAAACCCTATTGAGAACTGCCACCGGTTTCTTGTGTTGCCTGACTGAAGACTAGAGAGCAGGAGGGGAAAGAAAGCATTGCCATGGGACTTGCCTATTTCTTCTCAAGTAGGGGTGGGCAAACTGCCTTTTAAAATATATAACATACTTCTCCATTCCTCCCAGTCTCTGTTCTCACTGCTCTTAAAAGAAGTTTTATTTATCATGAATATATGACAACACTGAAGGAACAAAATTTACATTTTGTGCCCCGTGCACTGAGGGTAGCAGAACATACTGAGGCAGAGAAAAGGGCTCATTTTGAAACACACAGAAAATAAATGGAAAGTGTGGGGAAATTGATAGGTGGTTACATTTACTTTTGAAAATTTTAACTATTATGAGTTTGAAGAGTTTAAGTGTGGGCTTGAAGTGCTGGGGCCTGGGCTGTGGGCCCTAAGTTGGAGTTGACTTATGGATGAGTCACAACCCAGCAACAGGTTTTGTTCCCCAAGGCCCCAGAGACAGAACCTGGCCCAGCTGTGTGAGGAACCAACTGCCCCCAGGTGATCGTGGCTGGGGTGGTGGGTGAGGCTAGAGCTGTATCAACCAGGAGCTGACTAGTTTGTGAGAAGAAACAAGGAACTGGTCAGTTTGAAGAGAGTTCTTGTTGGGGGCAGTTCTTGTTGCTGAGCCCTCTCTCAGTGCTGTGTTCCTCTGGGCTGATTTGAGATGGAGAAGAGCAAACAGACGAAGAATAAAAGATGAAGATATGTTTCTTATTTGAGATGGAGAAGAGCAAACAGATGAAGAATAAGATGAAGATATGTTTCTTATTTGAGATGGAGAAGAGCAAACAGATGATGAAGGTGTGCCGAGGGGATGTTGCTGCGTTTGGTGTTGGCCTGATGAAGAAGAGAGCTAGCAGCACAGGGCTCCAGTAAAGTTCAGAGAAGAGGGGTAAAAATAAACCTCTCATTTTATCATCATACATGTAAGAGTCAGAGTCCTGCCAATGAAAAATGCCCTCTTTTATGCATACAGCTCTTCTCCCCACACCCTTTTAGAAGAGAAATGATACTGCTAAGACGACAAATAATCAGCAGGCTCCTCATCCGAGGTCACCTTGCACCACCTACCTCAAGGCTCTGGCTCTTGCAGACAAGAGCACAAGGCATTGCTTCCCTTGGCCTGTGCTGGTGCAGATGCTATCTGTGAAACTGTCAGAGCAGCACTAGAGCCATGAAATCCTTCCCAAAAGTAAATCATGTCCTGTTAACATCATACCTCTTCAGCTTTTATATTATGATCCCAGAAACTTTCCCCATCAAGCTGCCCAGGGTAACAGTCCCTGCAATCAGACTAAGTTTGCCTACAGCAAAGCAGAGACTAAACAAAGAACCTTCCCTTGCTTTGTGTGTATAGGGAAATCATAATTCTGCAGACAATTGCCCTTCATTTTTCTTGAGAGGAATAAACCCAGCAAACACATTCAGCCTCCATGGCAGAGCAGTGATGATGCTTGTCATTCTGCAGCAGGATGCTGAGCTGCAGGAGAAATGGCTGCCAGGGCTCCAGGCTGCATCACCATGGTGCCCACTCTCCTATGTAAAGCCACAGGGCCCAGAGAACATCCCCCTCACAGTGTACAGCTATGTACACACAGTCATGTTTATTTTCCAGTAGCAAAACAAGGCTCTTCCCTCAAAGCAATAAGTGGTTAAATGCATAACTGAGGGTGAAACTTAAAAATGCTCCCCAAGAGAATTTTAATGCCTTAAAAGTGATGCTGTTCTCCATCAGCAGGAAGCCATTACATTTTCACTGTATCACCTGGCATCCAGCACTAGTGATAATAAGACAGAAACCTCTTCAGAAGTGCTCTGAAGCTACAGGCATCAATGGATTGCTGCCACTAAAACATTTGTCAGGACACTGTCAAAGAGGCTTTAATTTTGACAGTGAGTGACTGGCCCTTGGCAAGACTCTGGGTCAGAAAACACAAAAAAGTGGCCAACAGCCACATTCCTACCCACAGTACTCAGCCAGCTATTATGACAAGCAGCAAAGTACTTATAACAGTCTTGTCTCATTCCCTCTAGAATGTAATTCTACCACCTTGCCCATTCGCTCTATCCTGGGAGTACTTCATCTGAACAGCTCTGCAAAGAAATGGAGAAGACAAGCAGCTTTTACCCATAGGACAAGATAAATCCAGTATCACAATTATTTAATGAGGACTACAAATCCTACTAAGTGCTTTTTTATTTCTAAGCCCCAGATAAAGGGTCAGGAGAAAGTACAGTTCCCCTCCAGAACGCTCCAGACAAAGACAACGCCAATTCTGGCCTCATGACAGTATGTTGATACAAGAGGATCTGCAATAAAGCCTTTAATGAAGAACCCCACAGAGTGGTTTCAGTGATTATGCCACAAGACTGGTATGCTTTAGCAGTATAATTCCCCACCATTAAAGTCATGCTTCAGTGAGGTGCAGTCATTTTCCCATGATAACGCCCTAACAGCATTATTCTGTTTCTTTTATGCTGTGTAATAAACAGAAGTTTCAGCTACTTCATTTGGCAGATGCTGGAGCAGAACCAAACCTGTTGTTCCTTGCCACTGAAGCCCAGCCATGCTGCTTTACAAGGCATTTTCACAGGCTGTTTCTCCTTTCCAGACCAGTCAATGGGACATTTACAAGACCATCCCTATATTACTCGGATCACAGTAAAATATATTAAAGATAGAGGAAACAAACTACAAAGAAACCCCACTTGTATAGTCTCTTGGTTCTGAAACCCTGGAAAAAATGACCAACCAGATCTGGTATTACTAGACACAGAAGGAATCATGCTCTGCTTGAATGCAAACAACTCCAGGTTCCCTCACTAAGCAAACAACTGGCAGTAGCATCTTCACACAGTAGGCCTCACAGCATCCTCAAATATCAACATGTTCTCGGAGAAACAAAGAAATCTCTATGGAGATAAATCAGTGAAAGAAACAGGAATATAGCCCAGGCAGCATCTGGTTGGCAGTGCACGTAAGCTTAGCTTCATATGTTCTGCAAATGCAAATGAAGAATACAAAGATGACTCCTTTTCCCTTCAACTTCCCTTTGCTTCCTTCTCCTCCGTATTCCACCCAAACTATAGTAGGAACACAACCCCAACTATGTGATCCCTAATCCATTCAGGGCTTAGCATCCTACATTGAATGTACAATTTCACGATGCTTCTGTAACTCAAAGAACCCTTCTATCAACATGTACATATGAGAGTTGACTTTTATATGTGATTTCACAATGAATTTCCACTCTCCAGGATAGCACTCAATGAAGAACAAGCAAAGAGCCATGTGTTTGCACGAGAGCTGTCTTGGGTAAAACCATCACATTTACTCTCTCCCTTGCAAAAGGCAAGAAACCCCATGACCTTTCCTCAGAGTTCCACATAGCTTTGCCTTCCTCTTTATCAGCTATAGATGACTAACAGCCAGACATATCTCTGCCAAGTAAGCTGTAAAGTACGTTTCCTCTTGTCAGCTAACAGAGCAGGACCGAGAAGTGGAGGCTTATGTGGTTCTGGGCTCCCTCTGTCCTGTCTCCCCAGCAGCCACACCAGCCCTTGCCAGATCATTTAGGTTACAGGACAGGGAGCCAAAATCCAGTGGTACCAACGGTGAATTTAGCAATTATGCAAAACTGTCTATTTTACCTACCAGACAGTGCAATGAAAAGGAAGAAAAGAACATTTATCTGCAATTTCCCCATTGCTAGAATATGACAACCAACTTCTACAACTGCTGTCTACATTTAGTCAAACTGCAGCAATTCTTACAGCTGTAACTGTCTGAGTTTGCATCTCCATCTCGTTGTACAGTGCTCCAATGCAGAGAGAAATAACTTCCTAGTAGCTTTAACCACACATTAGTTTGTTATCAGCACAGACATGTTGAACTAGCGAACCATGGACACTTACCCTCTTAACCCACTTACAAACACTGTAAGAGCTGATAAGAGACTTGTTATCCAAACTGATAGACAGCAAGTGTTTATTTTTCCTCTCCCAGATGCAACAGGGTAGATTAAGCTGCATTTTGCCATGTAGTGTAGTGTCAATGCTGTGATGTAGTGCAGTGTCACATCACAATGGGACATGATGAGGGACAGCATCACGGCATTTGAGATGGGCAGCTGGATTTGCCAGTAATTCATATTGCAGAGAGCCCTCCAAGTTGATGCCTATTGAACATCTATAGTCTCTCCATCAATCACTATCACGCTGACAAAGCTGTATATAAGTACGTATATATTTTGTCTTTACATACATATGCCTGTCTGAATTAACAGCTATCTGCTTCAGCAATCAATCCTCCTTTAAACAGTTTCCCACTACATTTGGACATCTACATCTTCACACTCTGCTTTACCCCATCACAACTATGAAAATCTCTTTATGATGATTAAATTAGCCTTCTAGAACAGTTCATCTGCTAGAGGAGGACAGGAGGAAGACACCAATTGTGCCAGTGAGAATTATGGGACAGGAAAAGACTTTGCACCTTTTAAAAAGGTTCTTAAAGAAGTAAGTTATCCTCAGCACTTAAGAATCTGTGAAAAAGCTTATTACAAGAAAAGTGCTTTACAAATCTGGTACCTCCAGTTTTCCCTTGAATTCCCTGAATGGACAAAAATTACTAATGGGCACAACACAGAGCTGTGTGGCAACAGTTCTTCAGACTGCACCCTTCCTAATTACAAACCCAGAGAAAGGAAGGAATGTATTTCCATCCCTCAGGAATACAAAAGACACAACAGAAAGCATCAAGACAGACTCAATGAAAAGCTGCCATCATCACGGTGTTATTACCTAACCTGAACTATTTAACAGAACTAGGTAAGTTTTTGCTTGCAACTTAAGGGAACAATCAAAGACTTTCAGCTTATATGCAGTGTTCACAGAAGAGTTTCATATAGCTTTACAGCACCTTGAATCTACAAATTCTTTCAGAAATTAAAGGCATAGTTAAGTGCTAGTTAAGGTACAGCTGGGTTAGCCAGGAGGAAAGCTCAGCTTCACCAACACAAAGTCAAGCTGGAGCAGGTTAGCTCACACAGCATGGAGAATATCACTCCAGAAATGCCTTACTGGCAAATCCTCAGCACAACAGGAGCTCTTAAACAGACCCGCAATTTCTTTTTTTGCCTGGCAAAAACAAACAAAAGAAATCTCTATAGCCTTAGCAATCTGTTCTCTTGACAATGCATTAGTTAGGAATGAAGCTGAGACACAGGCTTTTTAGAACAAAATGTAGTTTACAGTTTGAATAAGACAAAGGCCCTGAAGGCATCTTGATGTATCAGTTAAAGGCTTACAAAATTCCCAGCCTTAGAGGAAAATGGAAACCTTTCACCCCTTTTTTTCCTCCTGAGACAGCAGTTTGTAATATGGCTTATGGGGTGCTGCCAAGATACCCTGATTTTTTTAATTCATTTCTGGAGATTCCTCGCTAGAGCAGGGCTAGCAAAGTGAGGACATGGCAGCAAATGCTTTTTCTGCAGGAATGAGAAATACATCACTGAATCTGCTCAAACTGGCACAAATAAGATGAAAAATTATAAAATTTGGAGTGAAGTTTTTTTCCTGAATAAATGATCCCCGAGTTTCCTGACCTACCACGGACTTGCTGCAAAAGGCTTATAAAATCACATCTAAAAGTTCTGTCCAGTTTGGAATAAAGAGCCCTGATTGACAGCAAAAATAGGTCTTAGCTAGCAATCAACATGCTTTGTTTTCCAGCCTTTTTCCATTTTGTGGACAACAGCCCAGATTTTGGCAGATTATTTCATTAGGGGAAGCTTTCAGCTTAACTAAACATGGCTCTCTCACCAGAAAATTGGTATTAATCATTTCACATTTTTTAAGCAGACTGAATGATTCATCTCCAGGAAATCTGTATGATATTCTAGAGTTACAGCTGATCAGGCAAATCACTTGATTTTTGCCACTTACACTATTGTATCTTTGCACTTACACACAGAGGTAAAAAAAAAAAATAATCCCCCAAACAAGTCTAAGTTTCTTTATTTATTTTTCTACTTCTTTCGTCATGAAGTTTAACTCCAAGTGCATCCAGTGTGATCCATTTATCTGCAGAAAGGTAGAAATAATCCAAGCTATAGCCAACCAGCATGACTCAGCTATTGTTTTATGAAATTCCCTGTTTTCTATTCACAGTAGCTGGCATCAACCTTTCTGGGGCTGTGTTTTAGCTGGATTTCACTCCCAGCACCCTGCTTGGATTCACTGGGATTGAACAAACCACTTTATTTCAGCTGAGAGCAGAGGGGAAAGAAAAGTGGAGAAGGAGCTTTGTTAATAAAATTATAAATAGTTCAATTCTCAAACATCAAGCCAGGCTTCCCAAAGCAACCACATTTGTTCAGTATTTGATTGTTGCTATCATCCCAGGCCTCAATAAACACTCCAGTAAACAATTGTGTTTCTCTAAACCCCACTGAACTCAAGAGCACAGAGGGCACAGTTTCTCCCCTGAAACTCTTTTAAATAAAGAGCCCTTGGTCTCTTTTCCAACTTCACTAGAAATATGACTCACATCTAATCCTATGAACTTATTTTGCAAACTAATTGGATCTACATTTGGACAATTTTCTACAAGATAAGAGGTAAGTAAGATAAGTAACTAAGAGAAGACTGGAAAAAAGACTTAAGAGGTAAGTAAATAAGTAACTAACCATATCTGAGTTCTCTCATTCTACATGTCCATGCAGATCTTTCAAAAGGGTCCCGTATCTTCTCAGGCTTGGAGCACAAAAGCAGCAAACAGCTCCTCTGCCCCAACTGGGCTTTAAGTAACAGGTGAGTTAGATCTAATCCTCAACATTAAGTTCATGCCCACACCTGTGCACAGTTATTTCATTTGCCCACAAAGTGGGGCAACCCAGTAACTCCATTTGAAAGATGAGGTTTAGTTTGCTCTCTGAATGAGAATTTTTGTTCCTACCTAGAAGAAAAAAAAAAAAAAGAGTTCTCCCTGCCCCAACCCCAGCATCTGCAATTTTCTTTGCAGTCACTGTTTTACTTAGCCAAGGCATTGCTGGGTCAGACAGTCACTTTAAAACTAGAAGAAACCAGGTGCTTTTTATATAAACATAATTAAGCAGTTTAATGAAAATCTGTTGAGTCCATCTCTCTCTGAGAATATGCAGGGCTCAGCTTGGTGTATTTCTGCTTGGTTTTGAATGCATACTGCTCTTAAATGTAACTTTGCTGTCACCAACAGGCTGACACGAGAATTAACTAGTTTTCGTTTATTCTTTAATTTTATATCTCAGGCTAAAAATAAGACTGTGACTCACCCAGACTTCCTCTTAGTAAGTATTGTTTTAATTTGTAAGCAGTCCTGTTAACTTTGATGTAATTAATGATGAAGTAGTTCGTGATCGCTGACTAAGATGGGCAAATCTGGTATGGGAAGGCAGATAAAAATTGCTGCTGCTCAAAACACCACAGATAAAGAGAGAATGTAATTAAATAATCTCTCTGATTTTCAAATTGTAACAGAGAGATGCATCACACAGCACGCCACTTCTGGTTTCCCAGAGAGCTTATTCTTCTTTTATTATGAACAGATAATCTCCATCCACTGCATGAGACAATTGATTGGCTTCAATATAGCTGGATGTTTTGCCAGCCTTCACTATGCTCCTGCTCAACATGTCATGTAAAATAATGTGCTGAAAACTGGCTGACCTGCCTGCCTGCTCGGTGTTTATAAGGAGTTTGTCTCCATGGTATTTCTGTTCTTTATCTGAAAACAACACAGGGGATCTACGAAGCCAAGGAAACCTTGAAAGGAAAGCCATAAGAGCGATATACTCAAATCAGATTTGATGGCCTAGCCTCAATGCTGAGAGGCTGGTGTCATGCCAACCCTCTCACCCCGCTCAGGTGGTGCTCAGGGCACATATCCTGCTCCCCCGTCATCCTAAGTCCATCACACACAAGGAGGCTCAGCTGCCAAGCAGCGTACTCACAAAGAGGGCAGAGCCAAAGCTTGACCCACCTTCAGCACTTCCATCAGTCCTCCACCCCATCCAGCCCACCTCCTCCAGGGGTCATTCATACTAGACACAAAAAGGGACAGCTAAGTCTTGAAGTGCTTGTGAGAAACAGCGTGACAGGGGCTGTGCACAGGAGATCAGAGGATGTGCTGGAAAGCTGAAGAAGCAGCATGTGGACAGAGACCAGCTTTAGAAAACAGCAGATGTTTAGATCCAGGGCTCCATTTGCTACTGTTGGGGCCAAGCTAAAGCATTTTTAGGAACTGAATCATGCATTTGGAGCTGGGACAGCTCAATTTGTCATGAGTTAACCTGGTGTTTTGTCCATGGTCAGAACAGAGCGCTCACTTTCTCATGCACAGACAGACTGAAAGCCCATAGGAGCAAAAGGAGGAGACTGGAAAAAAGACTTTAATTCTCACCTTCTTTACACCCCCATTTTGCATCTAATACAGGTTCAAATAAATGATAACATAAATGATACCATTCTGTGATTCTTGGCAAGAAATGCAAGCCTTCTTCATATGGCTTTACTTCAGCAGTATCTAAGGGCATGAAAAAACTAACAGAAACTTCCAAAATTTTGGGATCATGTGTAACTTACCTGGAAAATGTAAACCACCTGCTCGGCTTCTAGGGGTCTAGTACATGTTAAAATAGAAGGAGGTTAGGCCTGACAAGATTCATGGGTTACTGCAAGTCTCTATACAGGCTGAGAAGTTTTGAGAAAGTTCAACTGGGATCAGAGGCTTTCAAATGCCAAGACTACACAACAGCTGCTTCTACCTGTGTCTGTTTATTACTGGTCTCTATGAGCGGTGGTAAGAGAGTCCCTGCATAAGTTCACGTGATGAAGAAGAGGAAAATGTGACAGATGTTCACAGAATCACAGAATAGTTTGGGTTGGAAGATCATCTAGTTCCAACCCCCCTGCCATGGGCAGGGACACTTACTAGAGCAGGTTGCTCAGAGCCCCATCCAACCTGGCTTCAACACTTGCAGGGATGGGGCATCCTCAGCCTCCCCAGGCAAACTGTTCCAGTGTCTCACCACCCTCACAGTAAATAATTTCTTCCTAATAGCTAAATTAAATCTTCCAGTTTAAACCCATTACTCCCCATCCTGTCACTACACTCCCTGATAAAATGTCTCTCCCCATCTTCCCTGTAGCCCCCATTTAAGTACTGGAAGGCTGCTATAAGGTCTCCCCAGAGTCTTCTCTTCTCCAGGCTGAACAACTCAGCCTGTCCTCATAGGGAGAATTGCTCCAGCCCTTTGATCATCTTTGTGGCCCTGCTCTGGACCCACTCAAGCAAGTCCATGCCTTTCTTACGCTTGAGGGCCCCAGAGCTGGACACAGCACTCTGGGTGGCATCTCAACAGAGCAGAGGGGGAGAATCACCCTGTGGTACCTCCCTACACACAAGGGACTGTCCAAAGCAATCAGGCAGTCCCTGTTCCAGACAGGTGAGACCCAAAGCAGCCCCAAAGCCTGCCAACAGGACCTGCAGCAGGGAGCTCAGTGGGTCTGTCTCTACACAGGGCCTTTAAAACATGACAGTTGATACTGATTTTTTATAGTTCTGCAAAGACAAAAGAAATTTCTGCTGCCGCTTGCTTTTTACCACTCCACTTTGATTTGTATTGGCTCTTATATTCTCCCTTCCTTAAACAGCTGTCTCCTCTGCTTGTATACTCATGCTATTACCAACTAAGTTCAGGTGCAATTCTTTGAATGACATATGGCACAGCAAGAAAGGGACCTCTAGAAAGCACCTTATACCATACAACTTACTCTTTTGCCCTAGAGAAGAGAGTCATGTAATAGAAATCTGCATATACCAGGATAACTACATCTGCTGCCGGGTCTGAGAGGATAATGATGATTAAACCACACTAGTATCATGAAAGTGGTACAGCATTTATGTTTAGACAAAGTTGTAGGACCCTCCAGCATTTGCTACTTAAATGGGGATCAGGACAAGAACAGGGAGAGACCAGGAGTGAGTGAATTTCAGCAAGCTGTCACGTTAAAATGGCCCCAGTCCTGCAGCAGCTCAGTGCTGCAAGCTCAGAGCTGAATGTTCTTGGGAAACAGCTAAACACAAAACAACAAAGGTGCTCACACACCACCAGGCAGGTTTTCCCTAGTGTCCCCAGCTAAAATGTTAACCTGGATGTCTTTCAGGGTAAATATCTCAAGAGTTATTTGTACACAATGCTGCAGTGTTTACCTTTTGATTACAGATCTTTACACACTGTCCATTATTATTGAATGTCAGGATGAAAGGCAGCCTAAGGGCCTGAATGCAATGTTCTGTCACAAAGAAAATGCAGCAAAAGTAATGGCAGGCTCTGAAAGTAGAGACACACTAGGTTGGAAAGAAATCCAAGCACAGGATCGGGGTTTCTTTTGCAGGATCCTTGGCTTTTTTTTGGTTTTATTTAAAAGCTTCATGCAGTTTTCCCTGGACAGTGGCATGTCAAGCCTGGATTTAGATATAAATGGAGAACGTGTGTTTAAAGTCCTCTTGACTAATTTTTGTCTCTTGCATTTGTGCCTGTAGAGCTATGCTCTCCAGGTCACTGAGTTTACCTCCCACAAAATTCCCTATTAGGCTTGGATCCTAAACTGGGTTTCAAGATTTAGGATAACGTAATAAAATCTGATGCTCTCACTGAAGGTAACTGAAACAAGCAACAAAACTAAAACCACTCTGCTAGACTGGATCCCTTCTTCTTGTGACACCACTCACAGTGAACCAATCTAAAATACCACTCTATAAGCATATGCAGTCATATTTTGTAAAGATGCTTTAGATGATTTATATTAATAAAGTTTATATTAATCAAATTTTATTTTGATCAACTGTAAAGTATTGTTATTTAAATATCTTTAAAAATGAAGTGCCAGGAATGGCAGAGACAGGCATGTCAAAGGAGTATTCCTACAATACAGGCACATGTACAATACTTGTAGTAATGCATGTGCTTCAGCTCAGAAGTGACTGAATTTCTGAGGTGTTAGTACACCTGTCCTTCTATCCAGAATCACAATGAACACTATGCTTGTCTTTAAGCTATCTGGAAACCTAATTTTTAAGCATCTCAATGAAGTTTAATTTGTAACTATGCTCATGGTTCAAGTTATTTGTACAAATGTCTACAATTTTTATTAATCTTCTACAAACTGGCACACGTTTACTCCTTAGTCTACTGCTCAAACCATACAATTCCTTTGCAAGTTTTACACTCAGCAGTCTAGATTTGGATTTTGAAAGGCCAAAGAATGGAGCTGTTTCAGGAGACATTTTGTGTCACCTGATACAGACAATTCACATTTTGAACCAGGTACCTTGTGAAGTGTTGACTGAGGCAGGAGTGTCCAGACTTCTTTTTATAATTGTATCATGATCATTACTCCACTTAGCAGCACACTTTACTTCATTAGCCAAATTTTGACAAGATTTTTAATGAAAAAACCTTTCTGCAGCTGTTGATTAGTGCAACTATACCTGACTGGTCATAGCAGATTTCCTGTAAATATTGAGCCTAAGTTTTGAAATTTGTTCTCTTTTATAGGATCATAGAATCATCAAGGTTGGAAGGGACCTTCAAGATCATCTAGTTCCACCCCCCCTGCCATGGGCAGGGACACCTCCCACTAGAGCAGGTTACTCACAGCCCCATCCAGCCTGGCCTTCAACATTTCCAGGGATGGGGCTTCCAGCACCTCTCTGGGCAACCTGGGCCAGTGTCTCCCCACCCTCATGGGGAAGAACTTCTTCCTAACATCTAATTTATAGTATCTAAATGCTTGCTGCAATACTTCTTAGAATACAGAACCCACTTGTTACATTTTAAAACCCTGCCTGTTGTCTAGATGTATTTGTAAATCCTGCCACTCAGCAGTTAGGCAGCAAGGATACAAAACACCACAGTGCCACCTGCCTGCTCGGGGCAGGAACACACCCACCACTCCAACTACACACTTTACATTCAAGGATAGGAAAGCAGGCAGTAACAATTTTTCATACAGTCTTGCATTAGATTTAATTCCTATTAATAAGAAATGAGAGTCATTAACACTATTAAAATCTAATTACATTAGCAATTTTCCATCATGTCATATATGAGTAGTTAAGTATTGGTATTTGTTTTTCCTAATGGGATTCACAAGTCTAATTAAAAGTCTCTCTTTTGTGGTTAAGTGGAATGAATCTTTATGAAAAACAAGACACTTTTAATAGCCACAGACAGCTTATTTCCTTAAATATCATACTTCACAACTATCTTCCTCTTCAGCACTTTAACCAAATAAGAATGATACGGAGGCAGGCGGAAAAATCAAATAAACTTACTAGCTGCTACAACAGCACAGCTGTGGGCCTCTTTCTCCTCCTCTCATTCCCCTCTCCATGCCAGGTTGTTTTACAGGTTATATGAATTGAACAACTCCAGTAAGGACAAGTATAACAAAACCTTGTGACCCTTTAAAACAACTCTCTTTACGAGCATGATTTTGCAGCAGTCATGTTTGCAAAAGCTTTATTGTGGACAGAGTTACAATGGAATAAATTATTCTCCTCAACAAACCAGTACAAAAGGCAGCAAAAAGGCCCATTTTGCCATACAGCTGCCCCACACAGTTTGTCAGCGTGCTCCACGTTTCAGCACAGTTATTCTAGCAGCATTTGGCTAGTTTAGGCTGAGGTCTCAATTTTATTTTGTAAGCATAACTGGTAATAGATTGCCCTTGCCACTGGAAGCTTCCCCTGCTTTCATTCAGAGCAGCAGCAGGGCAGCTAGTCAACCTCTTCACAACTAACTCAGAATTTCTATCGCAGGGGTGTCTAATGCTCTCTAGAGAAACCACACTTCTCTGCCTTCTACCCAGTTCATATTTCCAAGACGCTTCTTACCCTTGCTTGAGTTGAATGCTGAAGCAAGTGCTCAGGTAACAGAAACCCCTGGTAAGATGACAAAGGTAATAAAGGAACAAGAGATACCCGGGATGTTTGGGACCTCTTAGAACACCAAGAAAACTAATTTTGTGAATTCAGCAACCAGTAAAACCAGCTATTGCCTGATAGTCTAGGACTTTGGCTACACCCGAGGACCAAAAGATCAATCCAATCCTGAAAGCAGCCTGTCCTTTAGTTATGCCACTTTATTTGCCAATGATGATATATGGGTATTATTTTGCATATCACTGAGCGTTGCTGCTTTATTCTGCATAAATGGGAGCATTTTACTGCAAAATGCAAATCTAAAGCTCTCCACAGAGTGCTGGCTTTGCTTTTCCTTATCACGTACAGATCAATGACAGGTTAATGCTTAGTTAACATTTATTAAGAGCAACATGGTTTCAGAAACTTCAGACTAAAGGTGTCAATTAGATGACAGATCCTTCATGAAAGATGAAAGAACCTCTGTGTTGGGCAGATACTCTTATGTTTTGCTGTCAATGATTTATTAGTTACAAGGTCCCAAGTGCCCACGCTTATCAGTAATGAGATAAGCAAATATGAACTAAAGGGTACTGTTGATTATTTATTTCACAGAATCTCACTAACCATGGCTGCTATCAAAATAGTCCAGAAATTACAGATTCACAGTCTTACAGCGACTACCACAAAGTAACGTATCAGACATAGTGTTAGGTAATGAGCCAACTTGAGATCAACCTGCTAAAAGCCTGTGTAAGCTTCACCAGTCTATACTCCGGGTCATACTACAAATAAGACGCATCAATGCTGATTACAAATAAAACTCTACTGCCTTTTATGTTGGTGCAGACACTGAGGCTGCGTGAAGTGTCTGACACCACGTACATAATTACTGCCCAATCTTCACGGCAGAAATTCATGCCCGCTGGAGGAGTAGTGTACAAATGCTGGCTTCATGACAGGACCCCAGCAAGTCAGGGACTCTTGACTAGCCAGCACCTTGCACCCAACAGGTTCTCACAGCTTTTCAATCTGTGAATGCTCAGCAAGTTTCTAGCAAAGGTGTAAACACAGTGTAGCTGTCTGAAACTGCTCTTGCTTGATCTCTCTGATCTCTCTGCCTTGGAGATCAAAAACCACTGCACTGGACTATAATTTAGCATTGGTATGAAGAGCTGCACAGAACACAGAAAAGTTAGCAAGAAACCAGACGTGTAAGTCTTAGTTCATCCTTAGAGCACACAATGCTTATAAAAGCATGCTGCATACAAAAGTCAATATCCAGAGTACAAATAAATCAAGGACACAGAAAGTTTAGAAGCTCTGTGGTATTACTTTAGAAGGAAGAACATCTACTGTACAACTAGTCCATGTCTTTGAGTGTGCTGGCAAATATATCTGCTGCTCTGTCTTGCTTCCAGTAAGAGTTACTTATTAGTACCTGTGAAGCCATCTTCTAAAGAGCTATCACTAAATCTATGCTAGAGAAGACACACTAGCAAAAATAATTTCTCCCCATCTTGATGTATGGCTTAGACTCTTTTTCTTTCATTGCAAAAGGAGTTACGATGGCAATCAACCTAAACCTGCAGGAAGATTTCCATTACATATATTTACTTTTCAGTGTGTACAGCACTGAACCTGACCTCAGTTGATCAATTACATGAGTATTAGCAATACCTTTTGGTGCAAAAGCTTTTCTTTCTAATCATCACCTGTCAGCAGGAAAAAAAAATAAAAAAATCACTAAGCAATGAAATAATGCAGTAGACTGCCAAAATTTTTAAAAGTAGGGTTAAAAAAAAGAGATCTTTTTGCAAAAAAAAAAGGGACGGTAAATTCTTCTACAAAAAGTTACTAACAGAAGCTTTTTTGCATCTCTATCAAAAGGCTGCAAGCTACAGCCTTGAATTTCAATTTTAGATGGTAAAATGACATAAAATTAATATGATTCCATTTGTGTAGTCTAATCAAAGCATGAAAGAACATGAAAAATGAATGTAACACATAGTGTGTCTTCAGTTTCAAACTATGATGCACTGAAAGAGACTATTATTTCAGTACCAAATTCACATTAACTTCCCTGCATCTGCAAGTGTTCCCCCTCTTTCTCACACCATCCTGAGCCAGAGGCAATTCTTACCTCTGAGGTGTTTACAGAACCTGCCAAGAATGCATATTTTCCCTTTTGGAATGCACCAGATGATGTATCAGGTGTCAGAACTTTCTGCCAAAGTTTCCCCGAGGGTGAATTACAAAATCTTCTTTGTTACATGGCACTCATCTTATATTTGACTACCCCCTTCCCCTGCTCCCCCACCATTCTTTCTGTAAAAATACACCTACTGGAGGAACAATGTTTCGCTCCTGATCCCACTCTGAGGTCTTCACTTTCTGTCTCTGTGTCTCCCACAGACACAAAACACTTCAATGCTTTCCTGCTCACCACATGTACCTGACTAAAATCTCAGAACACGGTGCTGTGATCCCGCTCTTTGTTAAAGTTTTGTTCCATTGTAGTGACAATGGCTTCCTGTCCATCTGGATTACTTAAAGCTATAGAGAAAAAGGGGGATGTTCTGCAGGGAACAATGGTGCTTTGGTGAAAAAAGAGAGGCATTAAGATGACTAATAAGTCTTTTCTATATCCTGTAATGCACAAGCTGCTTTGCCTAAATAGATCCTGTTCTTAGCAAGCCTGTTCTTGGCATAATGAGGTTCTGCTATTAGCTACCCAGTTCTGGTATTCTTATGTATCACCACAATAGAGGAGATAAAAAACCAGCAGCCACATAACACTGCAGTGGCAAGGAGACATGTTTCTGAACATGAAAGGTACATATTTATATATTCTGATCTTGTGTATACCTTATTTGTGTTTTAAACTGGGAACTTCCCTGAAGAACGGTGAAAAAAGCTCACATAAGATCTAAAAATGATGTAAGAATGGTAATTTAATAATTTTTCTCAGTACAGCATCTTATTCTGTGCACCCTCAGCAAGTTTGCTGATGACGCCAAGCTGAGCGGTGCAGTTGATATGCCAGAGGGATGGAATGCCATCCAGAGGGACCTGGATAGGCTGGAGAGGTGGGCCCAGGAGAACCTCATGAGGTTCAACAGGGCCAAGTGCAGGGTCCTGCACCTGGGCTGCAGCAACCAGCGGTATCAGTCTAGGCTGGGAGAAGACACGCTAGAGAGCAGCCCTGTGGAAAAAGACTTGGGGGTGCTGGTGGATGAAAATCTGGATAGGAGCCACCAATGCTCATTTGCAGCCCAGAAGGCCAATCCCATCCTGGGCTGCATCCAAAGAACTGTGGCCAGCAGATCAAGAGAGGTGATTCTGCCCCTCTACTCTGCCCTGGGGAGACCTCACCTGGAGCTCTGTGTCCAGTTCTGGAGCCCCCAGCACAAGAAGGATGTGGACCTGTTTGAACATGTCCAGAGGAGGGCTACAAAGATGATTAGAGGTCTGGAACACCTCTCCTATGAAGAGAGGTTGAGGGAATTGGGCCTGTTCAGCCTGGAGAAGAGAAGCTCCAGGGGGACCTTATTGCCACCTTCCAGTACCTGAAAGGGGCCTATAAGGAGGCAGGGAAAGAACTATTCACAATAGTTTGTAGTGACAGGATGAGGGTAATGGCTTTAAGCTGGAAAAGGGTAGGATTAGGTTGGATATTAGAAAAAAGTTCTTTAATATGAGAGAGATTGATCACTGGGACAGGTTGCCCAGGGAGGTGGTGGAGGCCCCATCCTGGAGACATTCAAGGTCAGGCTTGATGGGGCTCTGAGCAACCTGACCTATTTAGGGACATCCCTGCTTACTGTAGGGGGGGTTGGACTAGATGACCTTTGAAGGTTCCTTCCAACCCAAACCATTAAATGATTCTGTATTCATAGAAACCATTGGCTTATTGGCGACAATCTATTTTTTTCCTTCTGATTATTTTATTCTCTCAACTGATTTATGTTATTATATCAGGTGAAGTGCTGTGTGTCCCTACAGTCCCTTGCAAGGTGAGACACAAATCCACATAAGTCTGAAGAAAGAAGCAGTTTGCTGAACCAACTGCTGAAAAAAATGACCAGTTCCTGGCTTAGTTCCTCAATGCTTCATGCAAATTCATTGAGTGCTTCACAGACTGACATTACAAATATTAATCAGCATTTACCAGAGCTGAATTTCAGTCTCTGTAAAGACACAGCCATGACCAGCATTGTGCTCAGTATGACACTGCTAATACAGAACGTTAGCAGTGTGTGGGTAATTGTACCACTGCACGGGCTGAACTTCATCCTTTTACTGGCATGACAGGTCATTTGCTATGGTTTCTGCTCCCCCTTTGGATTAGAATAATTGTATAAAATCCAAGATCAAAACTGCGCTTGTTTGAACATCATATCAACAAAAATCTTCCTTCTCTGAACCTCCCAAACAATATATGTAAAGAATTGATAGATAATGCCAATAGTCCAGCATTAGCTCCAATGCTATACATTCCGTTTGCCCACACTTGGGCTGATCTCTCTGTGTCTGACTTTGCTGCTCTCAAGTTGCTCCATTCTTACTGGATTTGTCAAAATGAATTTTCATCTTACAAATGGAATTAAAAGCAATTAAAACCATACAAACCCATTGTACTGGGAGACATAACACCTTTTTTCCATACAGTACAATTTTTACTGCTACAGAGTACAACATATGTATATGAGACAACCACGTAGAATGTTAAATGAAACATGAATGAAGAATTCTCCTTCTACACTTAATTAATCAATTTTCAAGCATATAAGTAAATGTTAATAGCAAGGGTTTAATGCCAGTGCAGAATAAATAAACTTAAATATCACTGGTGTATATTTTGAAACATCAAAGGAAGGAAAGGAAAAAGGAATTGTGAAAGTGAACAGTTTGAAAGAAAATGAAGTTTAGGTGACCTAATTAAAGGCTTTTTCTCAGCTACAAAAAGACATCAAAGTGCTGCTTCTGAAGTTCTTTTGCCAAACCAACAGCCTCAAATTAAAAGACTGCATTAATTTCAAGGAACGAGTCAGAGAATTACTACTGTAAGAGCCTTCAGTTCCTCTGTGTTGCCACAGAAACAGAACATTATGGCTAGTTTATAATCCAAGTGCTCCATTTATATAAGAGAATTTATTTTTCATTTTCACCTTTTCATTTACTCATCCAGATATACAAGAAGGCCCCTCAGAAATTAATGATGCTTGTTCCATGACTGACAGCTGGAGCTTGGATGTTGAACAATGCCTGGTTTACATTGTTCTTTCTTAGTGGCTTTCTGGCACAGGAGAAAGTGGCAGTCTTCTGGGTATTTGTAATGCAGAACTGGGGAGTCTCTGGCAAAACTGGGCTCAGGTCCTCTGCAAACAGACCCAGGACCCAGAGACTAAGCAGAGAGCATGGCAGCAATGTGCTTGAGGGGAGACACAATGGACAAAATTCAGCCAGGGCAGGAAAAGCCTTTCTGGCAAGCCCTGAAGTCACTGGGAATACTTAGGGTGCACCCTGGCTTATGACCCGGTTTTGGGGCCAGTTCAGAGATGGTCACAAACCCTAGTTTCTGATCAATCTGGTACATTTTAAGAAGCAACACCAGGTGGAAATCTGGACCAGAGTCACAGCACAGGGAAAGCACAGCTACAGCAGAGATGTGACACTCCCTTTGGAAGCTGCACATGCCTTTCCCACCCCACTTACAATGGCCAATTGCTGATTAATCCCCTTCCTCACGTAACTGGATGAGCGCATGTTATCCAGCGGGGACACAGACATCTACATCCCCCTGGTGCTGCTGAGGGAGGGAAGCCAAGACCCAGACAGCTTGGAGCACACAGAGCTGCTGGGGGACCCAAGCACCCAACACCTCTGCCCCCCACAGTGCTTCTGCCAGCGAGAGTCCTTTTGCCACTGCTGCTTCCTGACTTTAGTGGCTGTGTGTTGAACCTGGCATAACCTGGCTCCAAATTGTAAGAGAGAAAACTTGGGAGAGATGAGCTGGTGTAAACTCCACCTAAATAGTTCCTTTCGAGGTAAAATTGACATAAACTTTTGTTTCACTCGTCCTGTGTACACTTTGCTGCAAAGGGGATAAACTGTAGAATCTAAACAAATTCAATATATATACTGTGCTCAAAATACAAGTTAAGCAGGTTGAGTATTACCTTCTTGGAAACAGCTAGCAACATGCCTTGTTTCTATGGCTTTTAATGAATATTCTAAATTGAACAAATGAATAAACATAAGGGTAATTTACATTGCTAAAGTTAATCAGTTTTCTTATACGTTTTATGCATCTGCATGATTTTTCATCTGTATTGCATAAATGCATCTTCTCTTCATCTTAATATGCATATGTACATTCAAACACTCTACTCATAGTGCCTTTTTACTTTTACAAATTTCTCAGACCACGCCTGTCTCAAGATTCAAGAATTTTATGGCTTACAAGAAAAATGAACAGCAGAAGGTTGTAAAGTGCTTACAGATTCAAGGTGGCATTTGACTTAGATGTGAACTTGCCCTTTGTAACTCAGTTTTTCTATCAGTAAAACGATAATAGAAGAATCTCCTTCAGAAGCTGGCATATCAGCAAATGTCCAATACAAAGGACAACTCCATTAAAGAGAATGGTTTTGTACATACAAATGTTAGATAGGAAATTTGACAAGGGTACTGCAAATCTTCACTGATTAGCATTTGCAAAGGTCCCTGAGATGCAGGGATGAAAGGTCTTCACTATGGTATAAAATGCCTATTTGTTGTTAACATCATTCTACATTTAAAAGCTTTCTCAGCCCACCCTAACTAGGTACTAATGAACCTTCAAACATTTCTCTGGTTTATTCCAGCACAAAATCAAGGACTTTCAAATTCTCCTGTGGCAGGGTCAAGAGAATTAGGGACCCAACAAAATCAGTCTGGCTGTTTTCTCCAAAGGGCTGAACTTTACCTGATTTTGTTTAAACCACTATATGTCCAAGTTAATTCCAGCCAAGTCCCCATCAGGTTTGCATGGGTAGAACTGGGAGCAATATTAACTTCACCTTTTAATATGCAACATTTCATTATTTACAGACCAACAAAAGAGGTTTAATAATATAATTTGGGAACTCGAGCACACTGGTTAGTTGAAGGAACTTTTAGATCACTGAAGCTGCTATTAAAGTGCCATCAAAGCATTTTTGACTCCATAGAATTAATCATGAAATCTGTTCCTGCCAGCTCACTTATCATATCCGAAATATTAATTTTGAGCAAAATTAAATTGGACACCTACCGACAGCAACATTTTGCCCTTCAGAACTACCCTTCACAGTGATTTATTAACGGCTGCCAGAACAGTGTACCAGAGCAATTTATTACTACTTTCTCCATGTTTTCCTGTACTTACAAATAGTCCTCCAGAGTGAAAGGTGCTACCTGGCAGCATTCTGACAAAGGTGCATTTTTCAATTTGCATAATGTTCTTCAGATTTATTAGGATGTAAAGAAAGAATTTTCATTTCTTATCAATGGGAATAGGTGATTCACATAAAAGAAATCAGAGTGGAGATTCTGTGTTGAGTCACTTCCAAACAAAGCAGACCTAGCATTTTCATTAGTATTTGATGTGATTTCAGACAGGAGAGTCAGCAAATTCTTTTGTTTTATTCATCAGCATCATTTTCTTTGCATGTGAGACAGCCAAAGACATTTGTACAGCACATTAGGTAGAACTGGGTCTGAAGAAACAGCACTAGCCTGAAGAGAGCTAATGCCATACGTGCACATATGTCTTACTGCCTTTTGGAAAATACCACATTGAAAAGATACTTTTCATTGGGTGAAAAACAAAAAAACCCCTCAAAGTTCCCCTTTGACCAAACTGAGGTTCCTTCCCCTGCAGAGAGAAGCCCCAGTATAGATCCACATAAAAAATTAAAGTTTGCCATGGGGAGTTTTACTTTGACGCCATAAAGGTACAGCTAATGGCAGGGAAACTTGAAGTCTGAGTATGTCTAGTCTATGTTTAAGTTACTACATCAAATGATCCAAACCTCTCACTTCAAAGTGGCTTCTTCAATCTTTGAAACATTTGGTGTCTGGAAGCAGGTTCTAATTCAGGGGCTTTTAATTTCTTTCTGAGGAACTATTCCATCCTTCCTGTTTCTTCCATTTCTGTGGCTGCACAAAGTACAAGCAATCCCACTGCCACAGATACTGTTTTACTAACTTGCTGCCTGAGAGAAAGACAATTCATAAATACAATGGCTCCTGCCTGTTAATATTCCTGGCTCCAATCCAACTATTCAATCTATGTGCTTATTTTTAAGCCTGAATAGTCCCATTAACTTCAATCGGGCTGCTTGTGTTCTTGAGTAAAACAGGTGTTTAAGCACTTTACTGGATCAGAGCCTATGAATGCACATCTGCAATCTTCTTTGGCTCAGTTAAAGGTTTCTTCCTAATAATTATACATTTATCTAGGAATTCCTCTTGTTTATACTTGAGTACCCATTCAGCCTTTGCAACAGGCTACCTGACACATTTAAAAGCAATTGTGTTTGTAATCAGAGACAAAACTGTCTATGTAGCAATATAAATTTGTATATATATGCTGAGGGAACACGTGTAGCTGAAAGCATAATAGGAAAGAAGAACACCCAGTTGGACATTAGTGGAGGGGAAGCTTCTCGTAATTCACTAGAAGACAAAACAAGTTAAACATGCGCAGAACCAATTAAGGCACTCCAGATGCAGCTAGGAAAAATGTCATCAGCCTGTATCAGAAAACAGTCTTTTAAAACATGACTATTCAAAGTAAAAAACTGTTAAGGCTGTCCAGCGGTTGTAAAGTCTAAAAATTCATTAAATACAAAACCTCCTGTCTTTTCTAGAACCACCTACAGAGAACCTGCTGCTAGCAGTTATTTTGCATCATTTTATATAGTCAAGGCTAACATTTCCAATTCTCTGTGAAACTTGAACAGCTCCCTGTTTACAGAACAAGAAAATTCTCTCGTGCCCACTGCCATCATGCTCCTGTTTATGCAGCACGCTATGCCATTTAATACTCTACACTGATACTTGCCATTAACAGGTAAAGCTCCTTCTTGGGAACTTTATACATTTTTTCACCTGTCTACCAAGTACCAACTTCCTTATAGCAGAGTTAGCCCTCTCACAGTATGTGGGTTTGTATTTTTACCCCAAAACTTGAGCTATTTTTGACACTCTACCTCTCAAAGAAAGAAAAAGGAACACACACAGAGTCACATACTGATCCTACCTGAGGCCACAACTCTGCTCAGGAAGTGCTGGTATTAAAGATGACAGGAAAGGGGCTGGCAGAAAGAAATTTCTGGGTATTTCCTCACCTGATCCTGACCAGGGCAGACAGAAATCATGTCTCTAATAGAGGAAAGCACTCAATGAACAGCCTCTTTTGAATTGAGATATGTGTTTCTTAAAACATGCTCCAAAGCGTAATAGATTATCTGGGTTTACAATGGAGCTCTTTTTTCCAGTCTTCTTCAGAAAAGCTATTAATTCCTATTAAAGATTTACAAGTTTAGCCTCTAGAATACTTCATGCTGCATCGTATTGCCAGCAACAAGCCCATTTTGGGAGTCTCCACCAACATCAGTTACAGAATCACAGAACGTTAGGGGTTGGAAGGGACCTCGAGAGATCATCTGGTCCAATCCTCCTGCCAGAGCAGGATCACCTAGAGCAGGTCACACAGGAACACATCCACGTGGGTTTTGAATGTCTCCAGAGAAGGAGACTCCACAACCTCTTTGGGCAGCCTGGGCCAGTGTCTGTCACCCTCACCATGGAAAAGTTTTTCCTAATGTTTACCT
>VYZX01015797.1:105174-126850 GCA_013401335.1 Brachypteracias leptosomus
GGGCCCTCCTTCTTGCCCTTTTTGAAGATTGGGATGACATTGGCCTTCCTCCAGTCCTCAGGCACCTCTCCTGTTCTCCAGGACCTCTTGAAGATGATGGAGAGTGGCCTAGCAATGACCTCCGCCATCTCCCTCAGCACTTGTGGGTGTTCAGTTTGCTTAACCGCTCTCTAACCTAATCCTCCTCAACTGAGACAAAATCTCCCTTCCTCCAGAGGCAAAGGTGGTGTTCAGTAACTCTGCCTTCTCTCGATCCTCGGTCACCAGGCACCCACTTCATTCAGCAGCGGGCCCACATTTCCTCTAGACTTCCTTTTGCCTCCAAGGCACTTGAACAAACCTTTCTGTTGTCCTTGACCTCCCTCGCCAGGTTTAGTTCTAAGGAGGCCTTAGCTTTCCTATTTGCATCCTTGCATCCTCTGACAGCCTCTTTGTATTCCTCCCAAGTGGCCAGCCGCTCCTTCCATGCTCTACATACTTCCTTCTTCCACTTAAGCTTGTTCATTAGCTCCCTGCCCAACCATGCAGGTCTCCTAGATCTCTTACTTGATTTCTTACTTTTTGGAATGCTCTGCTCTTGAGCCTGGAGCAGAAGGTGCTTGAATGTTAGCCAGCTTGCTTGGGCCTCCTTACCTTCTAAAGCCCTGTCCCATTGGACTTTTCCAAGCAGTTCCCTGAATAGGCCAAAGTTAGCCCTTCAGTCTTGCTCTTTTTTCAGGGAAGATATTGTGTCACAATAAAAATAGAATGGAAATTAGTACAGTCTAGAAGTGCAAAGGCTTTAGACCATCACACTGTACTCATGATTAGGAGTGGGAAGAGCTCTGGTTAGTTTATCCCCCTGCCAATGCTAGATTTCATGTCTAGTGGTCTTTCATGCTCAGCTTCAAAAACTATTTAACACTTCTTCCTCTAAGTTCCTTCTACCATTTAGAATAATTTACTCATTACTCTGATAAATATCATAGAACCATAGAATGTATTAGGTTGGAAGGGACCTCTAAAGGTCTTGTCCAACCTCCCCACAATAAGCAGGGACATCTCTACCTAGGTCAGGTTGTTCAGAGCCCCATCAAGCCTGACCTTGAATGTCTCCAGGGATGGGGTCTCCACCACCTCTCTGGGCAACCTGTTCTAGTGTTCAACCACCCTCATATTAAAGAACTTCTTCCTAATATCCAACCTAAATCTACCTTTTTCTAGCTTAAGACCATCACCCCTCATCCTGTCACTACAAACCCTTGTGCACAGATCTTCCCCTCCCTTCCTATAGGCTCCTTTCAGGTATTGGAAGGTCACTATAAGGTCCTCCTGGAACCTTCTCTTCTCCAGCCTGAACAACCCCAACTCTCTCAGCCTGAATATCCTTTGGTTTTGTTTTATTTGTTGTTGTTTAAGCACATGCCTGTTATTCCTATTCATAGTTTAAGCAAGGTGTCGTGTTTTCTGAACCAAGTTAACCTGTGTTCTCGGATGTTTATTTTATCTATAATTTATCATCATTTTGGAAAATGGGGGGTTTTTATTAATCTTACTGTTTTCTCTTAATCAGCCTTTCTGGTTGTTTTATCAATAATTTTTTATGACCTTTTCTGACCTACCTTCCTTTTGTCAATTGCTGCTAACTTTTCATGTGCATAAGAGCTCAGTATTGTCAAAATAATATTTACAATTTCAGACTCAAATATACCAAGGTAAGATTAAAAAAACACGCTGCTTTTAAAAAATATTCAAGTTTCTTTTTACTAGTCTTATGAGGCAATTATTTTTATTATTTAAACACCAGAAGCTAAAAACTCTTGGAAAATTAAAACCAAGACTCTTATAATAGCATCAGGAACACAGGGGTTCTCAAGAAAGAAAAAACATATTAATGATTTTTAATTGTGTATGCCAAATCCACAGCAAGCCCAAGTAAATGTAGGAATTCAGTCTTTACCATTATTATACACCTAGTTTATTACTTAATAGCCCTATAATTATTCCTCAACAATCCCTTCCCCATTATTTCACACATTCCACATTGTAAAAATCACACTGGCTTCACTTCACACTTCTCACCTCCTTTGTGTTGAAGAACTGCTCTCTTACTACATTAAACACTAGTTTCTGTTTGCACACTTCCTAGGTGGCTTTATTTATTATTTTCTGTCATATTTCTAACTGCAAGATCTTTAAGTTATCATCCGATCTCACAGGTATTCACAGCACTTCCAAAATGTAATATAACCTGTGAATTTATTTGCCATGCTGCTTCCCGTGCTTCTACATTATGAAAGTGCTAAATAAAATGAGGTCTAACAATAAACTCAGAGATATCTCCCTATAACTCAATGGATCTATTTACCAACTTTTGTGACAGATAATGCTCGTATCTAAGATAATTTGAACTATTTTTTCCCAAGCAAGCTATGGCAACCTAAGAGATTAAGTTCTCCTCCTGGATGTAACTGCACAAATACAAAGCATAAAACCAGCATAGCCTATTAGGGATCAGTTTTGATATAGGACTCTAGATTAATCATTGCTATTGATCTTCCTTATACTACTACATCTATACATATTTTATAGATACACATATATTAACACTAGGGAGCCTGTTGTTTCCTTAATAGGCCCACAATATTTACTGCTTACAAACACGTTTATACACTGCTTTGATCAAAGTTACCAGACAAATCTCACAATATGCACATGTTAACAAGACACAAATTAAGAGCCGGTGATTTAAACTGTACCACCATCAAAAGCAGCAAAAGGCTGTAATAACCATGTGGGGACAAAAAGAAGTCCATATGATGAATTTTCAATGGCTTGAAGAAGACTGACACATGAGGAAATGCTCCAATTTTGCATAGAAAGTGCCCTCATCCCAAGGCAAGAAAAAAGAAGCATTCTACACTGCCTAGTCCCTCTTTCCTTCTTATTAAAAGCTTTTAGTGCCTTGGTCCCCCATACCCCCATCAAAATTACAAAGAATCATGCCAGGATCCACCACGGAGACATCCCTCCTTCATTACAATCACGCAACTACTTGCCTCTATGGATACCTTAAGGGACTCTGCCTCCTTCAACACTGCTGGGAAAAACCCTGCCTATCTTGTCTCCATCTTCTGTAAGTCACTGGCTTCAATTTACACACGGAGATGAATCTGACTCAGAATCCCCCTCCCCCAGTTCTTATCTAGTTATCTTCCTTAAGAGAGAGAATTTTTGATGGAGAGTCTTTCAGCAGGGGTTGAGTAGTGCAACAGTGACATCCAATGGCTGGCTACATTAGTCTCCAAAGAGCTTTCCTGACTTGCCAGTGGCCTCCTCTACCTTGTTCAAGACAAGAGCTGATAATATTAGCTGCCCTCAGTGCATTTTATTCATTTTACTTCTACCTTAGAACGACCCAGGCAGTTTGCTCCATGTTTCCAATGCACTAGGAGCTGTCTTCAAATGCAACCTCAGACACAGAACTGCCTTACTGAGATCTCTTTGCATTGCTCACTAACAAGGGGGACTCAGGAACAGACAGATCAGCACGGATCCTTTTCACTCATTTATGGCTGGGAGGTGCTTGTGAGACATTTTTTTTGTGATGAGCACAGCTCTCAGGAGTCTGCTGCATTTCTTCATATATCAGAAAGGTAACTAGATCCTAGTAGAAACACTGGTGAGTGTGTGCACAGCAGTGTTCTGTATGCCAAGGGAGTGGAAAGGTTATGAGAAGTGTTAAATATAGAATTTAAAGGGAATCCAAAATTTACATACCTCAAATCATCAACCGCTCAGCTCCAAGGCTAAGTGAGCAAAACAAATCTGAGCTTTACATTGGCTGAAATCTGAGCTCCAAATTTGTATTAATATAGCCTGATGGCAGTGGATTTTATGATGCAACTTTTATAGCATGCTTATTTAATGCTGTTTCACAATACAGTGTGACAAGGAGTAAGTTTTATTCTTCTGCAGACTTTCAGTTGCACAAAGAGTACTCTATTCTGATGCTCCTCAGGGTGGCTATGGACCTCCTTTAGCTTAACCACACATGACTGCTCTTATGCTTTCTCCCTACAGACATAGATTACTCAGTCTTGATTGAATAGTTTAGTAAGTAGTAAAATATTCCTCAATACGAGATAAATCTCACACAACAGCCAAATAGGAGCAGCCCAAATAAACTACGCTATGCATGATCAGAAGGAATCCACAACACAAAACCCCTTCAAAGATTTAAGACCAAAGAACCAATGACCACCCTGATCCAGTACTGAGCATTTTCAGACAACCATCCAATACGTTTTTCATGTATACACCAGTCATGAGACCAAAAAACTGAAAGCCACAAGAATACTGTGTCACAGATGGAGCTGAGACACAGCTAAGCTCTTTGTTGTTACAGCCCTGTCTGGACATGACTACAACATGTGACACCTCCTCCTTCATTTCTTTCCTAAATGACATTAGTTGCCTAAATGTCATTAGATAATGCAGTAAACAGTTGATATTTTTTGAAGCCTGAAATGTCTAAAACTGTTTTCTTTATAACCTACTTTTATTGTATTTGTAGGGAAAAGTCACCATAAGGAATAGCCACTCTTCCCACAGATTATTAAGAGGACTGCAAGCCATGGGTAACTATCCATTTTTAGTCTATAGGCTCTCCCTTGAATGCAGAATACACTTCAATTTACACACACACACTCCTTTCAAACTCAGGAAAAAATTGAGATGTAGGGAGTTTGCCATCTTCCTTTTGGGGTGTGTGTGTCCCTGTCCTATTTGCCTACTTTATTCTGTTGTTTCCACTAATGAATCTTACTTTGCCCAAGTCTTATTGTCATTTTGTTGAAACTATTCAAAGTGCCTCAAGCTGCTAAACAGCTGGCAAAATACACAAACATTTAAGACTTTAGTCCGTCTACTAAATCATGATTTCCAGGAGAGAACAATGTGGTCCTTTCTGCTTTAATGCCTTCTTTTGAACTGTATGCCATTTCTGCTTTCAAATTAATCTGAGCGTGGAAAACAGGTTGAGTATATTTTTATTAGAAGACACTCCAAATATTTAGACAGTTATTTGAATCATGTTTTGGCAAAATGATTATGCTCGTCAGTCTGAAAACATACCATTTCCATATTTCCCTTACATTAACTCTCTTTAACAAAAAATTATTAAAATCTTAAATGCTATTTACTCTTCTTTTCCCCTCCCTTTCTGGCATGCATACTTAAAAGAAGCCCTAATAAAATATTTGGGATACATTAAGAAACATCTGAATTGCAGTTGCAATTCTAGTGTAGTCACAAGCTTGTCATTAAAATGCACAGCACAGTGCTAGTGCAGCTGTATACAGCCTTTATTATTCAGACTGCTAAATGGATAAAACATATTTTAATTTAATGTAAACTGTGAAGCTAGAAAAATGAGCGTATGAGGCTTTTTTATTTCCTCAGGAGATGCCCAGATCCTTGAGATCAATGATAACTTCTCTTGGCCAAGGGCCAATCTAGATTTATTGCAAGAGCCCCTGTGCTGCCTCTCCAGACACACATTTGGAAATACTTGAAGCTGGTGGGAAGGTGTGCTCCCAGCCTCCTCGACCTCTGTTTACTAACACATACCTGTTAAGGTGTTCAAGTTCTAACTATATTCCATAGCTAGGATCCAGGCAGCAGCACTGAGACTGGGAGTCACTCACTGGTACCACTGGAGTCAGTTTACACAGAGACATTAGAGCCCAGGGCCCCACTGCTGAGTTACAGAACAAAACCATCCCCAACTCTGCAGCTTTATACACATACTGCAACTTTTATTAATGTCCTGAGGAGTTCACAGCAGTTTAAACTCTCTCCTGCAATGATTCAATCAATCTCCTATCGACTGAATTCTAGCTGGCCAGTTCATAAACAGGATTTGATACTAACTTCATGTCTCAAGCATTAGACTGAGTTACTAGCTGATAAACATCAGTTATTCCTAATCACAGCCTGTGTAATCGTATCTAATTTGTATTTTTAATTTCATGTATCAGGTCAACAACAAAGCAGCAGAAATGCTTCAAAGCTCACACAAATTATCTGGAGGAGGCTGCTGCAATAACATGGAGATCCATAGAAGCCCAACAGAAGACCATACAGAAGTATACTCTGAGAACAGCAGTCACAGAATTGGGCACAGAGATTCCTCTTTAAGGCAGTCTTGCAGTGAAAATGCAACAGAAGGTAATAATGCAGACTATAAAGGGCAGTCAGTAGAGTCCATGAACCCGATGAACCATCAGTGTAGGTAAAGGATCTAGCCTTAAAAGGAAGCAAGTCCTTTGCCAGATTTCAGCCCTCTGCAAGCTAAGCAACAAGGTATTTTCTGGCCCACTGTGAGCCCTTCTATTGAGGTGGCAGTGGAGCCTCATTATCTCCCTGGGCTGTAAAAGTGCCTCTAATTAGCTAGTCACCAATGCTCTACCAGAGGGTATTTTGGAGTAGATATATTCTAATTGTCTCTGTTGGGTGCCCACAGTGATTCCATAGAAAACAACCTTCACACAGGGTATGCTCTGCTTGGAGGCATTCCTGTCTGCTCTTCACTCATTCACAGCATTTTAAGCCTGGATGCCACATAAAGCCAAGATGGACATGCTACGATTAAAGACAGAATAAAACCGAAATGAACCAATAGACAGAGGTTAAAAATTGGAAGTAGCAACAGCTAATTAGTTCCATAGTTGAAAAGAGAGAAGCCATAGTGCTTCTGTTCAAAAGGCTACTGCTGCTATTAGAATATGCTGGCATTCCAGAAATGTATTTCTACATTTCTATTTTTTAAGAAATGAAAATGTACTATTTCCAGTTGCTAGAGCTTCAGTGTTTCTCAGTCTTCCTATAGCAATCTGCTGCTTACTAGCAACAGATTGATGCAAAGTCATCATCTACTTCTCACATAGCACAAAAGAGGGGTCTGCAATGCATACAAAAAAGAATATTCATTAGCTAGTGACAGAAAATTTCTTGACTCACAGACTCCATCCTCTTTTCCTCTAGTTAAGAGGCTAAAGCAGTCATAAACATTCAATTGATTTTAGCCCTTCCTTGTAATATTGCTGATACAGATGCTCACTCACACACTTTCAATCCCCCACTTAGAACTAAAGGGCCAAGCTCTCCTGTATCCCACACCTACAGGATTAAGGAAATGCATATATGTCCCACTAAAGAAACATATTTATGGAAAAGGACAAAAAAAGGTTACTTAGAAAGCCTTTATGCTAGCCTGATTTCAGAATGTGTTATATGCAAGGATCTTGACCATAGGCTCTTGAGTTCATAGAGTAATGTCTTGAAACATGCAAAATGATTTTGTACCACTCACATATTTTGGGGGAAAAAAATCTAAACAAAAAGTCATGTAAATACCACAGTGTCCAAGTGACTCAGACTCAGGAGGTGTCACAAGTTACCATCTGCCTGCTGACAGGATTACTAGTGCATCAGAAAAGAATTACTTGTCTCTGTATTTTTTTTTTTTAAAGCAGACTGCTTCTCTGAGCTCCCTGACACAAGACCTCACTGACCACCAGACAAACTCTGGGCTAGACTAGTTTGGGCTACAGCAGTTCTGGTCCCGCTACAGGTTCCCTTGCAACACAATCCATGTCAGCCAACTGGCCCCTAGCTGGATATTGGCCATGTGGAGCAGCATTAAGCTTCAGTTCAGGAGGAGGAAATTTTACTTTTGTAAGCCTGCTCAGTCATTCCTCTATCCTGTCTCTAAGTATTACTCAGATTTTTAGATAACAGCAGAAGATCTACCAAAAATGCTGCCACATTAGAGAGACAACACACCCCACTAACCTCAGTCTCTTCGTATTGTTCTTGGCCACATATGTCTGCTGCATCCAAGCTTGTTCCTATTTACAGTAGGACATTCTTGAAAGCTTTCTCATTTTCCATATGCAATTCACATCTTTTTCTTGGCTGTTTATAAGAAGATTTCATCCATTTTCTTTCTTAAGTTTGAAGGTTACTGGAGTTGCTATTCACTTACATTTCACCTACTCATGCATGACTTAAACTTGGATAGTAAATGCAAATCACAGCAGCATATTTTCATGAATTTATTGCTTTTAATCAGAAATGAGACTTTCATGTCTGGAGATCTAGATACTTCATTGCTTAAGTAAGGATGCATCTTAATGGAAAAATCACAGGATGCTGACAACACTGGTTGAAAAGTTACTATTTTCTTTGAACGCAATGTTCTTCCATCCCTCCTCTGATTCATCCCACCTCCTAACAATAAGAATATTTCTCAAAAAAGCATCCAAAACAATGTCCAACTTCCCATCAGCTCTTAGAAACATGTTTCAGTTGACTGAACAAATTAGTTCCTCAGCATCACATAAAGGATGAAGGTAACAGAGTTTCTGTGACTTTCACTCCTCCTAATCTTGCCGATATGTTATTTACATTCTCTTCAATAAATAAAATCAAGATTAAAAAGTGAAGCTGCCCGAGGGCTCTCTTTGCTAACAGAGATTTTCAAATGTACAACTTGTTTTTTACTTTTAATAACATCCAGAGAGATGCTTTGTTTTATAAATTACCCATGTGATGTGTGTGCATAATCAGTAGAGCTCCGAAGAAATAATTACGCTTTCTCTTCTATGTGCTTGCCATCTACTTTTTGGTTGTTCTCTATCATGTCTATGAACACACCACTCTAACACCATCTAACCAACTTGCCGGATTAGCATCAAGAGAGCAGGAATTCACAATGTGAACACAAAGAGAAACCCTCAAAGAGACTAAGGGTGAGAAACTAGTGCTGAAGAACTCCAGTGCTGATATCCTTCACCAGTGCAAAACACAGAGGGCCTCTGGGTGGCCTACTGGGTTTGTTGGGGAGACTATATTGTGTAAGGCCCCAAGCTGAGTGGGAGTTGTTGCCAGATCAACAGTTGCCACTGTTTATTAGAGCCATTTTTCCTCAGCCAGTGAACTGAAAATGACAAGAAAATAATCAACAGTTGTCTTGAGAATATAAGCCACCAGCAAGCAGTCCTTCTCAATAGCATTAAAAAAACCCAGAGCCATTAAGCTTGCTTAACACAGCTGGAACTGGAACTGGTTCTGTTTCTAAATTGCTACTGAAAGCAATGGAAATGCTCAATTGAGAAAGAAGTAGCTGTAGTAGCCAAATTGCAAATGGCTTGGAAAAAGGGCTTTTCAGCTGACACATTCTTCAATGGTTTATAAGAGGGGCCAACAACCTCTGAAGATTGATATGACAAACTGTGTACTTCCTTCCCAAATTAGGGGTTAAGTGTGCAAGAAGGACCTTGTGCAGAAAGCTGCCTATCAGGATTTCTACCGAGTTTCCCACTTACTGGATTCTGCTGCTTCTCTCAACACACTGCAGTTCCCGACCCACAGGCCTGTGTCAGTGCTGCCATGTGCCATCCAAGACATGTGTTGGTGCTGTCTTTAGTGCATGAATGCCACAGGTTACCATCTTCTCCCACTCTTCATGCCATCAGTAGGAAGCAGGTCTGAGAGAGGGACATGTCTTGAGAAAGAGTTTCAGTGTGAAAAGTGTGTTGTCCTTGTCAGTTGCTCTCTGATCACCACAAGACTGACACTGATTTTCGGGGCCAAAATAGCTCCTGACAATTAAATATGCACAAAAGTGTCCTCTGTCCAAAGCTGCACAGGGTCTTGCATCAACACAAAGACACCAAGATTGATCATGAAAGTAATTTGCTCTTCTTCCTTGCTGGTAAATGAGGTTCCTTCCTACCATTAGTCTGTCTCATTCTTATCTTCCCTTCTGCCCCTTCCCCATTAGTGCGGTTACAATGAGAAAGCTGTAACTATAATAACACTGCACCTCAGTGAAGTGGGAAATGGCACAAGATTAGACATATCTCTAAGTGTTCAAGGCTTAGGGACTGCAAGGCTCATAAATAACATCTCAGGCAATTCTGCTAGAGGTCCTTAGCTCAATATGACATAATTGCACTCCTGCAGGTGCACTACTTCGCCTGCAGCCATTTCAGAGAATTGCTAAAAATTAAAATAGAAAAAGAGATTTAAAATTCACCAAGTCATGCAAAAGTTCTTACTTTAAAAATACAGCACTAAACTCTACTTTCATTCAGTTATTCCTGAGGCAAAGAACCACCAAAATGGCTGAAAAATCATTTCCTTGCCTAAACATACAAAAAGCAACTGAAATTGAAATTAAAAATAGAGAATAATTGTAGAAGTAGGACAAATTCTTTAACAGGAAAACCTTGTTGGGATAAACACTTCATTGCACGCAGACTGAAATCAGACCAAGCAAATTAGACATACAGAATCTGTATTATACAGAATCTACAGTGAGGAACACAGTAATAAAGCTTTATTGAGCAGGTGAAGCAAAGACATATTTTATAAAGTCAAAAAAGCCAAGCCATGATTTTGTAATATGCCTCTATGAACTTTTAATTAGATCAAAACCTGATAGTACCAAATAGTTTCTGAAAAATACATTTTGCAAAGATGTCCAGCTTACCTTTAATTCCTGAAGGTTTCCTAAGGATCTCAACTAAATATCTGAAATTCTAAATTCTTGGCCAAATTTCTCAATATAGGCATAGCCCACAATCAAAACCCCTAAATGAAAGCACAATGAATTTTGAGGTTTTTCTCAATGCATCGTCACCTTTCTCCTGACAAAGAGAATTTCTTTCCAGAGATTGCAACCTAAATATTATATTTAAGCCTATAATGTCTAATAACTGGCTTACTTAAATGTTTGATAACAGTGAACAGCAAGGAAGCTTCTTGAGAAGAAAGAACAAAAGAAACAAGCAGCAAATAAAAGTGATCAGCCGCGAGACTACCTCGAAGCTTATTAATGTTACCTGTATTTCTATTTCTTAAACCAGATGATAGTCACCTGGTGTTAAGCCAGCTAAAAACTGTGGGATTTTTAAAAGCAAAATTAATTAGTCCACGCCTTCTTAGCAATTGCTTTCTACAACTCCTGCAATTTTCCTTTGTGATCCACAATTTAATTGTGCCTGAGTTTCGCTGGTCCATTTTTTTTCTGTGGATTTTAGCAGCAACTAATTGAGTACGGTAAGGGTAGGAAGGGCTGGCCACACCCAGCTTCATGTAGGACCAGCCTCAGCTTCATTTGGGCTTGGCTTTGGGTTGTGTATTTGTTTCTTGAGGATCCCTCCCTTTGGCTATGGACAACACATCCCTCCAACAGCCAGAGCTGAGGCTTTCCCAACCACCTCCAGAGCCAGACTCACAACAGGCCTCCGTGATCCCAGGGCACTTCAAAGGACAGAAAATTCATTTTTTCTTGGCTTCAAGACAGCTTTTCCTGTAGAGTAAGATTCAGCAATCTACTTCTAATAAATCTGTAGCTGTTCTTCCCTCCTGGCCCCACACTCCAGGGCTGGCCTCTCTAGCAAGGTGGGGTCACTCCCTCCATAAGCTTTTGCTGAGCTTTCCCAGGCCACAAAGCACTCGTCCACCTTGTCCCACAACTGCTTCCTTGTCATCCATTTCTTTGATGCTAAGTACACAAAGCAAGGTGTTATGTTGATAGCCCACATCAGCCACCAACAAGATTTCTTATTATTCATCCAGTAGGATGAAATTGTCATACCCCATACTGGTGCCTAAATGTTTCCTTCAGATAATGACTGAATAGTCCTGGAAATTGTACCCATTACGCTTCCAATCCCCATTTGCCACCTGCAGTCATCATCTTTGTCCATCTGCACTCGTAGTGGTTGTTCGTCTTTGTCAAATTGATAGCAAACACTGTCTTGGAAGGAAGAATTCACAAAGCAGAATTGTTAAAGATGAGAAACAAAATGTGGAGGCTGTCTCTAACAAAAGCCAGGTGTACAAGTTATTAATTAACTGCAGAGTTACGGCATGAGTAATTCAAAGTACAATTTAAATAATTGCCACGATGCATTTACTTGATGCATCTGAGAATTATGTGCCCCTACCATTTCACTAAAGCACTAAATAACATAAAATTATTTAGAAAAGTACATTCATTAAATTCTACCATACCGTGAGAAGCAGGCCTTAACCAAAGTATTTAGAATAAAATATTCATATTTCAGATAATGCAGGCAGTAAATTTTGACAGCATTCAATCTCTGGGACTGCAGTATCTGTACTCAAGGCCCCAGAGTAGTTGTGTTAATTGTTTCTTTTTAAATGCAGTGCTTAAAAGAAAAAAAAGTAAAATAAAAGCTTAATTTGATCAAATGAAACTTAATGAAGGTGATTTAGCCTATAAATTTAATCCCCACTTTGTTGTCACAGGTTTTAGAGACTTTCCATTCTGAGGCAGGAATGCAAACTTCACAGGCAAGGGCACATGAGTGTTTCTCCCACGATCTCTTCTCCAGATACAGAAGATGCAGTGTCTGAATCACAGGCACACTGCTTTTCCCAGCTGCTTCATGATGAATATAATCTTCCTCTTCTTGGACTTATTTGTAGATAAGCCTCTATTCCACATACCTATCTGTGTACTCTCCAGGCTCCCCAGTGTGTATTTCTGTGCATTCTAGAGCATCTTAAAGGAATAAAGGTCTATTAAATCCCTCATCTGCTGCACTGGGCTTTCAGGATGTAATCCAAATTCCACATTAAATCAACAGGAGTGTTGCCAGTAAATGTAATGTGCATTCAGTCAGGTCTCTGATTATTCACTCTAGTCCCTGATTATTCAGCTTACAGAGGATACAAGCATTACAAAAGCAAAACACACGATTGTAATAGGGATTAATTACACACACCCCCCCTTTAAATTATCTTTCTGTGGTAAGTGCATCCTTGGAATGTAGAAGCCAAAAGGGACTGTCCAGAGATTTCCAAGATATTTCACTTCTTTTTTTCTGGCAACCAAAATAACAAGAGAGATCACGAGTGCTGAAGCTACAATGAGGGTGTCTATACTTTGTAAAACTGCTTTCTGCATCATGTTCAAAAGGGATTTCTTTTCATGACGTAGACATTGCTAATTACAAACAGGAGATAAGGTCTGGTACTGAGGTAGATTATTTTTTGTTTCTTTAGCAGGGAAATTTGGCTCTGTGACTACAGTTATTCAGCATCATACACGTGTTCACAGCATTCCTCTCCATCAGAAAAACAGGCTACCAGGCCAGCATGAGGGACCATCAGAACCTGGTATTATGAATAATTAAATAGCACTGAACAATATCCGCTGAGGATTATGGTTCAACAGCTGCACTCAGAAGACATGAGGCAATTCCTGTAAAGTGTAAGGACCCTCAATTTAACATTTATATAAGAAACTCAGCACCATATCAGGGCTTTCTCATGATTTATTCTTCCTCTCCATGACATATTCCCCACTTCTTTACTACCCAATAATATTAACCTGAACACAAATTAACCTGAGGCACTTTCATCCACCAGCTCCAGTTCGAAGTTGTCTGGTCTCAACTCAGAATTTTTGGGCTTTTATTCATTAACATTGTGTCAATTACCAGCGACTATTACAAAGTGGGGTTTTTTGTGTGTATCAGAAGGCTTTTATTTGTGGAATATATATTTTATTTTAGTATAGTATTTGATAAATACCATAATTTTAAGTGTTTTAAAGCCTACTTTATATTGTAAATGAGGTCATCAAATAAAGAAATGGTAATTACAAAGAATTTCTTTAAAGCTACTTTGCTAGGAAAATAAAATGCCTGCAGAAATTTGCCAGTTAGAAATCAAAATTGTAATATACTAGATGTAAGCCTTGAGTACAAATAGAATTCCTGACAGATTTATGTTCAGGATGAAAAATGTTACCTGTCAAAAACAGCTATAAAAAATTAAATATCTGCTTAATGTGAGGCTTCAAGTATTGTCAACGTAGCATTCATTACCATAAATACAGTAGTATGATCTAATTATGTATTCTGTACTAAGTTTGTCAGATAACACAGTTTGAAAATGGAACAACTAAATCAAATATGTTCTACTTACCTATCGAGTGATAGTGAAATTGCACATAAAAAGGCTCCTTTACAGTCAATTTTGAAGTGCTGCAACTTTGCAATGGGTTTTATTTCCTTTTAGGAAGTTATCAGCACTTCACCAACCTATTTTAGAGATTTTTTTGAAGAGGAGAGTGTCTTAATATCCAAACAAATAGATGATGAGTTATATGAATCGTCAATCCCATCTGTTTATCTTCATCTCACACACACTGTCAAAGTACTAATCTTTTTCCACTATACTTTGATTTGTAATTTAGAAAAAGGCAAGACAACTCTTTACAAACCTTTTCTTGGTTTCAACATCAGGATTATCAACTTCATGGACAAAAGAAAGTGGTTTGTAGGGTGCATCTTAAACTAAATAAAAAATAGCCTGTCCTGTTAAACTAAAATCAGAGATAAGAAAGTGTAAGAAATACCAGAAACTTTTCTTGTGCACTAGAGAGGTAGAGCTAGGGCAAAATGAAAGGAATTAATCTTTCAAATAACTTCTCCTCAATATCTCCTCAATCAATCTAGTCTTTAAGTATGGACCCTCGGGAGCTAAAATAGGTGTCACTTCTGCTTTCCACTCAAACTCATATGCCATTGACTGTCCTCTTAGCAGCAGTGAAAGACCACAACATGTGCTGTCTTACCCTTCAGGTAGAGTCATTTTCTCTAGAACAATACCTGCCCTGCCATTCTCTGATATGGGCTTGCCCTCACAGCCTGCCCAAAACCACAATGCTTGTTCATCAGTGCACGTCTAACAGGTCTTTCAGGAATCAATAGCTACACCACTTCCCATGGTAGTCTGACTTTTCCACTCCTCCTATTGCTCCTTCCTTGCAAAGCAAGGTTTTGATCACCCCTTGTTCTCAGGTTCCCAGCTTCTTTAGTGTCAGCCTGAATGGATCCTCACAGTGCCTCTTTTTGCATATTTTGACATCTGACAAGAGTAGCTTAATAGGATTTGCAAAACTGTGTTAACAGAAGGAAATAGGTTAATATTATCATCATCATTTCCATTCCTGGCAAAACTGATCTAGGGTCACAGTCCCTTTCTATTTGACACATCCACAAAACAGCCAGCCAGAAGACCACCCCTGCTTCAAAGACCTCGTTATGGGACAGAAAAAATGGGTTCTGAAAAATCACTGGATGTTTTTTCTGACTTAGAGGAAGATGTCTCATTTATCAAGACAACTGCATTCAGGTTTTTTCCTGACTCCATTTCCTTTCAATTCTTCAAACTTGTAAAAGCAAATTTATATCCATTTAATGAAAAATAGGGCAAAGAGAGATCCTGTTATATGCATAATAACAAAAGGCTGCAAAGATACATAGAAGATAACTGAAGGAATTCAGAAGTATTTACACATTTAGAAGGTACTCACACAAAAGGTAATATTTACTTCCAAATCCCAATGCAAACTGTCCATATGAAGGTCCATGGAAGACAGGAGGAGCACCATCACAGATGCCATACATATGGCACAACTTTGGTATTGCACCTATGGATAATCTGCTACAGCCAAATATCAGAATGTTCCTCACAATCAATTTATCTCATGAAATCAGAAGGCCATACACCACTGCACACCACAATTATTTCCCAGTTGGTTAGTATAATGATTTCACAGTGAGCCCAATTCCAGAGCTTACTGAAAGCTCATGCTTAATTTGAGGACTGGGCAAATGTGTCCCCAAAATGCAAAATAAGGCACCTCCCTGAACTAAGATCCAGCTTATACTCAAGAAGAATCACCTCCCTAAGGGTTCTAGTAATGCTGAAACTTGCTGGGAGCCATCTGTCCACTGCACACACCAAACAAAAACTTGATTTTTGAAGACCTCATATAGAGATAAAGCACAAAGGTCTTGGGTTTTAAAAAGGAGAGCAATAAGGCAGCATCTAGCATACCACTGTTTCCAAATGATGGCACAGCCATAGATCAGAAACAATCAAGCATGGCTTAAGGATCTGTGAATGTTCCTGCTGCACTGGTGATGGGCTCGCAAGGTCTGCCAGTTACAAGCATGCACTCAAAAAAATATCACTCTGAACTATTTCAGTGTGTATAAAAAGTAGTCTGCAGTATATAGGTTATCCAGAGTTTGTCTTTTCCTGAATTCAGTTACTATAAAGGAAAACAAGAACTTTTAAAGACTTTTTAAAGAGGTTTTATGATTTCTTCCCTCAGCATATCTCCGTTTTCTGCTCAGAATGTTACAATGAGCGGCACAATTCAAGAACACTTAACATTTGTCTGGGATTTGGGGATATTTGGCAAGCTACTGCATTGCTGTATGTCTGGAAGTCCTGGATATTTCTAATGATTGGAACAGATCAAGTGCCAAGCGCCTGTAGAGTAAATCTTAAGTGTTCAAAAAACACTAAATGTGATGTCTTTTAAAAGCACTGGGCTTGTTATATAGAGAATCCTGGTACACATCATTCTATCTAAAAGACAAAAAAAAAAATTTAAAAACTATGTTGCAAATGTTCAACTGTAAAAATGAAAGGAATTAACGTTGAGTAAATATCCTGTTCAAGTGAGCACCAAGCATGATCTATTTTAAGATTATGACAATAATAAAGCCACAATCCTCTGTGAGTACCTACTGCCCACAAAAGCACAGTAATACAACTCCTCTTCCATTCAAAGGGAAAGCTGGACCTAAGCATCTCCAGAAGCACTCACATTTCATCCTAATGCTACAAAACAAGGGACTCAATTTTTTCCTCTCAACTTTCAGCCCGCCATGATATTCTTCAAAACGGGTGAAGAATCTAAAGAAATTCAAAAAATACTGAAAAACCAGGAACCCTGTTCATAATGTTGCAGCTGAATTATAAATGGAAATCATTCTGTTATTAAAACAGCACAAATGGGCTTACAGGGGAAATACTGGTACGCTATGAATTAGAGTCGCAATGATACAATTCTTGGTTCCTAATACTTAAAATTTTCCCCATGGTGATTATGGTAAGAATAATAATAATACTGTGCAATAATAGTAATTAATCTAATTAGTTCATTAAAATGATGATGGCTATTATTACTATAGGTCAGAAATTAAGACACCAAAATATAGTAAAAGACATTCTCTGAACATAAATAGAGATGAAACATGTTTTCCTCTGCACAATGGACAAGGCAGCAGCTGTTTCCTTGGTGAAAAAAATAACAGGCTGATTATCTAAAGATGCAAATGAAGCTTCTATCACTAACCACTGTGAAGGCTGAATATCGATGACATGAAAACATTTCTCTTCAAATGGAAACAGAATAGTCACAGGCCACTGCAGATTTGGGAAAGATTTTCCTTTCCCAGTTCAAGACCCATTATGACCTGGCAACATCTCCCCTGCCCTATTGACCCTCTTTCCCCTTCCTCATAAGAAACATCTGTACATAATGCTATATTTATCACTAAAGTTTTAATAGTATACATGCCTTCTTTCTGTAATACCTTTATGGTGTTTGGTGTATATGCTTTTGGGTATACATTTATATGCATTAACTGTACCTATGTGAAATATCATATATGATAATAAACACTTACCTTGATATGTGGAGGTGAAAACCTCGGGAAACGTTGCATAAACATATGATAAATCAATTATTTATGCCCTTTTTATTGCCTCACTAACCTGATAATTCTGTGTTCCCTGGAGCTTTACTCTAACATTTCAATCCAGCAAGCAGATTACAACATCCATCACATACTTGAAATCAACACGCCAAATAAATATTTCTTCCATCTGTCTCTAATGTGAAATGTCACCTCTTTTCTCCAAGCACCAGTAAGATTCAGTCTTAAAAGAGCTCCAGGTTTCTGTGCTATAACAGCTTGGGAGTCTAACAGCACCCAGGCCAAGGAAAATAGTGCCAACAAGACAGGACATTCCAATGCCCTGCTTACATCCACTCCAAGCCTTGGAGGACTCCAAATCATCTACCCTGAATACAGGTAAGTCACATGGAAAATATTTTATCAGCAATACATATTACTACAGCACATCCTTTCTTTGGTTTCCTAAAAAATACACTAGATGTTGTGCCACTCTGTGAAGCCCTCCATGGAGATCAGCCTCACGTACCCCAAATATTGCCTCATTCTCTACAACCCAAATCCTGCTAGTAAATGACATTCTGCAGGGAGCAGCAAGAGAGAGAGAAGAACAAAGAGGGAGCTGTAGAGAGATGAAAAAATGAGGGTTTACTGCCACCAAAGTTGCCCAACACTGACAAGATACAAGGTATGTCTCTTGGGAACATTACTACACAACTACATTCCTAAACCTTAAGGAGACGTGCTGGAATGTGACCAAAAGAAGGCCACAAGGATGATCAGAGGGCTGGAGCACCTCTCCTATGAAGACAGACTGCAAGAGTTGGGGTTGTTCAGCCTGGAGAAGAGAAGGGGCTCTTTAGCTTGGAAAAAAGGAGACTGAGGGGTGACCTTATTAATGTTTATAAATACATCAAGGGAGAGTGTCAGGAGAACGGAACCAGGCTCTTTTTGGGGGTATCTAATGATAGGACAAGGGGCAATGGGTGCAAGCTGGAACACAGGAGGTTCCACATAAATATGAGAAGAAAGTTCTTCCCAGTGAGGGTGACAGACACTGGCCCAGGCTGCCCAGGAGTCTGGAGTCTCCTTCTCTGGAGACGTTTAAAGCCCGCCTGGACGTGTTCCTGTGCAACTTGGTCTAGGTGATCCTGCTCTGGCAGGGGGATTGGACTAGATGATCTTTTGAGGTCCCTTCCAATCCCTGACATTCTGTGATTCTGTGATACTGTGATAAAGGGGAAACCTCCTACCCAAGAGTGCCCAAAGTATCCAAGTATCCTTGGATGGCATATCCCAGGGGAAGGCCTGATGGCCAGGCCTGCTGCTCCATGAAGAACCAACTCAACTGGCCCTTAGGCACAGCTCCATCTATACCCCAACTAATTGGTCATTCTAATTGGTTGAGGGGCAAGTATAGACAAAACAGGCTGAGGGTCTAGACCCTGAGCCAGCAGTTAATCACCCTGAGGTGCAGATTAAGGGCTGAGGTGCCAACCACTCTGGTAAGCCCTGGTTTTGCCCTGGTTTGTCTGTCAGAGGGGTGCACCCACCACAGTGACAGAATTTGCAAAGGTCACAGACAAAAGGAAGGTCACATAAAAGTTTTAAAAAGCACTGCAAAAGCTTCTGGGTCAGCAGCATCTCTGCTGACCTCTCAGTGAATTGACCACTTTCACCAGCTTACAAAAGTTCTTTAACACTGGCACAGACAAGGTGATTCTTTCATAACCAAGACACTACACAGAAAAGATGTCCACTGTATCCTGAGCTGCATCCTTCACGTAATGCTGCTGGGATACTAAACTGCCATAAATAGAGGTTATATCGACAGAAAATATCATTTGCCCACCTCCCTCCCAGAAGCAGCCTTTCTGTAGCATTGCTGCTCCTTTACCCAGCGTCAGAGATCTTTTGTGAGGTTAATATGTTAAACTCACTTATTTTGTACTTTCCTACCCTAACAGTTTAGGGTAATGCCAGTTACCTAGACATGAGTAAACCTGAAATAGAACCAAACTGTAGTATCTCCACATCCAAAAAAGAGTATGATAAAAAGACATCATCTACAAACATGTAAGAAATTACTGTGATAAGGTTGCACTTCAACTGGGAAACAGCATCTGATTTTGCTTTCAAATGTGAACCCAGAGAAGTCACAAAACAGGTAACTCTCAAAGTATGCTAATTATGAGAATCTGGGGATGCTTCCTAGGCATGGATGTATTTTTGTTTAACGTGCAACTTCAGTGAGGTCTCAAGTTTAAAAGAAAAAAAAGAGGTTATTTTCTGTGCATTTTTAAAGGAAATAATGAATAATTCAATTTTAAAGAAGGAAGCATAGGGACAATTGATTTAATCTTTCCTTTTCACAGTATTGTTTGTGCTGGCCTTTCTTTTCACAGGAGGTAAGCACATCTTTTGTTAAGGAACTAATGCTTTTAGAACAACTGTTTTTAATTACAAAATCTCAACATCTTTTCCAGGCAGAGTCTCATTTTGTGAAATGAGATTGATAAAAAAATAGGAACAGAGAAAAAAAAAAAAAGAAGCAAACATTCAATAGCAATTTTTGCTAAAGTATTGCAGACTATTAGCTATTTTTTCCTATGATCTCTTCTATTTACAGTAAGAAAGAATGTTAGCCTGTTGAAGGATCTAAAGAAAAATGGGGGGGAGGGAGGAAGAGAATCCGAGAATCCCAAACTATTAAAAACAACAGTACTTTAAGAGATGCTCCATTTCACAATATACTATAGTATTATAGCTTCCTTAGGACCTGATTCTGCTTTTGCTTTCCTTTTGTTTTCCTTAATTTGCCACTGCCAATTTATTGTTCCTTATATTCAGAGTGTTGTGAAAGAGGTATGGGTCTCACAGGTCCTTGAGTTACACTCCTGCTTAAAGACATGGCTCTTCCTTATAAAGAAATGCAATAACTCCGAGTCATAAAGAAATTCTCTCCCTCTCTACAAATGATGAGGAAGCTTTTAAAGGTCAGATCTTGTTTCCAAAATAATAGCTTTGTTATCTATTCTTTTATTCTGCCTTTTAAAAAAACAACAAACAACTGTGGCAGTCTGGCAGCTGGAGCTTTATCAAAAACACCAAATACTGCAAGGAATTAGAAACTAGGGAAATAATTGTGAGCAAGACGAACTGCTGTAGGAGACAAATTTTGTCAGAGAAAGCCAGAAGTTGAAGATAACCAGCCAGCTTCTTCCTCTTTCCTCCCATCCTGCACTTGTGTATGCATGGTTATTCTTGGGACGTGCATGCCTGTAAGCACTGCTGGAAATCACACCACAGAAATCACAGAACATTGTTCAAGATCACCTTTTTAACTCCGGCATTTTCCATCTTCTTCTTTCAACTATTACTAGTATACGAGTTAGATACTAATGAGGACTAAAACTCTTCCCCAAAAATACATGTGTTCACTTGGATAATTTTTACCACCCTGGAACTGGGTTCACAGGTCTTTCATATGTGAAAAAAGCTCAGTAAATCTTATGCATAATATACTTAGCTTATGGCTTTGTTGAGGTGCTCTAACCTATCTTAAGAAGACAATAGAGTGTCAGAGAAACAAACAGCAAGAACTTCTCGTGACACTCTATAAGGTGTGCATGTCCATCACCAGCTTACATTTGCAGCTGTCAGTCATGATGCCAAACACAGAAGTCTAATTCAGATACTATTTCCAAGCTAGCATGTCATATACTTGATATATTTGTTGTCATGGAATCTACTTCTTGCCTTCTCAGAAACTCTGCCAGCAGGTTTCTCTTTGTTCACTTTGTTGCTGCAGCAGTCAAGGTGTTTGCCTTTGTTCCACTCCAGTCAAAAAAATGAAACATTTTCTCATTTCCTTGTGGGCAGAACTGTGTAAGCAGCAGTAAGCTGGTACAAACCACTGCCTAAGAATCCATCTGGCACCAGATGGAAAGGATATCATCACTGCAATGCTGGATTTCTCACTGCCAGTCACATTTTTGTTGCATCTTTGAGCTGAAACCAACTTCTGAGCCTATCAGGGTCATCTGTGTCACCTAACACAGGCCTGTGTCATTGCAGCTACACCGCCC
>VYZX01015797.1:127462-149197 GCA_013401335.1 Brachypteracias leptosomus
CTTGTGTAGGGAGGTTGGACAAGATGACCTCTAGAGGTCCCTTCCAGCCTGAAACATGCTATGATTCTATACTTCTCCTGATCAGCTAGACCATCTCCTTTTCTGTCCAACATAGGGGATAAAATGACATTACCTTCATTCAGTTTTTTGATGTGAATAATGAACTTGAACCCCCATGCTAAGGATAAAAAAAAAAACAACATAGGTGCTATACAATTCCTAGAATTCCTAGAAATCCAGGCAGCTCAAGTCAGTGGTTAGATTTTAAGATCTTATCCCTCATTTGCAAAACTAGCATGGGGAGGAATCTTCATATTCTGCTGTTGTAGCTGCAGGAATTATCAAGATGTGATTATCAGAGGCTAAAGCATGGTGAGCACAGGACTCCACTGGAGTTCTGCACCGTGCAAGCTTCTCTGCAGGGAAGAGACAGTACATTCAAGAAAAGTCTTCATTAGTGTATTTTCAGGGGAAAACAGATCTTCCTTTCAAGTCTATCTGTTCCTAAAATTTACTCTCTGTGCTATAGATGTAACTCTCCTTTTTTGATTTCCATGGGGCTGAGCACATGCTCAGACTAACAAAAACACACCCCTGCTAAGGTGCTGTTATTTTGCTGGTGACAACCAACATGTGCTTAGATTAAACTCCAATGTTTCATTGTTAGAAATCATTCTGTTCAAGAATATCCAGTAGAAACTGCATAGCTGTGTCACTAATAGACGATAACGTCATAAAGTGAAACATTTTTGTATAGGAAAACATTAAAAATCAGCACTTTTTCTGGTGTAAAACTGAAACATGAGTCACTTCTCCTGCCCTAGAAACAAACAAAACAATTAAAAGGGAAAACAACTTTGCTTCTGGAAGAAATTATTACTTTCTCTTAATCAAATTCATGAATTTTAATCAGTAAGTGCCTTAATGTGTGAAGGGAAAATGGCAATTTTCAGAGCTCTTCTCCCTGGAAGGATATTAGATTATATCTTTCCAATTCTGAATGCCCCAGACATATTTTACAAGTGCCTACAGATACAGTAAAGGTAGGATTGAATTCTGTATTTAAATTGCAACCCATCTCCAGTTTCAGGTCATTGAGATACAAAAGGTCATGATATTTGCCTTTCATTTTTCTTCTCTCGGAATACTAAAACTTGAGACTATCAAGAATGCTGTATGAAATATAATTTCTTGCCAATTGCATGAAGAATATACAGTGATTAAGTAAGTAGCTTGACCTGAGTTGTTTAATCCTATTCATCTAGGATCACCTTGAAAGATTTGGCTTCTCAATGCAAGTATTAGTATTTTAAAGAATACAGGAAAAGATTCAAGGTGAAAGAAGGCCACAAGATTAAAACCTAGGTCATCTTTAGGTCAAAAATATTGTCTTTGAATAAAAACAATGAGAAAAAAAACCCCCAGAACAACATGAGAAACTTTTCTTTTACATGCAGCAAAGAATACATTATTTTCAGCGTGGGACCTGGGAAAATAAAATCTGGCAAACAAGAAGCAAGGCTAGAGATAGACTCTCTCCTTCCACCCCAAAAACTTGGAAGAGAAGCTTTCAATCCTATTTACACGCAACCACTTTTTTACTGCACTGCTAGTGAAGAAAGGAGAAAAAGTCAGTAAATGTTGCATCTACTTTAAGGCTACTTAAGAGTTCCAGATGAATGTGAAGAGGTCACAGTGCAAATGACAGTCAGAGCCAGCATTTCTACTGAAATTACTATTCACCAATTTTTAGGAACTGAAATGGACCATTATGGTCAGCCAGTTTGAACTCCTGTATATTGACAACCATAGGTCTCTAACCAATTTATTTCTGAAGTGAATCCATAATGTGTATTCCAGCTACCTTATATCTTTTGAAATATGCCCATTTTGGCTTTGAGGCATTAAGTAATGGATATTCTGTCTCATTTCTCAGTAAATTTTCCATCGGTTAAACCAACCTCACTATTAAACCAGAATGCCTTAGCTCTAGGACAACATCAAGTCCCATATTTTTCATGTACTCAAAATATATTGTCACAGCTTTGTACATCCCTTTTGCCAAGCACATGTTTATGTATAAAGGGAAGGTTGTCTTATAGCATCCCACAGTAGGGACTCCACAGACTCAAATCAGTCTGTAAAAGTTACTATCACAGAAAGCAGAAGTGTGGTCACTGCATAATGAACTGTTCAGCAGCCAGGCTCAGGAACATCATTCTGAAGGCCAAACTACTATGGGGACAATGTGCCTCATGTGCTATTCATTTTCTTTTCTTCTGGTAGTTTCAGGGGCTCAAGGCACATCTTGAGACTTCATTATATGGAGAAATCTATAGATACACCCAAAAAAGTGTGGTCTTGTCTCAATGTAAAAGCATTAACTGGTTAGTTCTAGGTTCTCTCCCATCAGACCCCCAGTGACCCACCCCCGCTTTCTGTGCATCCTCAAAAAACTGAACATGTGAAAGTGTGTCCTGTTTTTCCAGGGAATATGGCACGTGCTGCTTTGCATGCATCACCCTCCTAACGCTTCTACATGTGTGCATTCACAGCAATTACAACCTAAAAACCAGCTCAGGCCTGTGATACTTGTCCCCACACACCTCATCTCCTCTGCTGTGCCAGCAGGTCACGAGGCAGTGACTGAGCTGGTTGAGCTTCCCCTCTTTTCCTCTGCCTTTGTTTAACTAGAAGAACATACCAGGGAGGTCAGAAAAGAGCCCCAGAGGTAAGGGAGGGAGGCTGAGGCTGCTGGGAAGCACTCTCTTCGTGCCAAGCTCTGCAAGCCAGCAAATGCCCGGCCACGCCCAGGGGCGGGGGCACCAACACCTTCCCTTGGGCAGCCCTGCCCCAGCAGTGGTCCTGGGGGTAGGTGAGGCTCACCACAGCTCACTTGCAGGTACACACAGAGACAAACCAACTGAAGCAGGCATGTGACACACTTCCGTAGCCTGCCTTATTTGTGGAGCCAAATCGATACTGAGCCCAGAAACAGCAGTCACGAAATAATGTCATAACCCACCAATTCCATTATCAACCTCCTGATTACCCTTTGAGGAGCACATTGGAGACAGCATTCACCAGAGGGTAAGGGCTTTCTATTTACACGGCTGTGGATCTCCAAAGATAACTGATTTTTTTTTAAATCTGCTTCTTTTGAAGAGATAAAGTATTCAGCAGGTTGGTAGAGCTTTCAGCTGCAACTCTCTTGCTTCCCCACCCTTAAGCCTAATAGTTCATCAAGATGCAGGTTGCCAAATTTGTTTCTCTTCCTCCCCCTCCATCATTTCTGTTGTCCTTTTCAGTGTCCAGGATTTTAAAGAATTTCTGCTTATAGGGTCCATAGGCAAGACACTCAAATGCCCGCTGACGCTACATCACAATACTGATTTTTAATTTGAATCAGTATCTTCTCACTTTTAAATACGTGATAATCTTTACTAGCTATTTAGTTTGTAAAAATTAAATTTAACTTTGTGCTGTGACCACTAACTTAATGCCTGAAACTGGTGCTCAACCACTTCATTCTCCTCTCATAAACACCAAGCACAAATATCTATTTTACTTGCCTGAATAAATTACCTCGCTATATTGTGCATTCATGATCTTACTCATATGTAGAAGTAAAAATTTGATACCATTAAGAACTTGTTACAGAGGATTATTTTCAATTAGCTGTTGAAAATAATAGCTGTCTTCTGTGCTAGAAAACAGGGAAGAACAGACAGAAAGCAGGAGTGTGATGGACCTACTCTACAGGGTGCTTGTCTGCATTCATGCTAGCAGTATTAGATGGATTTACTTCCTTCAAAAGGAGTTAGAAGAGAGTTAAAGATAAAAGGAAGAAGATTAGTTTGACACTCAAGCACTGGGAATCATTTTTTAAACAGTAGTTAGGAAAAAAGAGAAAAATAGAAAACCTAGCTTATGTCAAACCTCCCTCCCACTCTTGGCTCCACTCTAAGTTATATATGTATGTTAGATTTTCAGCTAATTTATTATTGAAAAAAAAAGACCATGAATTTTTCTGTTAAAGACACAGAAAACATAAATAACTCTCAGCTCTTTCACTTCAAAGTGTCAGGTGTCACTTTTCAGTGTAAAGTTTATTAGCCTTAAGTCTTGTTCTTCTTTTGCTTTGTATTACTGTTCTTTTTACCATGTGTCATATAGATGGAAATCTTAACTAATGTTTCAGAGTGCCCTGTTTATACCACAGATGGTGTATTTTTAATTTATATATTTATTTTTATTTATTTTTCTCTCTTTTCTGACTTAGAAATTTAATGAGCTTTCTCACACCTCATACCCAGGGTAAGAAGACTGAGTAAGGTGCATGAGATACAGTAGCTGTTTTTATAGTTAAGTGTGAAATATGCTATTTGTAACAGAGGAATTAGAGCCTGTGGCCCCTATAAAATATGCTTAAAGTCTGATGTGGAAATGCCTTTAACTGAGGGGAAGAGTTACTTCTTCCCAAGTCATCCTACTAAACTGAACAGGAACTCCTGTGGAACAATGGAGTGCAAAAAAAGAAATCTATCTAAGGACACCAGCAAGAAGAAGGACACATTATCTCAATTTTTCCAGAGTAGAAACTCAAAAAGGAAGCAGTCAATTCAGCAGCTTGATTCAGCAAAGATGCTTCAATTTTAACTATGATCTTACCATTCATCAGGAAAATATTTAAATACTCGAACATTTTAAAACACTGGAGTTAAACACACATTTAGACAAATCAAGGTCTAGATGCCTCATGTACAACAAAATAGGAAGTCTATAGCAGAACTGGGATTTTACTAGAGTTTTCCTGAGCATCAGTCTAATGCACTGAGAATGTGACCCATCCTCTCTCTACCTAATGTATGTCAGGATATCAAATCAGGATATCACATGTTGCATCTTTTTTTGCTTGTAGGTATGAAAACACTCACAAGGTATGAGAACAGTCCCAGGCACACCTAGAGGAAGACGATACAAAATACTAGTGCTAAACTATTGCCACTGGCACTTTGGCATCTTCCTCACTCTGCCTGCCAAGAGCATCTAATACAGTGGGTGTGTTGGGCTTTTGGAAAGAATGATGAGACATAAAGGCTGCAAAACAAAGCTAGAGCAGTAAGGAACTGTGAAGGAAGGAAGCAAGCAGAGTAAAAACATGTGAAGTATAGAAACAATTCAAAGAACTGAGCTAAAACAGAAGCTAACAAAAGAAATCCAATTCAGTCCCAAGAAAGTGACATAAAGCGTAAGATAGAGACCCTGCCACCAGTGCCTGAGGGGAAGGCAGGCAAGCCAGCAAGGAAAAAGAGCTGCTGAAAGCAGAGGTTTTCATGAACAAAACTGGTTGTGTACAGACCTCCACTCCCACACACCCCAGTGGCAGACCCCAAGCCTGTGCTCAGGGCAGACAACCACTGCTGACAATCCTGACTCTTAATATGACAGACTCCAGGAACATTCACACTGGTAACTGTATGTAACATATTGAATATATACTATCCAGATACACCTTAGCAATTTTGCCACTGTAACAACATTGTTTCTGCTTCTGATCGCAAAAATGTTGATAGCAAACATGTATTATGAGGGAAAACCCATGAAGCTCTAGGGAAGCCCCTGTGCCCATATTTACATGTCAACTCTGGAAGGATATCTTCTTTATTACACAGTTAACTTCGCAGCTGTTTCCATTTTCCCCCCAAGGCTTCAAAGAAGTCAATAAGCAATTGATAAATCTTCTGTCGCCCTGGGCAATTAATGGGAGTCACACAGCATTGGCTGCATCTATTTTTGTGCATGTGAAAAGCAAAAAATTGATTTCACAAACTTACTGATGCTTATTGATTTAGTGCCTGTCCCCAAGCCATTCCCATTTAACGCTTTTGTATAGTCATTGAAAAAAATTTCAGGACTGTCAAATAAAATCTGTTTCTTTAAAGCTTTATCTGTTGCATTATTTTGCAAGTATTTTTAGCCTCAGCAATATGTTTTCAGGCTGAGCTTCAGGATTGTGAGATTTTCATCATCTAGAAAATAAGCATAAACTGACCCAGCCGATCATTAAGTGAAGGTGTTTCAAAGGTTCCATGTCCTTTTAAGAGAGTAAAAATTCCACCTACAAAAATCCATAGTGAGACTTCACAGGCTTGAGAAAGGTTTACAGGCAAATCAAAGTACTTGTGTATCTAACCGTCCAATTTGCATCTGCATGTGTCTGATTGGTAGCTGAATGCTACCAACATCCATAAAAATTGTTAGGCAGAGTAGACACGTTTGTTCCCAAAACTGAGCTCCTAGCAGAGGATCACAGAGACAAATGCAACAGAAGTAAACTGAATGTACAAAAGAATAGCAGCCTTTGGGGAAATTTGTCCTCATGCACCGGTAGCTCCCAGCTCATCATCCACATTTGTGAACAAACAATAGGCAGAACAGCAAGGGAAAATTACTTTTCTACTTTTTATTTTTAGATATTAACCCAATTTCTTTTTTAAAAAAATAACATTGAATGGGAAGTCATTAGATTTTGAAACCTCTTTAGTTTCCTCCTGTTTCAGGCCTTCCAGATGACCAGTTTGCTCTAGTTTTCACCACAGTGTGTACCCTTTCCTTCCTTCCTTTCTCTCCTAGGGAGGCCATTCCCTAGAATTTGCTCTCAAGACCAACAGCAAACACTCCTGATGCTCAGGAGCTTTCTGCTAGGAGCAGCTGAAGTGAGATTTAGGAATTCTTAATGAGATATTAATCATCCTCCTTTGCAAAGAGACAACTTACCCCCAGCTCTTCAAACACTGAAACGTTTGAGGGGAAGCATCCTCCTGGAAAAGCTGGCATGGCTTGGACAGGTGCACCCTTCCCTCGGTTAAAAACCTGGCTGGATGACCAGGCACAGAGAGTGGTTGTGAATGGTGCTGCATCCAGTTAGTGCCCGGTGACCAGTGGTGTCCCCGAGGGATCAGTACTGGGCCCAGTTCTATTCGACATCTGTATTGATGACTTGGATGAGGGGATCGAGTCTACCACTAGTAAATCCGCAGATGACACTAAGTCGGGGGGGAGTGTCAATCTGCTGGAGGGTAGGAAGACACTGCAGAGAGACCTGCCCAGGCTGGGTAGATGGGCTGAGGCCAATGGTATGGGGTTCAACAAGGCCAAGTACAGGGTCCTACACTTTGGCCACAATAACCCCCTGCAGCCCTACAGACTGGGGGTGAACAGGTGGAGAGTGGCCTGGCAGAGAGGGACCTGGGAGTACTGGTTGCCAACTGGCCAGCAGTGTGCCTAGGTGGCACGGAAGGCCAATGGCATCTTGGCCTGTATCAGGCCTAGTGTGGCCAGCAGGACAAGGGGTGTAATTCTCCCCCTGTACTCGGCACTGGTGAGGCCTCACCTCGAGCACTGTGTGCAGCTCTGTGCCCCTCGCTTCAAGAAAGATATTGAGGTGCTGGAGAGGGTCCAGAGGACAGTGATGAGACTGGTGAAGGGACTGGAGGAAAAGTCTTATAAGGAGAGGCTGAGGGAGCTGGGCTTATTAAGCCTGGAGAAGAGGAAACTCAGGGGTGACCTTATCACTCCCTACAACTACCTGAAAGGAAGCTGTGGTCAGGTGGGGGTCGGGCTCTTCTCCCAGGCAACTAGTGCCAGGACGAGAGGGCATGGCCTGAAGCTGCACCAGGGGAGGGTTAGGCTGGATATCAGGAAGCACTTCCTCACAGAAAGGGCCATTAGACGCTGGAACGGACTGCCCAGGGAGGTGGTGGAGTCACCATCCCTGCAGGTGTTTATGGAAAGACTGGATGTGGCACTTAGTGACATGGTCTAGCTGATGTTGTGGTGTTAGGTCATAGGCTGGACTTGATCTCGGAGGTCTATTCCAGCCTCAGTAATTCTGTAAGTTGACTTTTTACAAGAACATTTTTATTTTAAGGAAACACACTTCACTTCTACAGGTTGTACGGGTGTAAGTTGTGTGTTGAGCTCTGAAGGGAGTCTGGATGAGAGATGATGGCATTCTTAACTACTTTGAAAAGTCAGTATACTGTCTTTTGCAGGAATTTTGCACTGGCATTCAAAATCCGAGTTCAAAAACCCTAAGTAACAATTTGTTTCTATGGGAGTGATGCATATGGGCATCGTTTGATACACCCAAAAGCATAAGGTTACAATGTGTTTGCAATCACAATTCTTATCAAAAGCAGGATAACCTAACACCAGTGAAGCTGATCCCTTCATACACAAAGGCCAGCCTCAGAAAAATCTAACGGTGCTCCAGGGCCTGGGGATGTGTAAAGCATGACTTGTACCCTTCCTCCAGCCCCAAGCCATCACAGCTTTGCTCTCTGCATAAGATACAAGACTCTGCTAAGAAGCTTTCATTGGATCTGAACACACATCAGGCCACGCAGCCTCCAACAATCCTCTTGGCACAGTATCTGTCCATGGTTTAAACTATATGCACTCAGTATCTTCTTCTGGCTTTGCAACAGAGCCTTTTTTTATTGCCCGTATCAGGGTGGTTGGACTCGACCTTCAGAGGTCCCTTCCAACCCAATACATCCTATGATTCTATGAAATAAAAGCTAGTAATGATGTTGTTTATACAGACATAGTAAGTACTGGGGTAAACTTTAGTATGGGATTTGCAGTAAAAAATTAGAAATAACACAAAAACATTTTCCAACTGTATAACTGGTATCAGAATCACCGAGTAGATATATCATAATACTGTGAGAGAATGATAAAAGTAATTTTTAACAAGAATTAATGAACTGAAATTTAACAGGATGACTTGTCAGTTTGATATCCACCAAGTCAACGATCCCATATGAGTAAGGATTACCAATTATTTATGCAATGTTGTTGTGGTGACAGTGTCAAATCCATAAAATATTTTCATTTTTCATTAACAGAATAAAGGATCCCTATGTATTCTAGCAATGATTGCTCTTGAACACTTGAAAAAATATTCTCTGAAGTATTTCTAAATTTCAAAAGGAACGATATAAACAAATAAATATGTATTATTTTCTTATTTTAACAGAGAGTATTTTATAAAATAATATTTAAGTGCTTTTTAGAAAAAAAATATATTAGAAAACGTGGACTTTGTACCAGACAGATCATCTTTCTTTTATTACAATGACAACACAAATGACCATGACAATATAACAGAAACATTTTAGAATTACAGACATAAACAGAAGAATGGATGCTGAAAAAATGTAAAACCATGACAATTGTATTTTAAAGTTTGTATAGAGATGAAGAAGCTTTATTCTTCAATAAGTTGCTTTGATATCTTTACGAATACAATTACTACTGCAATATAGCTCTTTTGACTGTAGTGGTCCTTGCTCTGTAATTTACCATTCTTCCACTTTACTGTGGATATATGACTTCTATTAGTTTATAAATGTGTATTTTTCATAACATTACAAATGAAAGTTCCATTTTCACTTACATGAAGCTAAAAATTTGCAAGGGCCTATTTTACTCCAATAAAGAAATATAATCTGCTTATTTCATGGTCATGTGTGCAATAATCATACTGAAGAACACAACAATATATAGCTTCTACTTTTCTGTGTCTTCTCCCGCATGTTCACACTACAAGCACCAGGATATAAAAAAGGAGGACATAGGCTTTTCAAACATAAAGGTATCAAATTAAAATAGAGACTTAGATAAAAGATGGCCAGTGCCTGGGAAGCAGCTCCTCACCATCTCATCTCATTGAAGCATTTTATAAGCTTAAGTAAAGCTTATAAACTAATGTATCAACTAAGCACCTCTGTCAACAATCTCACTCCTACCATACTCTGAAACGTAAGAAAATAGCATTGATTCATTTCAAATCATACTACCTACAATAGGAAAATATTTTCCTGTCATATGTTGCAATGTATAACTCACTACAGGTCTAATGCCAAGCCTCATATCAGGTACCACTTCACTGATATAAACTACAAGGTCCTGGGCTTTTGGCAGGTGAATGCAGAGTTAAGAAAGGACATGAGAACATGCAGTTCTTATCTGCTGTTCCACACCTTGAACATTACCCAGCCCACACCATCTATATTCCATTCCATCAGCCACTGATGCACCCATGTTACACCTCAGTGATACAACACTAGTTATCTGATATCAAAAGCAACTACACAGGGATGGTAGATGTGAAGATGCCACCAGACCACATTCATTATAGCCAGCAGAAAGAATCAGACTGCTACATAATGAGTGATTCACTCTGGAGAACAAACATGCTACTCACTATCACCAACACAGCTGTGGATATTGGTCTGCACAGAAAGCAGCTAAATCACTATAGAAATTCTATTGTCAGAAGATTCTGTCTTATAGTGAAATTTCATTTTTGTGCCTGCAATTCATAACTTTTGGACTCTTGCTGCATCATCGAACAGATCTGCAGAGAGTTGGTAGCAAAAGCCTTTTTTTTCGTGTCAGACAGGAGAGAAGACTTACTGGTATGGGTCTGCTCAAATGAACCACCAGGAGCTCAAAAGCCTCATTTCAGAAGTTCAGAGGAAGAATTCTCAAACACCTAAAAAACCCCCATCTAAACGCTTTCCAATTGCATCCCTGCAGTAATGATTGAAATACAAACACCTGTTCAAATATTCTTTGTTTTGCTCTGTGTTGACTGAAAAGATTAAGAGATGCAGAAGACGAAGGAAGTAAACAACATTAAAATCTGCACAACAAAACTTGTGGCCACTTTCCCTGGAAGAAAGGTTTAAGGCTTTTGGAAACACATAAAATCTTGACCATTCCTAAACATCAGAACACAAAGTGGAGCAGGACCATCAGGTTATGGCCTCAGTAGAGAAGAACTGGCATCATTGACTGAAATAAAATTAACATCAGGCTGTATTGTATCAGCTCGAATTTACAACAAGTGAAAATATTAATTTACTGTGTTTATGGGCCAAACATGTCACAGCCAATTAACACTGAAAAACAGTGCCTTGTAGGAATTTTAGGACTAACTCAAGCTTGGTGCCATTTAAAGTCCTTGCTGCCATTGAAATGAAACTCAGTGCTATTTGTAAAAGTGATTAAAATGTTCAAGAAAATCAGATAATTGGAAAATAATTACATGCTAAAACTCTACTAAGAACAAAGTATGCTACACCTATCATGTAACTCATTCAAAATACAAAAGAAATTACATTTTAATGGCATTACAAATATTACATTTATTCAGTGTGTATGATTTATTATTAAAACAGTAAAATGAAATATTCTGTTTAATCAAACGTATTCAAAGTAACTTCCTTGGCTGAAAATGCAAAATCCAATTTTCTTTTTATCTGCATGGAGATTCTCTTACAGACACACACTGTACCCACGCTCTGTGGGAACACCCCCTGTTCTCTACGAGCCATTTCCCCCTTGCCCCCTCTACTCTTCACTCTGCTGCCTCTGACCACCCTGATGCAGCTTTGCAACACATCTAATTCAAAATCCATTGAACTGAACAGAAAGACCTGGAGGGATTTCTGTGAGCTTTGGACTGTCCTGCTCAGGACAGCAAGTAGAAACAGGAGTACATATTAAAATGTTGATTGTTGATTGATTCAAAAGCTGAATTCTATGTAGTTCAGCAGTCTTAAGACCAGGGTCAAACTTCTTTTATTTCAGAAGTCTGTATTTTCTGATAAACAACAGAAAACACTATTTTATAAACCTCTTAATCTACTCCCAAAACTCCAATCTGAAGAAGCTCTGAGAATAAATGCAATTCTCAGATCATTCAGTTTTTCTTCTCTGAAGTCATTGTCCAACAGTGTTGATGTCACAGAATAAGAGGGAGAGGTTGTGCTGATTTCGGGGGAACTGCATGAGTACAAGATGTATTTTGGAAGTTGTTCAATTTGTCCCATTTTATCACCAAGGCCCATTTCATAAAGTATGTGCTGTGCACACACATCTAAGCAGGATCTGAAGAGCTACTTAGGAAGATTGGGAACACCACAGCCAGGCCACTGTAGCATCCTGAAGGAGTTAGCTCTCAGTGAGCACCTCAGCACATCAAACTCTCACAAGTTAACCACTCTGACCTAGCTGATTGAAGGTAATGAAGGTAATTGAGGACATAGAAAGGGTTATGCTTAGATGGGTCATTCCTGCCAGTGTCAGCATGTTTTAACATTCCCTTTGCCATAAACAACTGCTAATTAATTCCTGTCACTCACATTTCCCCTCTTATGTCTTGGACTTTTTCTCAGTCCACCCCACTTAGCTACTATTGATCTCATGCTAGTTTTTCTATCTACATATTCCTCTTCAAACACATACTATGGGTTATGCAACCCAATTTTAAAGTTACTTTCAGTTCTTGTTTAAACCATTATCAGCAACAACATAAGATATTAAATCCTTATTCAACTGTTAACAAAGTTCTGGTAAACATCTGTAAAAGCTGTTTTAAATTACAGGGATACCTTTTAACAGAGCCTTCAATAAAAGCAAATGCATATTCTACAAATCTCCAAAACCAAAGTGTTTTAGGGCTCCTCCTTCTCAGTAAAGCGTTTTTCAGGGAGTTAGGGTTTAAACATATTAACTAGTGGCTACTACAACGGACATAGTATGTCAGCAATTTAAGATTCCATTGCCTTAGAATGCAATAGATGGATTGTTGGAGAGTTAATTTCAAAAAAGAAATGAAAAACTGGCACATATGAAATGAAAACTCTAAAGAACTACGAAATAAAAAAGTAAGCAGATATATTAATGCATAGCTTATTATACTGAATTTTTTCCAAATGAAAGATTCAGAGCATTAATGTTTTATTATTGTGGGAATAACTAGGAGTAAATCAAAAGAATGAGCTACTGCATATCACATCAAGTAAGTTAATTTTCCACTAAAATAAAGTCAGTGATTTCAAGAGCCTTGTGAAGTCTGACTGTGTTAATGACAATTCCATTATCAGACTGCTAGGCTTACAGGTTGGCTATTATTTAGTCAATCTGCATATTGATTTTATATGATGCCTGCAACGGTTCCTGGTACTTCACCATGACGCCACAAACGTCTCATGAGCGTGTTTCACCAGTAACGGCTCCACACAGGCAGCAGGAGCTGCCTGCATAGGGAGCATAGGGAGGAAGATGCTCCCTCTCAATTTTATTCTCCTTAGCTCTTATGTTCTATTAAATAAAATACAGAAAATCCAAACACTCCCTTCTACCCTTTTCTCTCCTAGTTCCACCTTGTGCTGTTAGCTCTCTTCNCTCTAGCTTTATCCTGCCACAAAATTCACCTACTCTTCTTTTTCTAGTATGCCCTTTAAACTCACTGTTATGGTTCTCCTGGCTGCTGTCTCCTGCTGCAGAAACTACAGGAACAGCATCCAAACTTGAATTGAAATAGCTAATGTGTAAACACAAATTATGCAGGCTGCCACTGGATATAACAGTTCTTGAAATACTCTGTAAAATTCTTTCAGGGACCAAACATCACTTTAATGGACATTTTCCCTGGCAAGCAAAATAAGACACATTACTGTCCTGTTGTACTGATACAAAAGATTCAGCCATCATTGGACACACTAAGTCCTACATTATAACACAGCAAAGCACCTTCCCCTACAGCTTCAGAAAGAGCTATCAAGACTGTCTGCAAACAGACAGTCCCCATCCCATCCTTTCTGAATGTGTCTGGGCCCTTCAGGTTAGCTCTAAACAAAGTAAGCATGCAACCAAAGTCTACCCAGTCATAGTCTGACATGTCTCTTTACGAGGCTGAAGGCAAAGACAAATGCTAGAGTAAAGGATAGTGGATAAAGGCATCCCTGCTAAGAGTACTGAAAATAAATTCAGATGTTATTTTCCCCTCAATGGAACCAGCTGACTACAACTCAGAGAAGAAGCACTCAGAAGTTTTGTGTCATCATTATAAAACATCCTCTTAGTAAAGTAGATCATGTAGCAATGATCTGATGAAAAATTGCTGGCATTTGTGTTATAAACAAGCAAATACGTTAATTCAGAGCGTGAAGTACACCAGAGCTTGCCTGAATTCTAACTAGTTCCCATCTGCTATAAGGAACTAAAGGTGAAGTAGATAGCAGTTTCTGTTATCATCCACTTGCCTGTGATTAAATCTGTGGTCATTAGTTTCACCTAGAAAACCAATCAAGTTTGCTGCTCCTCTACATTTCCTTCAAACGGATGGCAAACCAGATACTGTGGTTTATTTTACATACGGCACTTGAACCACCTGATGCATGCCCTCTTCATAACCAATGATAAGGCAGAAATCATTCCATCACAGCTGCTTCACTTGGTTGTCTATTCTGGTAAGAGGTATCCTATTTGCTCGGTGTCGTGAAAGGTGCACTGCAGCTCTGTCCTATGGAAAGGAATGGCTATCCCTACTCTTGTATACACAAGACTCGTGCCTATATGAGACAGTAGGTGTAAATATATTGATCTTGTCCCCAGGAATCAATCTTTTTCCTCTAGTCAATCTTCACTCTCCCCATCTGTAGAGGTAACAATGTCTTTTTCTTCCCATTTGTTTTCTCAGCTCCTTTTCTTCCATTTATCTCAGTCCATTTTTTTTTCTTTCCTTGTATAAAAAGTACCTTCTCCCCCCCACACCTCTCTCCCCTTTTCATTCTATATCAATGATACACGAGTCTGAAAACCTGGCAACCACAGATGGCTACTCTTTGGTTTCTGTGATAAGGGGTGTCTCCCAGGCCTCATTTTAAAAGGCTCCTTCTTAATTAATTTTGTAGCTTATGGTTTTCATGAAGTGCCTTTGTTTCAATGTTACAACAAATGCTTGTCAGTAAGGGGAATTTGCCACTGAACCCTTGATAATAGCCTGGATTCTGCAGTTCTCAACAAATCTGGAGTAATCCAGTTCTGCATTTGTTCAGGTAATGCCATGTTGCATTTCATGCTGGTCGTCCAATCATCTTAAGCTCTTCAATGAAATAACAGGAGCTTAAATAATTTTCTTTTGGTTTAGGATTTGGCGATTTATAAATACAAGCTAAAGGCTTAATTCTGTTTGATCAGTTCTGTGAAAACTCTTTTCTTTTACATGATATCAGCTGCATAATTTCTCTAGTTTTAAATTATATCCCACAATTAGAGCTGTCATGATTCAGCCCTAAAGTCCCTGTGAACTTCCGGGAATAAAGTAAAACTTGCACAACAGAACAGTCAGGATGTGTGTGTATATACATATATTTTATTTCTTTATTTATTAAAGGTTGAGAGAAATCCTGAGTACATTCTGGCTGCAGTCTGTTCAGCAGCACAGTGCACAAGAGTTCAAGCTCCATGCACCCAACAGAGGGTTCAGGGTCAGGCATGTACTGCTCTGCCAGCCTCCCATGGGAGCTGTGCCTGTGAGGAGTTGGCCAAGTTCTAATGAGTCAATAGCAGCACTCCTAGTGACCTGTGTTAGTTCCACGATGAACTTAAGCAACACACTGCCACCTCCCTTGTGATCTACACCACAGAACTGGTTATGACTTCACTGCGCCTCCCAGTGACAAATAGCTGCTGAAGAACAGCAAAACTAGGTTCTTACAGCTGAGCTACACAGACACTACAGCACCAGGGTAAAGTTTCAGGAAAGTAAAACATAATCCAAACAGCAGATTTGTGACTGCTTCCAGTTAAGATATAGCAGGGCACTTTCTCCTTATAAGGTTGCTTCTGTGTGTCACTGATTTTGCAGTTTATTATTAAAGTGTCTTACAAGAGAAATGGCAACCAGATTTGACACTGTGAGACATATTAATGGCAAGGAACCTTAGCAAATGGGCACTCTGATAGTTATTAATCAGACCGAGCTGCTGCTTGAGCCTCCCCTTGCTCCCCTTTGCTTTGACAAAGCAGCAAAGCCTCTGGCATCCTCCAACTCATTTTAACAGTTCCACCACAACTGTGGATTTCCCTCCTGCTCATGAAACAAGCTGCTCCTTCAAAAACTGTCACATGGGTTCCCAAGCAGTACTTACTACTTCATGAGTCTACAATGGCATAATACATTAAAAAGTAATAAAAGCTTGTTCCTCTTTCAAAAAAAAAAAAAATACAGAAAGTTACATTCCTGTAGTCAGTTGTGGTTAGTTGTAATCTAGCTCTCTGGAGGAGGAGGACATGACATTTAAGACACTGAGCCCCTCTATTCCAAAAGGCTTATTCCTATTAGCATTGAGGGGAAAAATTGATTCTTTTGATCTTGTATTTTAATCATAAATTTTAATTTGAACCATAAAATTTTAAAAAGTGTCCTCTAGGTTTCAAAGAGAAGTATTTTCTGCACACTGCATATTACACATGTAAAGCCAGATTCCTTTGTATCTGCAAGAACTACGAGGGCTGCTTATTAAATTAGTAATGACCAGCAGTCAATGGCTTTCAACCCTCTGAGTGTGTGTTGTATCTTAAGCCAAGAAAAGAAAATCACTGTTTTCTGTGTAGAGCTTTTATTTACATAAACATCATGGCATTTAAAAATAATTATGTGTATCAACTTCATATGGGATGTTGAAAAAATGCAGGATTTACTTATCGGGTTTCACAAGGTGGAAATACAAAGTAATTGTTTGTGTCCTTCCAGGAACTAGAAAGCTGATAATAAATTTGACACGGTACAAAGAAACATATACCAGCTGGTGTAATAATCTCACCATACTGCTGGTGAGCAGCAAATTTTCTAACAGGAATCCAAAAAGAAAGAAAGTTGGTTCTGTTAAAAGGCAGTTACTACAGCCTGAACAGTTTTCATGGCATTCTTAGCAATGACCAATAGCTCTATTTTGCAAATGTAAATTTTATCTGATGAAAATAGAGAGAAAAATTGTACTTAAGTTCTCCTGGAAGTATAATTTCATAAATTGCAATAATTTCTGTGTCAGCTGACTTGGCCTAACGTGCCTGTCTGTCCTGCCAGAGGGCAGAGGGCTACCTGTGAGAAGTGTGCAGCCTTCTGTTGCATATGCTGCTTGTGCACTGGGCCAGCATCTTTGACTTTTCACACTTTCAGTGGTAGTAAATGTTATTCCTGCTGATAGTATAATTACACAGAATAGAAACAACCATGTGAAAAGTTGAACCCCAACTCATTTTACAGTATCAGCTGTTTGCCTACAGTTCTTAGTTTAAAAGGCCAGAAAGGTTCCTAATGTTTGCAAAATGTACTACTACAGGAGGTTAAGGCAAAAAGAAAAAAAAAGATATTTCTGAGGCAATAAAGATTTCTTTCATTTCCAATTCCCTTTAATGTAGTTGCTATTCATGAAGAAATTGCCTTACATTTTCAAGCAATACAAAGTGGGGGGGGGTGGAAACCCAACAACTTCTTGGCAAACAGTTGTAGTCCTGCACACTAGTTTTAAATCCAATCTGCCCGTGTACAAAGGCAGGACAGCCTTATAAATTTGGCTCAGGCTTTGGCCAAATTCAGGAAGAATGGTTTATGGCAATCCTTGCCCAAACTGTTGGGTTTTTTCTGTTTGATGCTTTTATATAGGATTGGGAAAAAAGCTGATGATGTTTAAACTAGGGTAAATGTACAAGCAACTTACTGAGGTTTCTTATTGCTACATCCCCTGTTTGTACCTTTAACACACCAGCACCACAGCACTGTCCTAAGTACTGGTGCCACCACTGCTCCCATTCCATTAGCCTGGTGTCAGCTTTTATATAGGCCAGCATGGAGAATGAGGCTATGTCTGCATCTTCTCATCTCTGGAGCCTCAGGGCAGATCACACCTTGCCTTGTCATCCACAGCCCTGTGAAAATTACTGCATGAAGCTGCTGGAACGCAACTGTGGGGAAATCAGAGCTTGCTATGAAGGAACCAAGGCAAAGGCTGAATGAAAGCATCCTCTGATTAAAAATATTCATTTAGAAGAAAACCTTAAGTTAAAAATCAATCTGTTATTTTTTATGGTTCTGTAAATAAAGATTCCTGTGTCCTGAAGGAAGTTAACAGTTTACTTACCTGCTGTTTCAGGATATAACATGAAGGTGTTGAGAGGCTTGTTCCCAAATCCTTCTCATAGCTCTCCCTTAGCATATCAAGGCAGAAAATACCTACAAGGGAAATTTTTAAGACATTGTAAGACAAAGTTCTTTGAAAATAGAGCACTCTATTTTGTCAGTAGCTGGAAAATATTTAAAGTGGAGATCAGAAAAGTGCAGGGGACTTACTAAAAATGGATGGAATAATAAGATGAAAATGTTCATTATATGGTTGTGTATTCATTGGATGTTATTTCTCAGATTGATTCTCTCACCCTATATGCCATGAAATGTTCCCACAAAACAGGCTCAACAGGTCAGCTTCTGACAGCTTTTGAAAATGGAGTAAAAATTCGAATTTAATCACAGAATCACAGAATTTTGGTGGTTGGAAAGGTCCTCGAAAGATAATCTATTTGATCACTATATACAGATCATCCTTTATATATATTTCAATGTTTATCATCATAAAGTCCGTGTTAGCAAAACCACTTCATTCCATTTTATCTCCATTTTGTGTATTCATGGGAAATGCTGCTAGCAATATAAATTTAGATTTTAACAGTTACAGATTAAGATTAAAATTTCCTTTTATTTCTCATGGGTTCCTTCCTTCAGTTAAGACCCATATAGGAGTGAAATATTCACAAGTCATTGTTCAGAGAGGATATTGCAGACGACAAGCACAAACCACCTTATCCAAAAGGCACTGAGACATAGTATTGAACATGGAGACATATAAACCAGGAGAGGCATGCAGGTTTTGAGGTTTCTCCTTTTTAAAGCCAAGATACCATGTGAATGCAAATGAAACACTGAAACTGAGCAAGACTTCCAAGAAGAAGAACAACCGCTGATACAAGATCAATGGACAAATATAATATTGATTGTTCCATTCCATCATGGCAATCTACAACATGCAGCAAAACTTCTTTACTCTTCCTCTGCCCTCTGTGTGTTCTGACAGACTGGTTGTGCACTGACAGAACGCCTGGCTGCCAAGGAAAAGGTTTCCAAATAAAAAACTGGTTACAAACATCAGTTCTTGCCTCTACACGTTTGATTTCATTCTGCAAAATCTTAGGTTGATATGTGTGACCTGGTGCAGTGCATCACTCACATGAAAGCTGTCACCGATTTTCTGCTTTAATTATATTGTATTAAAGAATGTCCAGGTGACAAACACAAAACAATCATGGATGGAATTAATTTCATCAGTTCCAACTATCAGGAAAATAGTTTTTACTGCTAACTAGGCTCAGATAGGAATTCTGTACTTCTAGGGTAAAACACTGCCTTTTTTTTTATCTCCTCTCTCCAAAGGCATTCACACCGAGAGCATTTTAATTTTCCACACTATAGCTATGTTGACCTTCCAGACCTTGCAAAGTAAAGTGTTTATGATCCTGGGTTTTTTTTTTTGGTATTGTTTCAATATTTTTGTAACATTTATATTTCTTGCTGATGTTTTTGGCATTAAAAATCACTCAAGCTGTGCTGAAATATAACGATATTCACTGAACCATAGTATGGAAGGATAATTCAGTTCAGGGAGGTTATTCTAGCTCATCATGTACACAAAGGCTTGAAAGAAAATGCAGCGGATTCTCAGTTCTTGACATGTGCACTATTCAATTTTCAAAAAAAAACAACCCAGCATGACACAGAAAAGACTTTTCTTACATATCGAAATATGCAGCTTTATATCTGCTGAGCCAGTCAGGCAAAACAGGTATCCAAAGCACACACATAAAAACACCTCTTATGGTCTTCCCAGAAATACACCGTCTTTTAAATTCAATTGATCATGGAAAACTCAAGTAAGAACCTCCTTTTTCTTCCACTAGCAGAGCCTGTCACTTATTAACAATTGCATCTCAAAATATTTTAAGTCACAAATATCACTGTGCTAGTTTTCATATAGGTTATGCTGTGCTGAATATTCATCCTCATCTTCTGTCTTTTAATTCCTATTATCCCTTCTCTGTCTTGATCTTGTCTTTTCCTTCCTCTCATCTGTTGTCTTCAGTGCAATGAGAACTGATGTGGAATCCAACAGTTTTGTACTCATCGCCACCATTTTGATGCTTGTCATCAGTTTCCTATTCTACCATGAGTTTATAGACTTCACCCACATCTTCTCTCCTGAAGTTGACCACTTTGTGAACTCCAGGGATCAATGTTGGAAAATTAGACACATATCTGAGGGTTTTCATCCAATTCCACTAGTGTCCTTTGAACACTATGCTGAAACCTTGACTCTCATCCACCATATTAGGGATTATCAAGAAGCAATGGTTGCAAGCAGAGAGCACCAGACAAGTGATGTCTCAGCAGCTCATTTTCTCAAGAGGCAGGATATCAGCATTGCCTCAACTTCAATTTCCTTAGCATGGTGGTCACACCTGGGGAAACCGAACTGCAAGAATCCAAAACAGAACTAAAACCACAGATTAAATCTTGTTTTCAGGTTCCTGAAGCCCAGTACTGCAAGCAAGAAAGCCAGTTCCAGCTTCAATATCCATAGCTTGAGCTGCTCAACTGCACATTGATTTAACACAAGCTTTCCAGTCTCCTAATAACCTCTGAAATGAGACTACGTGAATGCAGAATCTCTCCTGTCTTGGCATCAACTGCTATACAGCCAATTTATAGTTTACTGGTTGACCCTTTTGAGCAGTCTGTATATTGACTGAAGAGCCTGTCCAGATCAGCATTCTCTGCAGGATATAAAGTGTATGCTGACCAGTCTAGAATATTTAAGAAGACAAAGTAATCCAGAAAGACTACAACATAGCATAATAATTCCATATATGATGTAAAATAAGAGAATATTATGAAAAACAGATGGTGAAACAGCTGAACATAGGTCCTGAATCCTGTACTTGTATTGTACACTGGGTGCTTTCAATACCATTTCTATGCTATGGAATTTCTACACAAGAGCCAGGTTTTAGAAAGGAAACTTTCTCTGTCCTCATGGACAGAGTGTCTAAAATAAAAGAGTTCGGAAACAAGAATTAAGAAATATTTTAGATTCCTATATCATTCATTACACTTCATAATGTCAATGTGTTCTATTCCTGAAAGTAGAATTGATAGTCAAGGAGAGTGACCCAGTGGGTGCCAGAAGTTAGAGCATTTGCAACAGTAAGCTGATAAAAAAGTACTTAGCCCTAAAATAGATCTATACTTCTATGGTTTTCTAGGAGACATTTAATTAAGTTCTCACCACAATACAAAAATTTTAATGAAAAATATCATCCTAACCCTGGATTCTTCAAGGAAAGTTGATATATTTATGAATAAAGATCATTCATAGCAAGTAGTAAAAACATGTATACCGGGATTTTTATTGCTTTTTGCTCTCCCAGTCTGGCATGATTCTTTCATACACTATGGTTGCAAAAATAGTTAATATATTAGAGAAAATTTCCATTTCATCTCATGAATTTCTTATAGGTTAATTGTAATAATTACAGAACTCCATAAATTCTGTAAAATTAGCAGTGCTATTCAGCTACCAGTGTGAAATAGGCTGCCAGGAGCCTTAGCTTACTTTGTCATTTGACACAGGAACTTACTAGGGCAAGAGTATTCGTCCTTTTTTGTCTTTTTAAAGGTTTTTTTCTTCTTTTTTTCTTCCTCCCCCCCCCTTTTTTTTTTTTTTAAGCAGGGGGAAAAAATAACATTTTTTTATTGTGCTT
>VYZX01015797.1:150366-176136 GCA_013401335.1 Brachypteracias leptosomus
AGGAACTTTTTAGGGCAAAAGTTTTCTTCTTTTTTTTTCTTTTTAAAGGTTTTTTTTTTTTTTTTTTCTTCCCCCCCCCCCCCTTTTTTTTTTTTTAAAGCAGGGAGATACAATAACATTTGTTGAATGTGCATTATGAGAAGTCAGCTTTTTATATATAGATGCTACATATAGATATTCACTTTTTATATATGCACACACACATCAGGATACTCTGAAAGCTTACTCTGTAAGTACCATAACTCCAATATCAGTGTAGGGAAATGCCAGTACTCATGATTCTCACAACTCCTTCACATATATGCCTATGTGTGTATATATATATATGAGTATGTGTGTGTATATATATATGCACATATATATATATATGCATACACACAAAATATCTGGCCTGTTTTTTTTACTAGCTCCACTTCCTACATTCAAGATTTTCATTTAAAAAGTGGACTTCCTATACCTTTGATGAGAAAGAAGCTGGGAAACATGGACTTTGAATCCATATTTTCAGAAACAAATCAAAAGAAACTATTGGATTTGTTTCATAAATTTTAAGATTTTGAAATGGTTTCATATTTTAGGTGGACATGAGTCACTATTCTTAAGCTTTCAATCACACTGCAGATGACCTTGTGATGAGTGACACTTGTTCTATTCTAAAGGGTACCCCAGGAGACAACCAGTTGTGCCTTTTCTTTCTTGGTGGATTTTCGCTTGTATGTGGTAATATTGTTCAGAATTAAACTGAGAAAGTCATCATGAATTTGCATCCAAATAACATCTTTTTTCATGTTAGGATTTGATTTAAAATCTGGGTGTTGGTTTTCTTTTATGCCTCCTGGAATCAAGACCTATGTAGAAAGGACCACCTTCTTTACAGGTTGTAATCTCAAACACAATCCTGCTTTTAACAGGCTGCAAATCAGCTGCATCTTTTGTTGCAAATACACAAGAGCAATGAAGTCTTACAAAAAAAAAAAATCTTTTTTCTCCTGTGCTCAAAAAAAAAATAAAAATCACTGGTAGAAGAATGGCTTAAGTGCCATTTTGTGTTTCAGTTTTTCCAGTTGGGATTTGGTTAGCTTATCGTTTATTGTAGAACAGTGAAAAATTGTATTTATTATGTGGAAAAGTGGGATTGCTTTCCTTTATAAAGTTGGCTTCGTCACAGTTATCTACCCATTTGTTACGAATAAGATTGCAAAGAGAATATGAAGTTCAGCAGCAGCACCAAAACCGTGCTATTATTTTCAGTTTGAAATTGCAAAGAGAATATGAAGTTCAGCAGCAGCACCAAATCCATGCTATTATTTTCAGTTTGAAAACCTGCAGCCAGCTTCACTATAGTATATTTCAAATAACATCCACTTCTACCATTAGAGCAGTAAAAATTAATCACTTTTTGGCATTTTTACGTAGGTGAATTTTGGGACTAGCATTTTGTGAAAAGTTCCATAGCTCCTATTCAAACTCTCCTAGTGCTGAGTTTCTGATGGATATTTGGTGTTCATTTTGACTTTGTCAACTATCCTGTATGTTAAGAAACGTGTACAGACCTGCATCTATAAAGACCTGCTCATCACATACCTCTCATCTTAACCTATCTGGAACACTGTAGTTCTTATCACAGAACGTTAGGTTGGAAGGGACCTCAAAAGATCATCTAGTTCAACCCCCGTATCTGTAAGTTCCCTGAATTTCTACACTATTACCATATCTGAAATGAATATTCTCTGTTTTGAGTCTCCACACTGCTTTTGAAAACAAAACCTGGACTTCTACAGCCTAGCTATAACTGTGGGAACGTCACATTCCCTGATCCTCTTCCATAGCCAAAGGAAGATGGATCATAACTTCATGTTTTATGAGCACCTCCATGAAGGAAACTCTGCTGACTGCAACAAGAACACAAGGGCATTAGCTCCTCTAAGAAAACATACACCTCATGCACCATTCTCTGGAATTCTTAAATCACTCTGCTGCTTTGGGGTACTTTGTCCATCCCTCCTCTTTCTTTCTCACCAATAACTGCTTTGCATTTGTACTTAAAATCACAATTTGTGCCTATATAATATCACCGATCTCCTGTCTAGGATGTGCTCACATGACTGGGACAGATGGTGTGTGAACTGCTTGGGGGCTCTCTGAAGACAACCTACATAAACATGCTCACCCAACAGGTATGTTCAGGTGCACACATGTTCTGGAAAGCAAGGTCTCTGAGTCTGAGTGTATGTGTTGGGAGGTACAAATGAGAAAGTATTTCATTTAGGAAGCCTGAGGGGGTTCTCTAAAGAAGGAACTAGCCAGGAGGGCTAGCTTGTCAGTGCTTGCAAGGAACACGTTTGCCAAGTGCTCTACAGACACCCCAGCAGAGTAAGAGTGACCAGAACAGCAGATAACCACCCCACACAATGCTTACATGCTATAGATTAAAACTGGGTTGGGTTCTGAAATGAATGAACTTCCATCCTCTGTTGTACTGGACAACACTGATAGTTTTTTCCTAATGACATATTCAGCTGGCAGAAGTTTAAGATTTCTGGAAAAACACAGAGCAGTACTTGCAAAGATAGCAGCTCCATGGCTTGAGTGCTACTTCAATAAGGTTTCCCTAACCTCATCGATTAGCACAATTCATTGCACAATTGCTGACCAGTTTCCCCTCTCAGTGACAAAAATCACCATTTCAAGGGGCCAAGTGACTAAGCAGTCTTACTGGAAGTTTTGTAACTACTTATTAATAACGATAATTAGAGTAAAAAAGGCATTAACAGCTACACATTTTATGAGGTTTGATCTAAATACCTCCTGCTCATATCTCTGTGCTGGGAGATATTTATATTATCTATTCAGCACTATACTAACCATCAGGCTGACTGTTCCCTGCAGCTCTGCTGACTCAAAATAATGACTTGTAGGGGAGCTCTAATGACAGAACAAGGGGCAATTATAGACACAGCATGAGCCTTGGAATAACTGTGTGATGTGTTTTGTGCACTTGATTGACCTCATGTTCAAGTCCATTTGGGCTCTGCCTCTGTAGATGTGGCCTATGCCTGAAGGTATATGGCTTGTTAATCTCAATATAAGAAGACAGAACAGATTAAATCACATCAGATTGTTCAGACAAAAGCAAACCAGCTCCAGTGCAGGGACCGTAAATGATAGCAAGAAATTTGCAATTGCTCTGAAAGCAAATATTCCTTTGCCTACAGATAGTAAGACCTGAGGTTAGAAGACACATTATTCAGGCACCTTTAATGTTCTTCTCCATGTATTAAAAAAAAAAAAAAGAGAATGAAACTTTTCCCCTTAGCTATTTGAAATTACTCTCAGGAATTTTGAATGGTCAGAATAAACTGAATTTCTGAAGAAAAACATTCCTATGAGAATTGGTCTATGGATCTAGAGTAAAACCAATCAGATTATGTCCCTGCAAGTACTTGTCTCTCTGAAATACAGCCCTTCTGTGATAGAATTCATTGCTCAAGACAGAAGAGCTTTTCTGATAGCTTGTCTTAATCCCAAAGCCAGTAATTGTTACTAAAGAAGAAAACCAAAGGTGGTTTCTCTCATCAATATTAGTATTTATCACCAAATCAACTACAGTTATCCCATGTTACTATGAAGAATCAGAGAGACAATGTTTAATGATAGCACATGCTACCTTACAAACCCCCATGCAAATGGCTCCACTGCAGCTGGTCTGTAAGGGAGCACAAGCTGTCATTAGACATGGTCTCTGCAGCCTGTTTGCAAACAGCCCCACTCACCACCTATTGCTGAAAAGAGATATTACTATTGGATATAAACCTAGGAAAAGCTATAGGAGCAATTTTGTTACACGTGTGTGTATGAGGAAGAATCTACACCTGGGTTATGCAAACAAAAATGTTTCTAGAACTTTTATCCCCAAAGCATCCCCTCTGACACACATGCTTATGCCAATTCATGCTGAGGGGTGGGGGTTTTAAACATCAGTCTGCCATTGTGAAAAATTCTTAGAAGCTAGTATTTCACGTTTACTCATTTCAGGATCTTTTTATAATGCCTAAGTAGGTGAAATGATCTCCTCATGAATCAGAATCCAGACCACAGCAAAATTCAAACCCTAAAGAGAAAGGTCTTAAAAAAAAATAAATTAAAAGTCACATCTAAGAACACAGAATTGTGTGCAACAAACAGATTAGGTTTCTCTAAATCTTAGACTTGTTTGGCTATTTTAGAATTAATTGCACATTTTGCCAGCTAGGAAAGCAACTACATGGTTATGTATGTGACAGACATGGCAGAGAACTTGCATCCGAATATGAGGTGGCAATACGAATGTTTAACTTGTTTGTAGAAACCTTCAGTGAATGCAGTATTCCCAGGCAATCTATTTCCATGATTCATAATTTTTACATTTACTATTTAAGTAGTTGAACATAGAAGTCAATTTACTGTTTGCCACACTAAATGCCACTTGCAAATGGGTTTTCCCAGAAAAGCTTTACTTTGATTGAGACATACTTTTAACTTCTCCCTCTACTAAGTATAGCTGATAAACCCCTACTTTGGAATCCAGGGGAATTTTCACTACAAGAACAGGCTCTCATAACCCAAATATCTAAGCAGAGGAGTAATACATCTAACCAGAAACAGGCTGAGCACAACAGTGAAATAACTCATAGCACAAAAGCAGACTTTCCACTGTATGAAAACGAACACAACCTTTCTGTTGTAATGCTCAGAAATGAGCTTATGATTTAGCACTTATAGTTATCAAGGACTCAGAAACGTGCCTTAGCAGGAAGAACTAAAAAGGCTGGGACTTGGAAAGAAGGCAGCTGCAGGTCTTCTCTGAGGAAAATGATGGTTAACAAAATTCATGAATGCAGAACCCTTCTTTCTCAGATCTTAAAATACTAGACCTAGGCAATGAAAAGAGGAGGTGTTAAGAACAGATCATTGATAGGAAGGCAAAGATCCTCTCTTCATAGGGCTTTAACTTACAGGACTGTTTCTTACATGAACTAAAACAGTAAAACAAGTGTGGGATATTTGGCTTTGTTCTTTATATCTTGTTTTAGTGTAGGGATCAGTGAGAGTTGGACTTGATGATCCTAGAGGTCCTTTCCAACCTAATGATTCTAGGTATTTCCAGGGACTGTGCTCTGTCACCTAAAAGTGCATTTACGACTGATAAAAAGCTGCAGCACGAGTAAGCAAAGTCTTCAATATTTATTTAAACACCAGGTAACAAAGTCTCCCTTGAATTTTTTCCCCAAATTCACGCCAACTACTTGAGGTGGTTATTTAAAGAATAAGGGATGGGTGTTGCAATACACAATAAATTATCTGGAAAGGAGTGTGAAGATACAGCACTCACTGATCAACTTTGTTCTGAAACCTGTGAGATTAAGTATTTATATTAGCTGACTTGACATTTTACAAAACTAAAGAACTAGGACTAATATACTGCTGCTGGATAAGCTAATGAACTTTAAGAGTCACGCTAATTCAAATCAAATTCCAATCAATGACTTAGGTATGAGGCAACAAGAATACAGTTGAATACAGCTCAGATCAATTTATTATGAATAAACTACTCAAAAATAACCTTATGATGACACCAAATTAAAAAAAAAAAAAACAACCAAAAACCACACCACCAAGGTAAGAGAAAAAACTGTAAGTTGAAGATTTTCTTTGCCTGAAAAGAGGCCTCCCTACAACAATGCATGGCTAAGAGTCTGCTCTGGAGTCCTACTGCAAAACTTCCATTGATCTATGAGAAGAGGAGCAAGCCATAAATCATTAGAGAAGTCCCCAGCTCAAGAGGAGCTATAAATACAACCCTCATTAATTACCAAAAAACTTTACCATATATTAAGATCTGTTTTTTTATTTGATAAATTCTCTGGTTTTTTTCTTTAATAGCAGGATTAATTTATTGACTTGTATGCTATCTCTTACACAGATAAACTGCTGCAGTGCAAGACTAGATTTCTTTTTACCCCTATCAGAGGATGTCAGTGACACTATTTCACGTATTGTAAAGTTCAACATCTGATTACAATCAGAGTTTGAAACAAAATAATTTAATGAGACATGTCCTGAAGACATGAAATCTTTCCTGTCTCTGATGTGCTGCTTTCTTCCTCTGTCTTACACACTGGAATGTGTTACTCAAAATGACCTTTATTCCAGTTAATGAGGGTAAGATCTGGAGATGTCTGACTTATTTAGCATGAGATCACATCAACACTGACTGACAACTGTCATCTTCTCTGTTTTGCTAAAGAAAGTCTGACTTTGCTCAATTTCATCTTTCTATTTACAAGACTGATGAGATTTTTTTTTTTCCTAGGTAGCTCTTCCTTGAAAAATGAAGAGACAAAATCAAAGAGAGCAATAAAAGCAGCTAGTAAACTTGCATTTTAGATAACAATAAGCTCTTGCACATTCTGGTTGCAACATGCACTCCTGCAAATCACCAAATCTCTTCTGTTTTCCAGCTCCTTCCCAAAAATGAGCAGTAGGCTGCAGTAGTGATGGTTCTTTGCTGAAATAGCCATGTACATTTCAAAAAAGTAAGAAACAAAGAACTTTCTACTGTTATTTTCATACCTATTTACTCCAATAAATGTTTATCAACACCTGTTTAGACACATCCATGTACTTGACGGAAAGGAATAAACAGTTCCAAAGTGCTCATAAATGCACATCAAGTTTTATCAAACTCCTCTATGGAGTCAATATAACCAAAGAAGTGAAGGCAAAATTAAAGAATTTAAGACCAAACAGGTGAAATGCAGCATCATATGGGCTGCAATGAGAGCTTCAGGGAAGTTGAAGCTTGGGAGAACTTTTTAGTTAGTTAGAACTTTTTCAAAGAATGCTCAATAGTCAAAAATGAAAGGACAGAAACATTTGACACCAACCCAGAACAGAAACTCCCGTTGCAATGTCCAATCTGAGGCTGCAAATGTAAATGGATAGAAGGCAGACACTTCATCTCGTAAGACTCACACACAAATTAAGAAGAGATAAAGAGAGAAGATTCCAAAACATCCCACATTCATTTTGCTCCTGGTCAGGCAAAGCAGCATGAGAAGGGTTTTCTCCTGTTCTCAACGCTGGTGTGGTTTCTGGGAAGATCTGTCAGGGAACGAACACCCAGAACACCCCAGGAACCAGCTCCCACCCACCACTGCTAGAACTCCCCACCCCTGGGGAGCAGCAGCGCTGGGGGTGGCAGGCAGGGGTGGCAGACAGGCACCCTGGCATCACTGCCTCTGGAGATATGTCCCTTTCCCTTTTAACAATTACATGTCCCAAAAGAAAGATAAAGCACAGCTACATGTTTTCATCCCGTTTCTCCCCACAAGCTTTTGCTCTAACAGCTTCAACAAGATGACAACAAAATTACTTTTGAGACTGTTTGTGGAAGATTAATTTGCTCACCGATCATTTTGCACAAGCAATCAGTCACAATTGCTACTAAGAGGGGAGAAGGAAAAATATATAGAAAGTAGATGAAAGAAACAAATCATAAAGTGTCAAAACCATTTTAATCTTATAATTGCCTATGTAAACATCCAGGTTTTATTCTCAGTGCTGTAACAACTTCAATTTAAATAAGAAAGAGCTGAATATATAATAATTGCTTGTTCATTTTACACGCATTATAGTTCATTAAAATAAAGCCCATTCTCAGCTGGATATCCAGTACTTAACAGTGATTTTGTAGCACACATAAATGTTGAGAAATTAAGTTGACAAGACCTGACTGAGGATATATCTTAAAGTCAATTAGGATTTTACTTTCTTCCTTTAATTGTGACAGTGGTATCTAAGAGGAAAAGTACTACAAACAGAGGATGTAGAAAGCGTTATATTTTTAAGTGTTGCATAAATATGTAAGAATAATCCCAACAGTATTTTCAGACACTTTTAACTTGGGCAGGTAGCTCTTGTAGAAATCATGAATCTAACGCAGTTTGGCACAACCAGCAGGACCAGTAAGTTCTTTTCAGCTCCTTCAGCAAGTGAAATCTTTCACCAAATGGTTAGTTAAAATGATTAGGAAAGAAAAGGAGGAGGAGGAAAAGGAGGAGGAGGAGGAAAAGGGGGAAAAGAAAAAAAAAAACAGCAACCCCCCCCCCCAAACAGCATTACAGTTACTAATATAAACACCAGATAAGTTAAATAAGTGGAAGTAACAACATTACTGATATCAGTGTGGTCAAGACATACTTGGATACAGTTTTAAATGTCTGCAGTTGAAACTGAAAGAGGAAAGCAGACTTGCTACTCTTCAGTCAGTCTAATTAGACTTCTTTATAGAAACAGCTAACTAAGGAAGGATCTCCACTCAAACAAGGAGAACATGCAAATGCTCACACAGCATTTGTCCTCTTACAGTCTTTCTGTGAAAGGAGGCAGGCAAAGTGGCAAGAAAATAAACCAGACAGAAGCAGGACCAAAAATATGGCCCTGAATAAAACAAGAGATGACTAAAAAGGTCCTGAAACAAGAGAGAGATTTCAATCCTGTCATATCAGGGCTACATCTTCTTGCTTTTCTTTGTAACAAAGCAGGATTTGGGAAAAGGGAAATTTTCTCCTTCTAGAAGAAAGGCCCTGTAGGAACCCAAACTCTGGACAACTGCTCTGATTAAAAGGCAAAGCTTATTTAAATAAAAAAATTTATTGAATGTGTAAACTACACTGACTTACTAAGCAGTGTCAAGTTATTAATTCATGTGGTCTATGACTGTGGAGAGGCCTATAAATTTAAGATCTTGCTCAGATCTCTGCAAGGCAATTAAATTCCTTTGCTCTCTTCCCTCTCCCACCTTTGGTACTTCAGACCTCTTCAGCTAGAACATTGATGTTGCCCAGGGAAGAACAGATGGCTCTATGTAATGGACCTGCCTACCCCTGGTCCTCTTCCTCAAAGCCCTGCGTGGAGTCCCGGAGAGCTCTGCAAGTTCTCTAGCTGCTTACCACGGTCTGCAACATCATGCATGGAGGAAAGCTGATACAAAGCAAACGTTGCCACATTAGGCACTTCCTTGAGATGGTGAACGTCAGAGTCCTGGTGAGTGGGGAGGTGACTGCTAAAGATCCCGGCTTCGGCCACATAGACAGAATCCCTTTTCTGCCTTCTCCATTTAGTCCTGTGACCTCAGTTTTTAAATGCAACATAGAGGCCAGGACTCCAGTGTTTAAAATGCTTCCTTCCAGATCATCTTCCTTTTCTAAAAATAAAACGTTTGACTCTTTGTTGTACCCATTGCAAAATATCCACATGTTGTCAACGGGACAATTGGAGAAGTAGACCATACACCTAAATACTTAAAAAAGTGACTTGCAAACAGAAACAGGAGTTCAGCTTGGACATGTTTCTATTAAAGAAAACAAACAAACAACAGCAGCAACAAAAAACACACACCATAAAAAACCCAAACCAACACAACCCACCCAGAACAAAGCAAAAAGCCACACACAAACAATTGCGGTCTTGTAAAAAACAACAATCCAAACTCACAGCAAAACATGTATGTGGAACTTCTTATTAATGTATATGGTAACATCGTAGTTGCATTGGTGGAACACAGCGTGCAGATTTCAGTTTAGATGCCAGGAGAAGAGATCTGAGCACAAAGTCTGACAGCCACAACGTTTTAACTTTTTTTCACATGATCATTACTGTGCCGCTGATGTGACACACCCCTGACACTCACTCATGGCCTAACCAGCAGATGGGGGGGGTGGGGGGTGTGCAGGAGGTCTTGTCTTTTTCTCCCAGAAAGGCAGTGGCAGAAACAGGCAGGTTTTCATAAAGCTCAGGCTTCTCTAAAACAGTAGATTTGTAAAACGAGGAGTGGTGCATGCGTTCAGATCGTCTCAGGGAAACTGTCACTGCAGGGGCGGGATGCACACTGACATCTCAGAATAACACAGCTTTGGTGCCAGACGCATTCGCTCTTCCCGAAATCTGTCCCCGGTCTGACTTCAAGAGAAAACATTCAGATTCTCAAAGACGTCTCTCTCAAGCTAAAGAAAATCTCCATTATCATTTAGCAGCAAGAGATATGACATGCTCTCTGCATGTTCCTGCTGCTAGAGGGTATGAACGTGAGACCTGCAAGCAAAACGCATGTATGTAGAAAAGCAGTAACAAAGCGCACTGAGGGAAAAAGTTGTCTTTTTACCAAACACCCCATGGCCTATTTTGATACACAAAGGGAAATTTTATGTAAAAATTAGGGATGAAAAATGCCAACCCTATCTCAATTAAAACACCCCTTTAGTTTTCTTGCAAAGTAGCTGACCTCATTGGTTGTTTCAAAGGATGACTGAACGAGCACCATAAGGCAGAAGATATTATCAGAGCAGTGACCTTTTTGATGCTTTATAGATTCATAACAAAGCAGCTTTATTGATATAATTCTATAGAACTCTCAGAGGCACAAAATGCAGTTGCTGTAGGAATAAATAGCAGGCATCCCTTGGAGAACAACAGATGGCAAGCAAGGTGACTTATCTCCCAAACAGGTAAGCACTCCCTTTCACTTATTTGTAAATAGCCATCATTTATCCTGGTTTGTTCAGCAAGTCCCAGTGGTGTCACCTGCAACAATGACTAAAAGGAACGGATGGCAAAAATAAAATGTAAAAAGTGCAAGTTTAACTTATTTGGCCCCTCAGCAAATCTGAGACCTGAAGTGCTACATAAAGAAACCCATGAAAATAAAAAGTAATGGTTCTCTTAGTAAAAATTTTGCGTTCCAGTAGGTTCTGAATTCAGCATAGGGGAATACTAATGTCCTCTTTTTCCTGATGAGATTCTAGTATAAAAAGAACTTACCTCACTAGAACATCTGGGTAAAAACAAGTTTTGTAACTAGCTTGGATATCAAGAATGAGCATTAACAGCTTAAGTGGAGATACACAGCTGCAAGTTGCTTATTAAAATGCTTTATCATTCATTAAGTCCCAGTGGCAGAATTAGAAGAGCTGGAAGACCTTCCAGGCTGTTCTTTGAAAGTGTTTCACGAATAGCATTAGAAGCAAATCAATTAAAGAGAAATCATGTCTCAGCTACCACAAAAAACCCCCAAAAGGCAGACATGTCCCCAGCTAACATTACACTCATGTAGGACTGCAGAATGATTTGATCTCTAGAAAAAGAAAGGTGCCTATATTAACACTACAATTTGGATCAGCAGCACTCTTTGGAGGCAAACCCCTCAGAGCTGTCCTGCTGAGCACACTTTGGTTTGTATGACACTTGGTCTTGCAGAACTGGAATGAGAATTCCCCTTCAGAAGATGCTGAAGAGAAACCGCTCACTAACAGCATAGCAAGCACGCTTGGCTACTAGAGGGCATTAAGTCCACAAAACCAGAATAAAGGTCATTTAAAAAAACCTCCTGCCCATTCTTACCAGGTACTTGAGTTCTACAGATCTGCTCCATACTGTGGCTAATGTATTTTTTTCCAAAGGAAGGGCTCAGCTCTAAAGGATCCCACATTAAGCTACTGAACTGCAACTGCATTTTTCACAGAACTCACCATTCCTTTTGATACAGAGCCAGCATTCTACCTTGTCCTGGGTCAGACCCTGCTCCAGCCTAGTTACCTGCTTCTAGGATATTTCTAGACCAACCTTTCCAAGCTCCCAAATAAAATGCACTACTTCCTTCTCAGACACTCAGTACTTCACAGAATTAGTAACCTTTAAAGCTGATAAATCACTACAATTTTGGCAAGGACTATCATTTCATGTTAGAGCAAAGTATTGCTTTTCTTAAACCTAAAAAATAAACTAGTAATCAGACTCCAACACTTGGGTTTTTCTGTTGTCACATCCTCAGTCCTGACGATGCAGAACAAAATGTTAACTCCTGTAGTAAGATATTTCTTCCTATAAGTCTTGAAAAAGAATCAGGGAGAGAAATGAAGAGAAAGGATTGCGACCAGCTCAACTTTGCAAACCAAAAGGATTCAACTAGCTCCAATAACAAACAATTCAAATTGCCACTCCCATTCCTAAAGCTGATAGAAGTTTTGGGTTAAGTTGCTGCAGTGGGATTCACATACCCTTCAATTATCTCAGACCCTCAAGCAAGGCCGTTTATGCTCATTTTGGCATTCAGATTGCACGTCTGGAAGTAACAAGAAAGGAAACAGGTTTGATTCCTATTCCCATTACAGGATTTCTACAGAAATGCACGCTCTCAATTTTATCCCATTGAAAACTATAAAGCACTAAACAAGGAGGGAAAAGCTTGGCAGCTGTACCAAGCAGAAGTGATATTCTGTGTTGTCTGTCTGGCAGCATCACTGAAAGATGCAGCAGCAAGAATTAGCTCACAAATAGATGCTTCCTCACTGTGCTACACTGCTATCATCCCTCAGACTTTCCTTACTCGTCACCATCATTCACTTCCATGACCATAGACATGTAAGATCACTGCCTAAAGTCCTACTTCCAGTAAATTAAAACTCATTCCTAAAATATTTCTGAGGACTCCTGAAGTGTTGCCTTCTCAAGGTATTGCTGCATTAAAAAAAAAAACAAATAAATTTTAAAATCCTCCTTTACAACGAAGAGAAGGATTGACAGTGTTGAGGCCTTGCTGTGAAGTAACACAAGACAACTTTCAATAGTTGAATACTGCTCTCAGAATAATGTCCAAACCAGCAGAGACTTAAAACATTTGAAAGTGCCATCATCAGTGCCATGACACTGCTAAGTCATACTCCAAATTTAGGCCACTCTGCTCTCTGCTTTTGTGCAATTTCTGAACTAGGGGACTAGGTAAGCAGCTATGAACAGAAGAAGAGACGACAGAAGAGATTTACTTTTCCTTAACAAATAGTTAAAGAGAGATGGAAAACACTCATCATTTGCTGATATGAAGATGTATTTTGGTGATAAGTTTCCATACTGCATACGTCTCCTCCCCCACTCTCAAAATGTTATTCATGAAATATTAGCATTCAAATTCATCTGTCAAAACGATTGTTGCTGTAGTATAGAAGAGCTACATCATTATCGTCTCTGCAGTTTGCCTCAGAGCAATCTTGATTCAGATATTTACATAACCAAAGATTATGACATTTTTTCCAGCCCTTTTGATGTGTCTGTCAGCAAGATGTCAGTGGAATCAGATTAATTCCAGCTAGATTCTTTCCTGGTACCCAAGAATAGCTCTGAGGCATGAAGCAGCTATTTTGCCAAGCAGAAAGTTTGTTTTCAAAAAAACCCCCAAAACTCAACCCCTGACAAATCATTTGAAGCAGAAAACACATATACTCGAGAGTGAAAATGTGTGTTTTATTATCCCTGAGGGCAAAGACGTAGCAGTTTTGAAGGCAAGTACAACCATTGATAGAAATATCTTTAAGAACACTTTAAAAGTACTTAAACCATCTCCCATACCTTATACTCAATATCTTATCCTTTATCACAAGCCCTTGCATTACAGCGACAGATGTCAACTGTGAAAAATTGCATATGCTAGAGGACATAGAACTGGTCACCATTCAGGTGTATCTTTCAAAGAAAAATTCTCCACATACTGTTGGGACTTGTCAAGGTTCACAGGTTGCACAACCTTTAGGAGACTCCCACCCCCCACACACCTCAGATCCACTTTGCTTAACACTCTCATTCCTCCACAGTGAGAAGAATGGAACAGAGCTTGTTGACATGGGTGAAAATTGTCTCCTAACTTTTCACAACTGATTCAGATGACAAAATGCATAGAGACACTTTGGCTTTGTCAACATTAAGGCTGCTTTATGCTATTGTTAAGGAAGCTAAACTAGGCAGTAACAGGGAAGAAAATTCTCGTAAAGGTCAATATCCAAGGACAGAATGGTGTACAATATTTCTGTTCTATCTAAGACCTTACAACATAAAATGTGAAGAATATTTACAGATAGTAATGTTTATGTATAAAATGATGCTGCAGAAGAGGAAGGGATTAGTGAGTAGATAACAGGAAAGCATCAAAAAGGACAGATTAAATGATAGAATGGAGAAAGAACTGTAGTAAAAGAAGTATTGGGAGCTTACACATTAGTGGGAAGAAATAAAAACAAAGGCAATGCAGCAGATGAACTAAAAAAAGGGCTAGATGCAAACCCCAAATCAGAACTCCAGAAGAGATGGAATGCAACATCAGGAAACTGGGGAGAATTTATCCAAGCCTTTCATTCACCTCCTCCTGCTGATGGATGAGTAAATCAGGCACCCCTTACTACCACAGGCTGGACATAATAAGTAAGTAGTAGAAATTAATTTGGCTTACAAAAACTGTCATAGTTGAGCTTTGCAATCCTAAATACCTTACATTTTCCAAAAATAGTTATGCAAAACTTCAAATTCTTCCAGAAAACATGTCCTGATTGTCTAACATCTCATTGTTAGGAATAGGTCATTACTAAGTAACATATTGCAATACAATACATCTGCTGACCTTATTTGCTTGTCCATCTACAAATATATCATACCAGAGACAAAACACTTAGACTACAATGGCCCAAGTTAAATATAATCTCCACCATTCTTGCCCTCAGAATACTGTAACTACTGTCATTACTAACCTCAGCTGCCAAGTTTAAATCCTCCTCTATAGTTTTAAAGCTTTTTTCTCCAGTGTACCAGTACCTGACATGATAACATGTGCACAGATGAAAGACAAAGGTATCTGACTGATATTAAATGTCACTCAGCTGAGGCTGAGAGGATGCCAACTGGTCAAATCCTTCAAAATCTCTGAACAGATGCTGTAGGTATTCCAGTTATTACTTCAATTTCACACTCTTTCTATCTATGCTGACAGTTGGTTTTGACAGTCTGCTCTCTTCTTCTCAGCTCTCATGTCAACCTCAGACACACAATAGTGAGGTTAGAGCTTAAACAATAGTGATTAGATCAGGTAGAGGAGGAAGCTTGGTGGCAATAAAAATTAAGATGCTTCAGTAAACCTTCAAAGCTGGCCACTTCAGCTGAAAGCAACTTTACAGAAACAGCCAGCAAGACAAAAAAAATTCAGAAGAAAAGTGCAGGAATTTCATTAAGGTCTTGGGGTATCTTGTTAGTTTTGTGGGGTTATCTGATCACACTAAGACTAGTTTACATGGAAGAGTTTGGCTGACCAATTCAGTCTTCACAGTCTTAGGATTTAGATGGGTCAACAGGTTGCAGAGCATCACCTTATCCTTCACAGTTCACTTCTTGAAAATGCTCCAAGTCATTTGACGCAATTTAGTCCTCATTAAAATAACGAAGCCCCTTGGCTTCGTAAACTACTACAACAGGTAATATCACATGAATCATCTGAAGAAAGGGTTTGGACCAGACCCCATCACATTTAAACGTGTCAAGCAGCACCCTATGCTGTCAACACCAGAATCTAGCCCTACACAAACACTGCTCCCCTTGACAGTAGGGATAGCTGTAATAACTGAAATGCATTTTTGCCATCTGTTGAATAATTCACACAAACAAGAACTGCAGATGTATTTTTTCCTGAAATGCTGGCTGTATGTTTAAAAAGGTAACCTCTACAATCCTCACATTCATAATTAGGTTTGTGGGGAGACTGTAAAACAGAATTCCATTTGCAGAGAAGCTCAACAGATGGTATTGTGTATTAAAGTAGAAGCCTGTGAAAACTATTTGAACAAATGGCAGATGTGTCTGTCAGCCTTCTCTATGGCCTTTCAGGGCCATTAAAATAAAGATTGGCATTTAGGCCATTATTCAGGCTACCAGAATTTCACATAAGTCCTCTGAAGCTTGTGTTGGCTAAGGACCTTTGCAGGCTCTTAGCCTGCAAGAGGAAAAGGAAAAAAAAGGGTGGGACTTGCATGGCACCCAGGTTAGTCTTCTCATCCAGTCTCACTCCCAGATTCTTTCCAAAGGTCCCTCTAAATATACAGAAAAGATTGCATTTAGCTGGATCTCAGTCAGTGAGTGGCTGTCCATGATGGAAATCTTTCAGGGTTTTTTCCTATAAGGCTGAGCATACTGCACATCATCAAGGAGTAACAGCGCCTTCAATGTAGCCCCTTCCTCAATTGCTTTACTTCACTATGAGTCATGCAAAGCAAGCAGAAGACAAAAAGCAGTATAGAAAAGACAATCTATTAGAGCTCAAAATGTTTAGGATCTGCATTCTACTAATTGAAATTCATATTTTCCCAGATACTACATATTGGCGATGCACTCCTTCTATTTAAAGAAATACATTCTTTTTTCATGGGACCAACAGTGACTGCCCTGTATCACAGTCTCTGTAACCCAGGATCACTGCAAAAAAGTACCTTGGAACACATACAGTTAATACATACAGACTTTCTCCTAAGTGCCTAGACCTGCTACTACTGAAGTGAGGCAGTTTTTCGAATAGTATAGCAAAACCTGGTGCCTACTCATGGAATCAGTGAGGATAAAAAAATTTGTTCAGTTCCATGAGAAAATGCTGCTTAGGAAATACACATAATAAAAAGAACTATCTGTTTTACTTTGAAGAGCTTAGATCATTTTATTTTTAGGAATACTTTTGAAAGTATCAAATCCCTTCTAAGAAGCAATTGCCCAAAGCAATAAAACACATAAATATTTTCACGATAAAAAAATCCATAGTTTTAAATTTAGCTGTTATAGAAGTTAATTCTTAACTAAGGCTTATCTTAGGCTTTCGTTTACTCAGAACACACAAGCTATCTTCCCCAGGGAAGAACAGAGAGCCTGCTAGCTACTTCTAATTAGCAAGGAATCAAAGCCTGTCTCACACTAACACTTTAGGAACCACCTAGTCCCAGCTCTATCTGGCCTGCAATCCAGGCTCCAATACTACATAGCACCAGAGACTTCCTTATTGTCATAGAATCATAGAATGGCTTAGGTTGGAAGGGACCCTAGAGATCCTTATTGTGATAACAAAGAGCCTCTTTCATTCTAATGCATTCTTTCACTAAGAGGAACCTTGCCTAGATATTAAAATGGCATGTGTTAGAGCCAGCACCTTAGAAATGCTTCCTCATTCTGCACACTCATTTTAACAATGGGGGAAAGTCTATTGGTCCAAATTCAATGCCAAACGGAGGAGCCTCTCTGTCTCTTGGGAGGCAGAATGTACATCATCACACAGGCTGCTTAAACTCAAGTAATCCCATTATACATGTCGGGATGGGCAAGAGCACCCTGAGCAGCCCTGTTCTCTATCTACCTTTCTTTGCTAGCGAGCAGCAGGAGGCTTCTGGAGGGACTGTTTCTCTGGGAGCCTGCCACAGCAAAGAGGGCACAGAGTCCAATGAGAGGCCACTCCCAGGGACGTGAACCACAGCTTTATATGATAAAAATGCAAATGAAATATAGATGCAGCCCATGGTGCTTAATGCAGCATCCAGGGGAAAAACCAAACTAACCAAACAAAAAACTGACCAACAAACAGAAAACTACAAACACACACCACAAAAAACTCAGATCTTGTGTGTTTTGAGGTATAAAGATTGTTCTTTGGGTAAGCCACTGCACAAGTAAATCCCTTGATCAAAGAAGGCTCAGATGAATGGATTCCCCAACTTCAGAAGCACAGTTTATACAGAGTGCCCTTCTCTTGATAGATGCTATGCCATGCATCTTCTGAACTTCTGGCAGATAGTTGCTTCTTCTGACTTTCATGACCTTATATTAGACATGAGAAGCTAATCTTGAATAACTACTTTCTCTAATGCAGCTTTTTCTCTTTGATTTTACCCACAACATTTCTATTTTGCTATCAACTACTTTAAAGAAGCGTTTAAGCCTGTAGGTAAGTGGGCTGCTTTTCTAAAGCGTTACTTCTCTAAATATTCCAGCTTTTCCAGCAAGCTACAAAGAAAAAGTATGCACAAATGTGTCTGTAAAGACAGATTAAAATGTCAACAACACATCCTTATCCTAAAATAGAGGAGATGGAGTTTGCCAATTTGCCTGTAATCCATAGACTTCATCGAGTGAAAACTTTTTGTTGCTTTTACAGCTTCTTCTAAGTTTGTCACAATGCAAATAATAGGTAAATGCACCAATTCAAAGATCATACACTGCAAAACTATATTGCATTGATTTAAAAGTGTTAGCATTGTTTACACTAAAGCAGCTCTGTAAATGAACACACAGGACCAACCCAGAACTCTAAATGAAGACTTACAACTAGCCAGGAACACAAGGATTTCAGAAATACACTACAGTGCTTACTGCTTTTTGAGGAGTTTGGGGGTTTGCTTTGTTTTTTAAACAGAGCAGGCAAAATGCTAAGAAATACACTGAGAACATCTTCACTGACAAAGAAGTTTAGTAGCTCCTGCTGGTCCACTCTCCAGCAGTATCTGCTGTTTGCTGAACAGATTTGCATAATATAGGGTGTGCAATACCAGCTACTGTTACTGAGGCTTTGTAACAGAAAGAAATCATTCAAGCAAGGAAAATAAGTATTTTCAAACAGCATGTTCTCAAAACAATTTCCCTTTGTAATTGACCCTAAAGCCATTTGCTTTATGCTGGATGATACCAGGGCTTAAAGCTCAGGTGAAAAAGAATGAAATAATGCTAAGTAAGAGCAAGGGAAGTTTTTTCAGGAATGAATTTGGCATCGCTGGAGGAAGATACTAAACCTTGCTGTTCATACCAGTTTACGTTTTGAAAAAACAAATAGAAACAATGACTTAAGTTGATAGTATCTATGGGTAGGAAAAACAAGGGATCGTGAAAAGAATTTTACCTTAGCATTGTACCCATAACATTAAAAACCAAAAGAAAACCAAGCCACATGACAACCAGAAACCCCCCCTAAACAATCAAAAAACCAACCTACCCTAATTCTTTTATCACATAACTCCTAAGAAGCCTGTACTTAAAAATCCAGATTCCCAAACTCGGGCTTCATCCAAATCAAGGTGGTGGGGAAACATGCATGTATTTCACTTTTTCCTGTATCTAATACATCTTGGCCATCAACTACCCATCAATAGGCAAAATATGACCTGAAGCAGATTTAAAACACTACATTGCACCTGATCTCGGTGATCCTTAGAACAGGTTATCATACACATGTCCTCATTTCAATCAAGCCTCCTTTTCTTCCTATAATGTTTGTGCAGTGAAGGGAGAGGCTGGGTACAGCACCTGAGGAAGAGACACTTCCTACCAGCCAGCAATGCTGAACCAGACAGACCCTCTGGAACACCAGAACACTTGGAGAAGCCACAGAGGACAAATTTGATGTTAGAAATATTTATCCTCTTTGTCCATACTAAACAGATGTGCCTCTTTTCTCACTGAAGATAACCAAGCATTGAGGGACACTAATAAAGGCAGAATATAGAATAGACAGAGCTATTCTCCTCCAAATAGTTGAATAGGCAGCTGAGAATTAAATAACTTTTCCATCAAGCTGAATCATCAAATCAATACTGTAGTGAGGGTCATCACTTAGAGGTTCACGTTACATCATCTGGACAGCCCTAAACAGAGTCAACACAAATACCAGCAGGAGGAGAGTGGCAAACAGCAAAGAGCTAATACACAGCTCTACAGGGAAAAACTGCACTGGCACTGCTTGGGTGGGCTGGAGGATATTTTTTGAGGAGATTACATCCCTTATTGCTACCCAGCTTGTTCCTTTCATTTGTGCTAAACCCACTCCAACAAAAGAAAGAATGAAACAAAAATATCTTCTTGCCTCCAACTTCTCCAACTATCAGGTTGTTCAGATGAAATTTCAATTAAAAAAATATTCACATTCCCCATTTCTAAAACACATTATGTTTAGAAAATCACCATTTTTGGCAACTGAGTTCTTACCTTCCTATTCTTGAATCTGCTGTATTTACTCAGCCCTCCAGGCAGAGTTTTAAGACTTCTTGCTATATGAGATAATAGCAATCATGCTGTTGAGCTCTTTTCACCTTTTGCCACCACACACCTCTTCGGTTTGTCTGCATGGACACAAACTGAAAACAGAACCTCAGCACTGAGAAAACTGTTTGCAGTGAAACAGATATTTTACTGATGATGTGAAGAGAGCTCAGGAATGTTACCACCAAACTCACTAACTTTTCATCAAAGATCTACCTGCCTACTCAAGGAGGTTAAAAAAGAAACACAGCAAGACATATAACAATAACAGCAAAATAGACAGTAAAAATAAAACCAAAAATAGAATCATGCAACTGCATTTTTGCACTGTCAAGACATCAATGTTCTACTACAGTTCCAAACACTTATAAACAAATAAATAGGAAGAACGGTCAACAATGTTTTTTCCAAACTGATTTTCCCCAAAACCTGCTTGGGCTGTGAGTTTAATCACTCTCCAATTCATCAAACAAAACTTAAGAAAATCACTCTAACCACACCATGTAGTGAATCCTGATACTACATTCTCTATTATCAAGTGCCTGGTTTCAGGAGATTTAGGATCAATTTCAAATCAGTGCAAGTCCTATACTTTTATAGCCATTACACCACATTTTCATAGCAAGTAACGTGACACACATGGAATTACCCTTGAACACATAACAGTTTCAACTTCTGAAGAAAGGCAGTTCCTTCAGCGGTTAAATCAGCAATTTTATATCTAATAACTATCTTAAATATTTATTTACACATCTGTACCAAGATGATGAATGTCATTGAATGGGCTTGCAGGGAAAAAGTGGTATTCCATGAGAAGGAAACTTACCTACCTTGTGACTTTAGGTCGTTCATGACAAACAGAGGAGAGGAAGGGAAAGAAAAAGTCAGAAAGTTTGCCTTCCATAAGGAATCAGGAAGAACTGAATGAATTATAGAGAGCATACTGACACAACACTGGATCCAATCCAACTGAGAGTGTCACATCAAAATTTCCTATCCCCTATCTCACTTACTTGTCAATACAAAGCTATCTTAAAGCCTCCACAGAGACAGAACTAGTCTCATGCAGCTAAAGGTAAGAAGCATACAATAGAACCTAGAGCTGATATACTTCACAGAAGTAGAGTGTTTTGCATTAGTGTTTTTTAGACCCCACTATAATATGCAGTCCCTTCAGACAGAAAAATAATGGTGTTTTATGGACATCTTTCAAGCAGCATTCACTTATTTTAATAACACTTTCTCGAGACTTGCAAACCTGCTTCCTGTTTCCCTTTACAAAAGGCATTATTCTGCCAGGTGGTTTATCCAGACTCCCACAAGCTTTAATTATCTCTTCACTTAATGAGTACAGTAGCCAATCTAGATTTATTGCAGTAGCTAGAAGCTTGTGTGAATAAAATATCAGTTCTGTTTGTGATGTGGCAGTTATCTTTGTTTGCAGACTCTTCTAATTACTTCCAGGTCATTAAGCCCATCTCCAGCAGATATTTTACTGTCATTAAAAAAAGTGGTTTAATGGAACAAAAAAAGTCAATGGGTCCAGAAGAAAAAAAAAAAAAAAGTCAGAAAAGGTCAAAACAAAGCTCAAACCTGTTAATTCAAAACTGGATTACAGATCACAGAAATCATGCAGGTAAGTTGACATGCATCCAACAAGATATCATAGGAATCAATAGGTTACACTGGGCATGTGTCAAAGCAGAATTTCAGCTCATCAGTCAACACATTTAGCCACTTGTTTTATACAGATTTGATAAAGTTACATTACAACTATAGGTTATGTTACTCACCTGTCTAAACACTGACTTTCCAACATGCAACACAGTACTTCCAGGAAAACATATATACACACACAGAGAAATATCTACACATACACATACATACATGTGTGTGTATGTCAGAACTGACAGAGGATAAAATCAGCAAAAGCTGCCTGTACTTGAACAAAGGCAGCATTGGACCATGTGTCATTTTCTCCATTTCACTAGTGAACAACCTTTTTAGAAGCCAAAGTCCAAATACACTCATTTGCTATGTCTCCTTCTCCCTTCTCTTCCAGAAACACTATTTGCTGAGACAGAAACACCGGTTGCTCTAATTGCTTGATCCACTTGTTCCCTGAAAGACTGTCTCCGTTGCCACCATTTTCTTGTACCAATCCAGCCACTATCAATCCTTTCTTGAGTGATCCCACTTGTGATACATTTTTAAAAGGTATAGACATGGATATTTCAGCAGTAATTAGATTCTGCCACCTCAGCTATCCAGTTAAAGGCCGTGATTGCAATTCTAAAGAAAGAGTTCCAAATGCATTGTCACAGAACACCCAAGTGCAGTTTAACCTGAATGACTGCTCATGCTGACAGCCTAATTGTTCACTACTGCACAAAACTATGCATTAAAATGTCTTTTGGTGGTGTTTTAAATCAAAGGATACTCTGATTTCAATCATCATGTTTGAATTTGCAAACTAATCGCATTTCTTCCATTCCCTTCCAAGAGGGGGTGTTCCCACAATTTAAAAGATTGCCAACATATTCTTGGAGAAATACTTTTTTTTCTTCCAGCCCCTCCCTACTAAGCACATGTCACCTTAAGCTCAAGATCATAGTTTTATATCCTTTGATCAATAAAATTCCCTAATAATAAATAAGAAGCCCTGGCCTAGTGTAGCCGGTACATTGGGTAAACTAGGTTTGCCTTCCAAGGCATGTTTGTGCACAGCTCCTCTCACATTGATCTGGATTTGGCAGAAACTCATAATGGCAGCACAAGGTTGTACTTTCCTTTGCACAGTTTCCATTCTGTTGAAGTATGTACTAACAGTGCACGTCGGTTCCTCTGTCTCACACTTTGGATTTTAGCTCCCTAAAACATGCTGCACTAGCAAGCGAGTGACAGCAGTCACTGTCATACAACAAAACACCAGCTTCATCTTCCATCCCTTAACAGAATCATCAAGTATCAAGCCAAGAACTGAAGTTTCATAATTCAGTGAAGGGAAAAGATGTGGTCAGTGAAGTTCCCTATATTAAACACACCAACATATACACTGTAACTGTAAAATTAATGGCACTATAATTTCTGAATCAGGCATCCCATTTCACCACTCAAGAAGTGATCATCTAAAGATGACGGATACATATGAAGTTATGGAAAATACTGTGTTAGCTCTCCAGTGCTCTCATCACAAAGCAAAGTCTCCCAGGGTAAGTCAGGTGAACCAGAGACTGGGGCATGCAGAAGGAATGGCAGTGTGGGGTGACTATGAAAGCAGTTAAGTCCCGCCTGCGCTAAGAGGAAATAATTTCCATCAGGGTTCCACTGGAACACTACACATTTTACACAGTTTTGTTCACAAAAGTCAAAGACAGGTACAGATATCTCTCGGTATTTCCTTTTCCCCCAAAATCAATAGCAGCAGTCACTGGGCTTTGCTCTTTCTGTCCTTTTACTCTCCAACTCCCTGGGGTCTTGGGCAGGCAGGGCTCCAGTGCTCTGACAGTCTCCTGCATAGTTATTAAGAATCCACTGGCAGCCATTTAGGTCCTTTCTCAAGCCTTGCTCTCCAGCTTCAGATCTAATTCCAACTCCTCAGAGTCTGAGCAGATTGTGTTCCTGGAGATACCGCCTTAGATTTATTTCTTTCCCTGCAATACTCCAAAAGGTACTGCTTGATAACCTTTTCAATTCTTCGTTTACTGCTATAGGTCACTAGGAAAGAAGAAATGGTCTTCCTCACTAGACATATCACACAAACACAACAAAATGAACCATTATCACTTAGGGCTACACTGCCCCCGCCTTTGTCCCAGATACTGAAAGAGGTATTTTCTATACTGAAAAGATAGGTTAGATACTGAAAAGAAATCCTTCATCTCAGAACACTTAAATCATCTTAGTTCCTTTTTTTCTGTATTCTTTGTATGTCCATTCACTTACAGGCTGCAATGATTATAAATCCAACAGCATCACATTCAATTGCATTCCAAAGTCATAATTTAAAGGATAAATAACCATATATGTTTAGAGGTGTATTAGTGATGTTATAAAAACATCAAAATTCTGTGTTCTAATCAGAGATGTCCTAGCACAGTTAGGCAAGTCTCCCTCACCACGGGCTATTAAGAAATCACTGGAATGTGAAGCAACTCTTCTTGGAAATAGAATTTAATAATACAACCTTTATAACGTCAGGGAGTTGTCAAATCACTCAGATTGCATGCATTCTATTCCTTCTTCCAAATTAAATATGTATTAGAAAAAAAGTCACAAGATAAAGTCATTAATAAAAAAAGTTCTGTTTCAAAGACAACTTGTGTTTGTGGTCTGATAGATACAACAGATTGGGTAATTTATCTCCTTGGCAAAATGAGTTTGTGTCACTCATTTCTTCTTTTAAATATACAATCTTATACCTGTTATTACACAGTCTGTAAATCTGAAAGAGCAGAACCTCCAAAAAGCATTTAATGCAGAAAAGAACTCCCATTTTCCTAACTGAATGGTAGCTCAATCCCAAAAGAAATCTCATGTAGTGTGATAAACTCCCGGTTACGTTATCTATGCAATTTCTTTGGCAAAAACATCCAAGAAATAAAGTAGCCCCTACAAAACCAGTTTTAGAATGCATAACCTGTGGTGTTGACTTTGGGCACCTCTCACTGAACTAGTTTGTGTTACATTTCAGAGTCCAAACGTTGGATTTGTAAGATACGATTTTTGGTCTTGATTTTGATGCAGCTTAGTTGACTACAGTAAAGTGGCCTTAAGATCTACTAACAGACACAAGGATACAGGAAATTAAAAAGCAGTAGTGACTATGACTTTGTTTCCTATTCCTGTGCAAATCGTTTAATCAGTGATGGGAGCAGGATATCACCACAACATTTTCCTCCTTTCTGTTCAATTCTTCTGTGAAAGCTTTTCCTTCAAACCTAGCAGGCGTTGCAACTCCAGGGTCCCTCAAGACCACACAACTGTAGTGATGTGACCCAGAGATAAGAACTGTTAACCTGAAATTCTCAATACTATAGAATTAAATGTCAAGTTCTTACCTTTTATGTATTTGCTTTAGACCAATTGGAATATCTTAGGGATTTGCAAGTGAAAATCCAACCATTAAATTCCAGATGGAAAGGCACCAACAAGAAACACGCTGATAACACACTGCAACCAGAAAGCAAACTTGAGAGGTGAGACTTCTTTTTCTGCATCGTCTAGATTATCTCTTGAAAAATAATGAGGTGATAAAGTTTTAGGAATTGAAGGAGTACAGAAGATTGGAAAAACAAGATCCTTTGAAAATGAGAGAAACAGAATACTTTATATTCTCAGTTTATATTTATATTCTCAGTTAGAATTAAATCTAGCCAGGGAGATCAAGGGGAATAGCAAAAATTTCTACAGGTATATTAATGGTAAAAAGAAGACTAGGGAAGGTGTGGGTCCCCTCAGAAAGGAAATGGGAGAGATGGTGACAAGTGATACGGAGAAGGCCGAGGTTCTCCATGACTTCTGTACTTCAGTCTTCACTGGCAAGGGCTCCAGCCACACTCCCGGAGTCACAGAAGATAATGGCAGGGGCTGGCAGAAAGAACTGCCCATTGTAAGTGAAGATCAGGTTGGTGACCACCTGCTGAACCTGAAAGTGCACAAGCCCATGGGACCCGATGGTACCCGATGGGTACTGAGGGAACCGGTAGATGAGGTTGCTAAACCACTCTCTATTATATTCCACAAGTCCTGGCAGTCTGGTGAAGCCCCACTGACTGGAAAAGGGGAAACTTAACCCCCATTTTCAAGAAGGGAAAGAGGGAGGAGCCGGGGAACTCTAGGCCAGTCAGTCTCACCTCC
>VYZX01015797.1:176154-189998 GCA_013401335.1 Brachypteracias leptosomus
TGCTGGTTGACAAAAAGCTCAATGTGAGCCAGCAATGTGCAGGTGCAGCCCAGAAAGCCAACTGTACCCTCGCTGCATCAGGAGAAGCATGGCCAGTAGGTTGAGAGAGATGATTCTGCCCCTCAACTCTGCTCTTGTGACCCCACCTGGAGTATTGCCTCCAGCTCTGGAGCCCCAAGCACAAGAGGGACATGGGCCTGTTAGAGAGGGTCCAGAGGAGGCTACTAAGATGATTAGAGGGCTGGAACACCTCTCCTATGAAGACAGGCCGAGAGAATTGGGTTTGTTCACCCTGCAGAAGAGGAGGCTCAAGGGAGACTTTATTGCAGCCTTCCAGTATCTGAAAGGGACCTACAAGAAGGCTGGAGAGAGACTCTTTGCAAGGACCTGCAGTGATAGGATGAGGGGTAATGGGTTCAAACTGGAAGAGGGTAGATTTAGATTAGAAATTAGAAGGAAATTCTTTACTCAGATGATGGTGAGACACTGAAACAGGCTGCCCAGGGAGGTTGTGGATGCTCCATCCCTGGAGGTGTTCAAGACCAGGTTGGATGAGGTCCTGAGCAGCCTGGTCTAGTGGGAGGTGGGGGGGTTGGAACTAGATGAACTTGAAAGGTCCCTTCCAACCTAAACCATTCTATGATTCTATATAATAAAGTAATTATTAATAAAAACAAAAATCTTGGAAAAAAGGCTCATATTAAACAACTTTACAAGAACTGTTATTAAAGATCTAAATAACTTGTTATTGTTAACAAATAGCTTTGAGGGTTAAAGCAGCTACTTATGTTACATTATATTATTATTAAGCCATATTATATATAATGCTCATATTAACAATACATTTAAATTAACTTTGTAACCTAATATATTTATTGTGCAGTATCTAACATGAAGCCATCCAGAGAGAAAACTGAGAAAATATTTCAGCCACTCTGGTTTGGCTTTTCAATTAGAATAAGGTCTTTTGTCCCCACATAAATAGTTGATTGGAAATCAGTGTTTCAAACTCCTTGCTCTGTATCCTAGAGATATTTCATCACTTAAACATGTTTAGTTCCTAAACTTTAAATCAGTCAAACTCTGTATCAATTCCTCTATTGTGCAGTACAAAAGCTTTGGCCAGACAACTTTGTCTGCCTAGTTCTGCAAGTCCATCATTCTTCTTTTCACTACTCTCACTAAAGAATTATGAAGCAATCACTTTGCCTAAAGAGATTTTTAGTTATTTCAGGGACACTAAGCAATTGCAAAGGATGTTCCAAAGCATATATTATTCTTTTTCCTTCTTGGAAAAATAGTTGTATCTGAAATACGTGATTTTAATGGTTCAGAAATTGTGTTTCCAAGCTACCACTTTTTAATTACTAGTATATTAATATATGTATCATATATAGGGCCCACTAATGTACAAGAACATATCATAGAATCACAGAATGCCAGGTTGGAAGGGACCTCAAGTATCATCTAGTCCAACCTTTCGAGATAGAAAAATACAGTTTAAATGAGCTGGCTCAGCACCCTGTCAAGCTGAGTCTTAGAACTGTCTAATGTAAGGGAATCCACTACTTGCCTTGGGACACTGTTCCAATGTTTAATTGTTCTCATTGTAAAGAATTTTCTTCTGGACTCCAATCGGAATCTCCCCAAGAGCAACTTGCAACCATTCCCCCTGGTTCTTTCCATGTGACTCCTTGTAAAAAGGGAGTCTCCTTTGTCTTGATATCCACCCTCCATGTACTGATACATGGTCTGCCCTAAGCCTTCTTTTCTCAAGGCTGAACAATCCCAGTTTTCTCAGCCTTTCTTCATACGGCAGGTCTTCCAGTTCCCTGATCATCCTTGTGGCCCTTCTCTGGAGCCTTTCCAGCCTCTCCACGTCTTTTTTTTTTATAGGGGGGGACCAAAACTGAACACAGTACTCAAGGTGTGGCCTGACCAGTGCAAAGTAAAGTGGGACAATTACTTCTGTATCTCTGCTGGTGATGCCCCTTTTGCTCTAACCCAGCACCCTGCTGGCTCTCTTTGCCACTGCAGCCACTGCTCACTCATGGTAAGCCCACTGTCCACCAGGACCCCGAGGTCTCTCTTCATAGGACTGCTCTCAAGTCAGGTTGATCCCAGTCTGAGCTGCATTTCTGGGTTATGTATTCCCAGGTGCAAGACCTTACACTTGTCTCCACTGAACTTCATAAGGTTCCTGCTAACCCACTCCTCTAGCCTGTCCAGATCCTCCTGGAGGGAGGCTCTACCTTCTGGAGTGCCAACTACCCCACTTATTTTTGTGCCATCAGCAAACTTCATCAGGGTGCTCTTGATCCCAAGATCCAAGTCACTTATGAAGATATTCAACAGCACTGGGCTGATCCCTGGGGGACCCCGCTTGTGACTGGTTGTCAGTTGGAGAATGAGCCATTTACCAGCACCCTCTGGGGATGGCCTGTCAGCCAGTTCCCCACCCACCACACAGACCATTTGCCTGGGTTGTAGATAATGATGATCCATACGATACATTTTACTCTCAGCAATGCATTTTGAGTACAACCCTAGATAGGGAGAAGCCCAACCTGAGTTTGTATTTAGAGCTAAGATTCAGCTCATACGGAGCCAGGGGTTTGGTCGAAGCCTGTATCTGGTAAAAGCCTTTTCAGACTCGGGTATTGTGAAGTTTCCCAGTACCACTCAAGCTGAGTTAAAATTACCCAGAAATGTAAAACCTATTGAGACTTACTGCTTAAATATACAAAAGGTTCAATCAGATAAATTACTGAATCTCATGGTTTTACTTTTCTTACACAGAGTATATTAGACTATTGCCTTTTACACTATTTAATTAAACAATTCTATCAATTATCCTGAGCAAATACAACCATAGCTGCTTCATGCAGCGCTTTCAGACTTAGCATTCATTATAAACTCTGCTAGACTGTGTAGCATATTAAATTCATTTTGCAAACATAGCAATTGTCTTACTTAAGAAAACTGTTCTTTATAATTAAAACATTTGCTCTTATTTGGCACTTTTCCCTCTGTAGGTTAAGAAGCTAAAAAATGCTCCCCTGCAGTATTGCTATGTCTAATATCTGGAGGTGGGAGCACACGCCTGGGGCTGAGTTATGCTTTATTTCCCCCCTGAATGAGAAGGATATAATTAACATCAACAAAACTATATCTCATTCTCATCTACGTTACAAATAATAGGCTTGTAAAACCCACTGCCACAAGATATTTCTGGAACCAAGGCCTCACTACTACACATAGAGTGGGCACCTACACAGAAAATGCCAACTTTGTATTAACAGAGGCAGGATTTTTAAAGGGAAGCTTTTTGGAAGAGATTCAAGCTCCCAGGTCAGCATGGTCTTGCCTGACACTGTTACAGGGCTGCCTATGCTAAGAGACACCTAGGATGTTTAGGATTAATTTTGAGGTTGTACTCAACCATACTGAACTCTCTTTTCTTTACATGAACACATCTATGTAGTATTTCACTTTCTCTGACCTCAACATAAGTGTACTTCAGGTATCCCTACATTAAAGCAGGCATCTCCTAAGCATCCATACACAAATTTGCTGTATTCATCCCTGGACTCCCTTCTGCAACACCCCTAAAATTCAACCTCCTAAGAGAACAGAGTTTTGGAAGTGAGTGGAAACAGGTCTACATTCAACTAAAAATCCAACAGTTTCCACATGCAGGCTGAACTGCTGCCAGTATCTGAGTTTTGAGGCTTACAAGTCAGATACTTGGCTGTATGAGCTTAAGAATAACCTTCCTTTTCCAAAAGACTAAGTTCCAGTATTGGAGACGGTATATTGAAATAAGTACCCAGCAGGGTAAATACACTCATGGTACAATCTGATATAGCAATCACCACCAGTAGTCAGCAAACACAGGGCACTCTTCTCTATGAACAGCATTTGGTTAAGTTATAGAAAACTAGAATTAATCTAAAGGACAACTAGCTCCTGCAAAGCAATCACACTGGAAAACAGCACTTGAACTGTAGGTATGGTGGTGTTAACAGCTTGGTCCACACCACATTACCAGTTCCTATTAGCAGAAGCATCCAGGTTTCCATCCCTATCTTGACAACTATATTTTTAAACGTTCTGCACTCAATGGAAGAGGCATACAGACACAGACAAGACACAACAGGAGCCTGTCCCACATCCAGCAGTAAAAAAACAGATGCATTGTTTTATGTATACAGTGTTGGAAAATAAACTGAATTCCATAAACATGCACAAAAGGTTGATGTGCTCTATCTGAAGGTCTTCCCGGCACGAAGACAAGTTGGGATGGACAACAATACATGAGACATTGGACTCATAGATCTTAGTGCAGAGAGAGAAAGAATAGATCTCACCGTGTTCTTTAGTTAAAACTTAATTCTCTGAAATACTAAGCAGTGAGAATCTCTGAATTAACTGAAGCCACTTGCATGGCCGGTTTTTGAAGAGATGATCTTTACAGTGTTCTAGACAATTTTAGATCTTGTTGCACTATGTTTTCCATTCATCTCTACACTAACTTAGTAGAAAAACCAATAAAAAGCCAAAAGTGAACACATACGTACGTTTGTCACGAGATCTCAGGCTCCATCTAAAGAACAAGTAAGACTCCTAAGGCAAATTAAAAGCTTTTCTTTCCTGTTGTATGTTTAAGTAGACTGGGATATGACGTAACAAGCTTTCATACCCATAAAATCCTATTTAAGTCAAGGGAAGTGAATTGTCACATGCAGAGATAGAGCTTTTAACAAGTAGTGCAGGAAGAACCTTTGTGGACTAGGTTGACACTTAAAAGACTAATCAGAAGAGAAAATGTTAGGAAGTTTCTAAAGAAATGATCCAGGTCAAAGTGACTTGCTATGAGATAACACCTTGTGTTGGTGTGAAGCAGATCTTCTTTTAATTCCAACATATGTTAATGGTATTTTTCTTCTTATTTAAGGTACATGTGCGTCTGGATACAATTTTTTAAATGAAGAATTTGAACACCTTTTTAAAACGTTAGAATTGTCTGCCACCTTTCTAACCAGTTTTAAATGGACTTGTACTTTACACTGGACTACTGGTTCCATATTTATACAGCAGCACCCTTGGCAACTATTTAAACCACAATTTTATGCTGAAAATATTTATTGGAGTATTTTCATGAGAAGTTTGTTCTTCACAGATGAAAACTCATCATTTGCCTTTTTAAAAACAGACTATAGTAAATCTGTTTATAAATAAACAATCATTAAAGATACTATTTTAAGATCTGGATCTTATATACATAAACTGTAATTTCTGCCATTAGAGATAAACATAAAATTTTAAACCAGAAACACAGTTTAGGAATTGTACTATTTCTCCTTCCCTTTATAATCCATAGCTGAAAGCTAAAATAAGAGTACAAACCACTACAACCATGAAATCATATATTAAAACTGCATCCCGAGCATCCTAAAGTCTTTGGTGGGTTATACTTGATACATAACATATTGTCAAGAGCGCTCCCTGTTCTGATCACAATAACTTTGTAGTTATTTTGGGAATTTAGTCACATTTTTTCACATAAATATAGACTGGGAGCATGAAAGAAAAGGCTTTTCTGAGGCTTTAAAAAAAGGATAGATTAAACAGAATGTATTTCTCCGTATTATGGGTTCTGTGTACTGAAAAGTAGTGTTATGTCTGTCTTTCTAGACTAGTATTTGTGTTTGTCCAATAAGAAGGCAATAGTAAGATCTAAACTCCTGTATTTTTTGAAAAGGTACAGTTGTGAAAGCCACAGAGGCAGCAACAATAAAGGCACTCAGAGGGTTCCTGTGTATTCCAATGTATCCTGTATAATGGGAGCAGATAAAGAAAAAAAGATCCATCTTCAGGAGCTGGCAAGAAGTGGGACTGTAGATCCCAAGAAGGTCCCTATCCCTCAAAGAAAAAAAGGACTGTGGAAGAAGAGTTCATTGCAAAGTTAACAAATGCTATCTCTGAGTTCTGTGGGGCATTTCAAAGTGTTTCAATGCTTTAAAGGTGACTGACATCATCCCTAGCATCCTGCTCCACTTCCCAGCCCTTACAGGAAGAAACATTTTAGAGACCTTGACCTGAAACCTTGGGGTACCTAAATCATTTAATATTTCTGAAAATATAGGTCACTGACATTTCACACAGATGTGTTAAAATAGAAGAAATTTGCTTCCTTTTTGTGGTATACTTATTTTCTCATCTTTGGGTTCTTTAGAGTCCCAAGTATTGATTAGCATCCTATGGTAATAAATGCAAACACAAATCAGTATCATTGAAATTTGACCTTTATCTTATCTTATACATGTATATGCACATAAAACAGTGCCATTATTCCTAAGTCTGTCCAGATGCCAGCTGCATAAGCACTAACATTTTAATTTGAATATTTTTTTTAACTTCAGTACTACTACTTTTTTTTTTCCCCTAAAATAAGATTTTATTCCATTACAGACTCCAGAGTGGAAAACTGCTGGGTTAGCTTTCTTACTGGAATACTCTGGTTGTGAATAAGTTGGGTAGAAGTTGGGAAATTCACAAGATGAAACCCTAGCAATGTAAAGCAGCAGTTCTTGTCCTCTTCTCCCTTTCCTGTTTATCACCAGTTACCCCTGTCCCCAGAGCACACCCCTGCTGTTATTGCAGCACAGCACATGCTGAAGCTACATACTCCTTCCACCAGGTTCACTGTGAATTAAAGACTTTCTATTACATCAAAGAGCTTTTGCTCAAGAGAGAGAAATTACTTTCGTCTCCATGAGGTATTAAAATCAGCTATTAACAATACTGGACTTTGGGTCACACTTCCTAAGAAGCTTCATTTTATCTCTCATTACACTAATTTTTCTCCCCTTACATTTTTCACATTCCTCTTCCTGTGATGCTTTGTTACTGTGCAGTCTCTATAATCATAACAGCACCATTCAAATATCATCAGGAATCTTTGGTAAAACAGTAAAATAATCAGATTTTTTTTCCCTTGTTCAAGGTTAATATTTCACTGTACACAGGAATAATTTATCCACAAGACCCATGCTGCATGTTGCCCTCTTCACATCTCAGTTCCTTGCAAGAAGACACTCTTACAGGTGGTTCTACTCCTAAGCCAACTTGTGGTGTTCTCAGGCTGCATGTGCATACCAAAGAACTCATTCAATTAGGACAGAAATTATTTTTTTTTTAACCATTACTAGTACAATGGAGTGATGTATTAGCATTTCCATATGTAAATAAATCTAATGAATGAGTTAATTGCACAGAGACATGAAAATTAAATAAGCCAATTAAGTCATAAACAGTTCAGAAATAAGAAAGTGTGTTTGTAATGCAATTAGTGCTCTAATATACTAATTAATAAACAGGATCTTAATTATATGTCAGGTCAAAAAGAAAAAAGTTTAATTTGTAAAAAGGAGCTTTTGGCTGCTACACTACAGATTCTAGCTGAGTTTAGAGGAAGTGATCCATGTTAATGAGATCAAAATGCTGTTATTTAGAATAATAAATAAGGATTTTTAAATTTTTTAATAGAAATACATCTCCAAAATGGTCCAGATGACTGAACCAAGCGTTACTGATGCTTCAATCTACATGATTGAATTATACTTTAATCTAATACTGTCCCCAAAGCTTTTCAGAATAGTAAAACAACTGCTAGAATAAAATATTTGGTAATATTTTAATATTAATTATCATAAATTAATCTTATATTAATAAACTGAACAGTACTTCTGCTCAAAATGAAATGAGTTGTAGTGAAGTGATGACTCATGAGAAAGGCCTTATCTTGTTATTGTGCAATTCTGTGTTAATTCATAGGACACAGACCTATGAGCAGCACACTGCAGGTTGCTGCAGTCCACTCAGCCTGCCTTTTATCTGCCAAGTTGTAGTGCTGCCTGAGAACACTGCTGGGAGGCTCCTTTCAGCTGGCTGCTCAGTGGACTGAGGGCACGATGATCAGATTCACCCAAGAGCTAATGTCTTAAATGCAGAGGATGGTATTTTTATTCAAATTTAAATGACAACTTGCATGTATTATTCTATCAATTTATAACCTGCCCTTAGGAAAAGGTAACAAGGAAAATCCCCAGAGCCAAAGAAAAAAGCCTGTCTAGTATAGCAATAACTTTACTTGCTAGCTTTAAATTTAAATACTACACCTATAGTGAGTGCTATACTCCTGGGACTTGAAAGGGTTTAAGGGTATGAACTAGCTCCTTAAAAATATGGGTGTCACTGAACTGAAAGCCACAGTGCAGACCCTTGCATGCTAGATGCAGCGGAGCGGAGACGACAAGCCACCCCTGTCCCATCCCACAGCACCTGCAGAAGAGCAATACCACCCCAAGATCCTCATCTCCCCAGCAACACCTTCAAGTGAGAGGGCACAACAGTAACCATCTGCATCATCACTCTGTTAAAATTTTAATAGCAACTCCTGTGAACATGTAATTCCTATATTGAGCAAGCAGTAGTTCCCTCCATATCTGGGGGATGCAATTTCAACCTAAGCACCGTAAGACAAAGCCATTATTTGCTTTTTATTTCCAAGAAAAATCTCCAATATTTTATAATATCCAATATTTATCCTTTATTGAATCCACAGTCCAGTAAATTAATGATTAGCTTTACAGGAAGAAGGCTAATAGGATTTTCCTAATAAGTATTTGCCTAAAGCTCCTACAGTAAAGTTTGAAAGGAAAGAAGGGAACAGAGGAAGGAAAGTATTTTCATACCTAACGTATTTTTATACAGACCTATAGCCGTCCTATCCTGTGACATATGATATTAAACAATTTGATCATACAACATCATACCCAAAACCCAGAGAAATGCAATTAACACCTTTAAAAAACAAAAACATACAACCCCAAAATGGTTGGTTTTAAAACTCTTTAGGCTTTTAACAAACAAGGTGATCTACTAGGATGTTCTAAATATGTTGAAATTTGGCCCTAGGGATTTCCCTCTGGTCACACAGGAATTAATCATCCTGAACTCTTACTACATCCTTCTCATCTTTTACAAGTCAGTAAACAAAAAGGCATTATCAGTGGAAATCGATTCATGATGTTTTTACAATAGACCACACTTTTTCTAATTGAATTTGCTCATGTTTTTATTATTTTATTTTTTACTCCCTAAGAATGAAGAGCATCTTTACCTGTTCACTCTGAGCTGCCTAGGTACAGACACAGCAGCAGAGGGAAACTGCCTGTTGCTCCCCCCAGAACTCATCAGTAGGACCAAATGGCACAGGAACCCCAGAGACATTGGGTTGGAAACGTGTATGTGTTTGCTCTTTCCTTAAAAAACCAGCACTAGGGTAGGGCTATTAGCCTGGGCCGGCTGGGATAGCAGGGCAGGGTAGGGATGAAGGCAGCTGAGAGAGGATGGAGAGGTCCAGTGTGATGATGGAGCAGGACACAGCAGCACTGCTGACCTTTCATGTTCTGGTACCATTAACAAGAGCTGAATTATGGGTACCTAAATTTGTCACCCATAAGTCCAGCAGGGATGAATATTCACTACTCCAGTGACTTCGCATTGCACATCTCCAGAAAAAACAGCTTTCTTACATTTCCTTACAGCACTGGTATCATACCCCTGCTGTAAATCAGAGCATGTATGTGCTATTGTTCTTGCTCGACATCAAAATCACCCGCATCTCTTCCAAGAGTGTATAACTAGAAATGAGTACTCAGCAGTTCCATGCAAACAGATGTTACCAGGGGTGGGAGAAACATGAATTATACTATACACTTTTTCAGCTAGAAGTAGTTTCTCCTACGCTCTAGCAGAAAACTTTTACCCACACAAACATGGGTAAAACCTTCCAAATAACAATTTAAAACAAATCCCTGAAACCTGATGCCCAAATAAATTTGGAAAGCTCTTCCTGTGGCTTTATTTACATTAGCTACTACTAGGCTGGGAGCCAAGGGGCTGCTGCAGAGCCACCCAGCCCCTGAACACCACCATCTGACCCACACACCTAACAGCCCTCCTGGTACTTCCCTTTTGCAGACACATGAAAGCTAAGCTGTAAAGAAAATTTCCTCTTTACTCTATGCAAGAGCTAATGCTTATCATATGCTCTGGTCAAATACAAAATCAGACTGGGTTAGGAAAGTGGTTTTGTAATCGATTTACTAGTTTTAATAGAAGAAAAGACATTTCAGTAGCATTTTCACTAAACTGCTTCTCTACTACAACAGTCAGCACTCTCCCTACAAAACTTCTGTTTGTAAAAAGCCAATATCTTTGTTTGAAATATGTAATGGAATGGAAAAAAACCCAAAAACATTGTATATAGAAGATTATGTTGTAAAAGCAAATGTGGACATTGAGATTTTGAAAATTAGCCATTACTTCCAAGCATAACACAGAAGCAACAGTATGGGGTTTTGGTGGCTGAGGTAAAGTCATTAACAAGGAAAAAGTTCCATGCTACTCTTAGAGAAGGAATAATTTTAAAAGTTGAAGTCTTACATAGTACAACACAGCCAGTTTTTTTTTTTCTAATTCCCCCACTTGCTTCCCTGAAAATACCCTCTAAATAACCCGCGTCTGAAAAACACCAGAAAAAAAATAAATCCCTATTTCAGTAATAAACAGCGTGAAGTACATTTATTTTCATATATTTTTCTAAGAAAAGCTAAAAAGGTGAAATTCATCTTCCCGGTGTGTTCCCAAGGCTTTGCAGTCAAACCCAAGAGATCTTAACCCCACCATGAAGAGGTTTTGTCATTCAGCTGTTGGTTTCCAGTTCTTCAGTACCAACCCAGCCTCTGCAAATCCTTTTGGTGCTGCGTTGCATGTGTCCATCCAGCACTCCCTAATTTTCCAGCTTATAGAATTGAAGGGTTTGCAAAGATAACCATCCTATATACAGCTATATCTGAGACAGCCTAGAGAGTTAATTGAAGGTAAGGCTGCAAGATTCAGCTTATCCCACATAGAGCTCAGGGCTTCTGCTCTTTGTATTCAGCCTGTTGTCAAGAGAGCTCAAGAGTGTACAGCCCTGGAGCATGGTCCCTGTACCTATGGATGGCTCCACCCTGTCACACTCCACGCATTTTGAGCTCAGAATCTAAAAAATCGGAGTATTTTTAAAGTATCTAATATACAAAGCTTATACATAAGTCTCAGATTCTTAACTCTGTCCAACATGTACAAAGTATCGGAAAAATACCAGGCAGAGTAAACAACCCAAGAACCTTCATAAAAAAAACCCATCAAATTTAGTTTCTGGTGCCAAATTTCATATAAAAAGCTAGGCTGACATTTAAAACACCACCTTGCACAAAGGGCACTGTTCATATTACAAGAAATGAATTAACCAGATCTCACAAGCTTTTATGTATTTTAATTCATGGATTACTGAGATTCATAATTGAATAATATGTAGATGTCACCTAGAGGTACTAAACCAATTCTCCTACTTGTAATTGCCTGACTAAGTAAGAATGACACTAACTTCAGCATTTTCTCTCTGATTAAGGCCACTATAGATTTGTGGTTGCCTCCATGTAATATAAATCAATAAAGAATAATTTTCCAGGCAGTAAATCAATTGTCAGTTCACAGACCCTAATACCCCTGTGGAGGATTTATTGAAAAAATGAATAGCAGCCTTGTTAGTGGATGTACAACACGCTTTACGGGCACATAATAGTGTAAGGCCCAGTCCATTACAGACACTGCTGCACCTGCCAAGTTCATTAACACTTTCCTTGCTTTTTAGAACTGCATTAAAATGGAAGAAAGGTGAACAGGCCTCTTAACAGGAAGAAAAGAAACTACCAAAGTGTATTTGCTTTATACTCCTCAGCATCTTGGTGTCTTTATATTCCCATTTTTCTTACAAGACTTCAGTGGAAACACACTACTACTCTGGGTGTGTTGTGAAATTATTAGTCTCTAGATTGAACTAAGACTGAGATTGTAGCAGTTAAACTGCCTGGAAAAGTATCAAAACAAACCAAAACCATCACTGGAAAATGCTAACCAGATTAGATGGAAGCATTTAGTATGCTCGGTGGTTTTTTGTTTGGTTGGTTTTTTCTTCAGATCAGACTCCCTTTTCTGTTTTTCTCTTCTTGATTTTTATACGATCGTGCACTTCTACAGGACAAAATTCCAGATCCAAAGGACAACTTCCTGGATCTACATTAGTATTGTTCATCTTTCCACACAACTTATATTTTCTTTGGTCACTAAAAACTAGTTTTACTATCACAGCACCAAAAGCAATGTGCCAAATGGTAAAGGGTTACCGGTAAAATCCCATCTAGACAGCTTGGAAGTCCCAGTCTATCAATGTAAAGAGCACGCACAGATAAAGAGCCTCCATGCAGATCATTCCCCAGGACTGCACTTGAGCTTCTCCTTAATGCGTCTTAAAAGCCCTCAGTGAATACATACAAGTTCAGTTGTCATTACCCACAAACGAACAACAGGCATATTCTTGTCCAGTGTAGGAGGAAGAGAGCAAAGATGACTTTACCTCCTTCACAGAGTACTGCCAAGGGCAAGTTCAGCTCCAACTGAAGTGGGAGCTCAAACTAAAAATAATAATAATTTTTTTTTTAAACCCACACCACAGGAAAGTGCCAAGAAAAAATTTTAAGAAATGGTTCAAAGATCTGTTCTATGACAGTCAACCCGCATCACTGTAATTCACTTCTGAATCACTTGGCACTGCCACCAATGTCACCTTTAAAAATGAAAGGTATTTGAGCTTTTCTCTATACAAAGAACAATGGTTGCTCTCTTTCTTACAAAGCAGTGGAAAGAAAAAGTAAAATAGAAGCTATATACATAGAATTTTATGCAAAGAAGGCAAAAATTATGCCTTATGTCAGACTATTATGAAGAAAGAACTTGTCATAAATTCAAACTAGGCTCATTCTCTTACACATAAAATAAAGGTTGAGTGCAACCTTCAAGCAAAGGAGACAGAAAATGTGCAGGCATTGTAATATCCACACTCTCCCACAGTGCTGAGAAAATAGGACCCTAATTATCCAACATTATTGGCACCTAAAATAAGAACTAATGCTCCCCTGTTGGTTTCTGAAAATCTGTCACACCCTCAATTCAGTATCAAACCCCCATTGCACAGTCTAACTTCTCATCCTACTTCCAAGGTTTGCATTTTTTGGTATGGTGAATTTCATGTCTTTGCTGGGAAATAAACAGAACTGGACAAAAAGTATTCATTAAAACCCATCTCTCAAACAAAATGGTTGTAAAAATGAATACTCTTCTCCCCCCAACCCCTGCCATTTCTGGTGGTAGTTTTTAATACAAGAATCAGATACTATTTAAAACCAGTCTGTAGATCCTTTTCATTAAGGTAAGATCTGAACATCTCATCTGAGAGAACAGAACATTTAAGGGTTCTAAAGAAGAAGAAAAAATAAATTAAATTCAAATTTAATTCATACTTATTTCTCTTTTGTCATTTAAGTAAAATAAAATTATTTTCTTGCAGGTAAGTGTTCTTCATTCTTCTCATTATGTAATCTTTTCAATCAGCCAACTCTAGAACAACACAGTTCAGGTTGGAAGGGAAGTTTGGAGGTCTCTAGCCCATTCCCCTGCTCAGAGCCAGTCCAATTAGTTCAGGTTGCTTTGGATCTTCACCAGCTGAGTTTTAAGTATCTCCAAGAATTATATTCAAAAAACTGTTTGAGCCCCTATTCCACCATTAGACTGCTCACATGATGAATTTTTTTTCCCCAATATATCTGATGAGTTGAAATTACCTTCCATCCCTACCACTTGCACCTCCATGATGAATCACAGAATCACAG
>VYZX01015798.1:16141-36033 GCA_013401335.1 Brachypteracias leptosomus
AAAGTCTCTCTATGCAACTGAGCGCTCTCGCCAGACTTTTACAGGTAGGTGCCGCAGGCTGGGCACGTCCAGAGGGATGCGAGAGCAGAGCCGAGGGGAAGGGGCGAGAGGAAGGAAGCGGGGAGGGGAGGGTGCGGGGGGGGTGGGCGATGATCCACCGCCGAGCCGCCCCGGAACCCTGCGCCCCTGCCCCGCGCCCGCCTCCGGGGACCCCGTGCCCGCCCCAGCCTCCCCCGCTGCCGGGTGGCTCCTGCCCCGCTCCTGCTCCCCCGCCAGGCTTCTCCCGGCTTCGCCCTTCGCCGCCCGCTCGGCCGCTCCCGGGGATGCCCTACGCATCCCACCTTCTGCGGGTGCTTCCAAAGCCCCCGCTCCTACCCCCTCCACAGCCACGGGCTCTGCCCGGCCCCGGTCTCCGGCTCAGCTGGTGTCCATGCCCCGACGCCCCGTCCCGGGGAGACTCCCCTCCGCCCGCTTCCTTTCTCTGGGGCGCACCTCCCTGCCAGCGCCCCTTCCCCGGCGCCCCTCTGCCCTTCAGCACATTTCCTACGCGGAAAACTTGCCTTAAAGTTTAATGCCGCCGCCTGGAGCTCCTCCCCCTGCCCCGCTGGCTCCCCTGGTCCTGAGCCGGGGTCAGAAGGAGTCCCTGGGGCGGCGATCAAGGTCAGGGGCAAGATTCGTCCCGCTGCTGTTCCAGGGCTGCGGCTTGGGAGCGGCGTGAGACCCGCCCGGCCCATCCCCTCCGCCCCGCCACGGCGAGCGGGCGACGGCGCCGGGCGGCCCCGCTGCAGCCCGCCCGGGGAGGGCTCCGCTGGCGGCCGCGGCCCGGCTCCGGCAGCAGGCGGGGAGCGGAACGGAGGAGGGGCGGGGGGACCGGCTGCATCGCGCGTGGAAGAAAATCTCCTTCCAGGTGGCTGCACCGCTGCACCAGAGCTAGTAGCCGGCTCTCGGGGTTCCAGCTTTGTGGACCATTAATTCCTTCCAGGGGCCACGCATGGACCTTGAATCGAAAGGATCTGGCTTCTAGAGTAGCTGCTTTTAATATGATGATTTCCAAGTGCCCTGATTTATTGTCCTAACTGGCTAACCAGCCCGTGGAGAGGATATTTTGGGATGAAATGGGGAGAAAACAAAAAGGAAACAAAAAGATTTTCGGTTAATACTGAAAATCACAACAATGTTCAGGAATTCTGTTGCCTCGAAAATATGTGAGCATTTATATTTTTCTTTTTCCTCTCTATTTTAGTGGCTGGACCGGAACTGTCTTTAGATTGACTCCCTTAGCTGTAGTAGGTGTTTGAGACCATGGCAGCGGGAGTAGCAGCTTGGTTGCCCTTTGCCAGGGCAGCGGCCATAGGATGGATGCCAGTGGCCACAGGTCCTATGCCAGCTGCTCCACGGCAAGAGAGGAAGCGAAGCCAGGACTCTCTGATTGTGCTGAATGTGAGTGGCATCCAATTCCAGACGTGGCTGGACACCTTAGAGCGCTACCCTGACACTCTGTTGGGCAGTTCGGAGCGGGACTTCTTCTACCACCCTGAGACACAGCAGTACTTTTTTGATCGGGACCCTGACATTTTCCGCCACATTCTCAACTTCTACCGCACCGGGAAGCTTCATTATCCCCGCCAGGAGTGCATCTCAGCTTACGATGAGGAGCTGGCCTTCTTTGGCATCATCCCTGAGATCATTGGTGACTGCTGTTATGAGGAGTACAAGGATCGTCGTCGTGAGAATGCTGAGCGCCTGCAGGATGATGCCGATCAGGATCATGCAACTGAGAGCTCCCTGCCCTCAATGACAGCTCGGCAGAGGATGTGGCGGGCCTTTGAAAACCCCCACACCAGTACACTGGCTCTGGTCTTCTACTATGTCACTGGTTTCTTCATTGCTGTCTCTGTTATTGCCAATGTGGTGGAGACAGTGCCCTGTGGGGTAAGCCCAGGTCGTATCAAAGAGCTGCCCTGTGGAGAGCGCTATGCTGTGGCTTTCTTCTGTCTGGATACTGCCTGTGTCATGATCTTCACAGTTGAATATCTCCTACGTCTACTGGCGGCTCCTAGTCGCTACAAATTCGTGCGCAGTGTCATGAGTATCATTGATGTGGTTGCCATCATGCCATATTACATTGGCCTGGTGATGACAGATAATGAGGATGTCAGTGGGGCTTTTGTGACACTACGAGTCTTTCGTGTCTTCAGGATCTTTAAGTTTTCCCGCCACTCACAGGGGCTGCGCATCCTGGGCTATACCCTGAAAAGTTGTGCCTCGGAGTTAGGCTTCCTCCTCTTCTCACTCACTATGGCCATCATCATCTTTGCCACAGTCATGTACTATGCAGAGAAAGGTTCATCAGCCAGCAAGTTCACCAGCATCCCTGCAGCCTTCTGGTACACCATTGTCACCATGACAACACTGGGGTAAGTGCAGCTGGTGTTTGGTTACAGCCAAGATTTCAACAAGTGTATTGACATGAATGGAAAATACTCAGTTTAAAAAAAAAAGGTTGATAGAAAAAATGTGAAAGTAAGTTTTTTGCTACAGAACTTTATAAATACGACTCACCACTTATTTCTAAATGTTTTATATATGCAAATGAGTTAAAAGTGTTGCTGAAGTTAAAATACCCCAAAATGGCAGATAAACCAAAAAAGCAAACAACAAAACACAGTAAAAGAATCTTGAAACTGTTTCAGTTCTTTGCCATTTCCTCTAACATTTTCTTTGGATTTGGATAGTGAAATTGGAATATTTTATGACTATCTGTGAGCTATCAGTGGAGTTTTAATAATGTGTTTGCTGACAGGACTTGTTACAGTGTTGCTAAAGTAGAGGTAACGATGAGGAGAACCGAAGTGTAACCTTTTAATTTGATCATTCATAAAAGTATGTGGATCTGCCATTTTGTTTGAAGTGATGTATTGCTGTAGACTTGGATATTGAGTTTCATTTTACAAAGTTACTTATTTTCATGAAAAGAGTCCAAGTATAGGTACCTTAATCATCACAAAAATTATTCCTGATGTTATTTAAGACACTGGATAAATTTCCTTTGATTTCCATGGACCTGTAACTTGTAAATGACAAATGTCAAGCTACACTGACCAGCGACAGACTTGAAAATGATCTGAGGAAGTGTGAAACATATGATAGATCAAGCATATGTCTAAAAAGATAATTCTAATGGCAATATAAATTCTTCCTGAGAATTAGGAGTTAAAAAATGCCGTTGTTGACATTAGACTCCAGTGCACTTTAGTGGAAAGATGCGAGAGAGTGTTTTTTAATAAAGTCTCTGGTACCAGAGTCACATTGTATCACCTGATTCTGTGCACCAACTTGTAAAATGCATTTGTCTGCAATTATAACAGGAATTTAGAAGGCTGGCTAATTTGAGAAGACAATTTTTTGCCCTTTTCTTAATTTTGAGCTGTAAAGTATCATCTATGAAACTGAAAATTTGTAGATTCCTTAGAAAGTGTCTAGTTATTTAATAATTACAGATATTAAACTATTCACTTTCATGAAGAAAAAGCCCATCATTTTATTAGTCAAACATTTTGCCACATCTTGTTGGGACTGTTGAGATTTATGGAACATGTTTAACTTTTAAATTTAACAAAATGAAAGTGCATTATTAAACTATTATGAAAAAGTTGATTTATTATGTGCAATTGTAATTTGGTTGGGAAACGCACATAACAAAATATTGAAAAAGATAAAGGGACTGTCTTATGCCACCATTTTTTATACAGAGCTTTTATCTTCAGTGTGATATAACAGATGAAGATAAATATAGTGCATTGTAAATATTTCATACTACTCGTAAGGGCGAGTTATGCTAAAAAGGAGTGACAAGAGCTTTGGGGATTTTAATCTGCTTTTTAGGTTCCTGGGGGGTTTTTTGGGTTTCTTTTTCTCCTGGTAGTGACAAGCTGAAGGGACAAGTTAGCAGAAGGAACAAGTTATACATGCTAACTAGTTTTGTAGTCCTGTATTTTCTGATGCTGATACTTTTGCCACACATTTTTAATTAGATCTGTAATGATTTCAACAAATCAGGTCTTAAGAACTTACCGATATTTAGAATGTGTAATCTTTTTATAAAACAGTGGAGGCTGGTCTCTGTTTTTTTTGTAATGAAAAATGGTTTTTGTTTTCACTGTTATGGACAGTTTGGGCAGTACTTGTCCATGGTACTGAAGACAATTTTATCTGCAGTTTTATGGCCAGATTGCAATTGATTATGGTGTGGGTATGGTATCTATTTGATTTTGATATGATTTCTTTGTTTCTTTCACAAAAAAAAAAGAGTATTATTCTATGTTTACATATTTTGAGGTGTGATTCTGAGTAAAATCTTCCAAAGTGTTGAGATGTGAATATCATTAAGAATCTCTTTGAATAGAGCTTAAGAACCTGCATTCAAGTACACAGCCTTGTTCTGAGGGGAAGAAAAAGAGTTAAAAATAATACACTCATGCTTGACTCCTTTTTTGAGGTAGTTTGCACAAAGTTTTGAGTAGGCTGTACTGAAGTCCAAAGTTTTACCCTCAAAAGTTCAGGTATGATTCTAAGTTCAGGTATGACAGACGTTATAAATTTCTGGGAAATCTTTAATCAGTGCATTAACTATATGATGTCCTCTTAATAACATCATGGAAGTCATATAAAGATTATATTTAAGTGTTAAATATACATGAATAATTTAAATAGAATTAACAAAGTGAAAGCTTTGAACTCTTTTTAGTTGATGGAATAATTACACAGAAAGAGAGGGAAATTACAAGGAAAAGCAGCAAGGGTCAGTGAAAGCTATAATTTGTACTGCTAACTTTGCTGTGTGCTAAAGCTTCTTATCCGTTTACTAATACAGAACTCCTGTTCATTTTTAATTTTAGTTGTATCTGAATTAGGGCTATATAAACAGACTCTATGTGAACAACTTTCTTCTTTTAGGGACAAAGCTAGATGAGGTCTTTATGTTTTAAATGATAGTAGCACACAGCATGGTATGTGAAATAGTACAAAAAAACTGAAAAGCTAATACCGAATAGTAGATTAATGTAAGGTTGAGTTTTTGAGTCTTGGTGTCATTCTTGTATTTTGCTGGATAGCAAGGGTATTGCAAAGCGACCTTTGCAATTTGGGGACTTACTACCTTGGAAGTAGAGCTATATTTCTCAGTTTTGCATGATTGCTGAGCAATTAAAGTGTCTTTAAAAAACATAGATTACATTTTTCTGCAGCGTGCCAGTAACTTCAAATATTACTACATTTTAGCCTCCAAGGATATCTCAGCTATTAACTGTTCTTGACTGCTCGACTCAAGTAGTACATAGAAATGTTGTAAGAAAGAAATTAAAGAAAAGGAAGAAAGGAAGAGAGAGAGCAAGAAAGAGATAAATGCTGAGAGAGAGAAGAGAGAGAAAGAGGTAAAGGCTGAGAGAAAGAGAGAAAGAAAGATGACTCTAGAATAGCAGTATGCACTCTGCCAGAAACAGCTGTCTGATTTAAAATTTCAAATTAGTATTTTATCAGTATTAATTGTAACAAAAGTAAAGTAGGGACAAGAAGGAGCAAGAGAATAAAATTGAAAGAGGTCACAAAGCAGTTTGTGGAGATTCAAGATAACAATGAAAAGCATAGAAGTTAGGGACACAAAGGTCAAGAAACAAAGTAGTGTAAAACCTGACAGAGAAAAAAGCTCAGGTCTGTTGAGTTGGCAGACTTACATGGGAGCCTGTGAACATCTACACCCAATGACTACACATAATGACATAGTTATGTCACTTCCTGCTGTCACGTTTTAACGTGATAATCTAATAACTCTCCTCCTTCTCTGTCAGTAGCTAGCAAATAAGCTAAAATAGCTGATAAGATTTTGGTGGTGTAAGGGTAATGTTTGTTCCCAAATTGGGCAGAGCTATAGTGTAGTTTCTGTTTTGGAAAGATATACTTTAAATAGGGAACACAGTGTTCTTCTGTGATTAGTTTTAAAGCAATCTCACTGCTATATTAAACTTCTGTATATACAGGCTTTACATAGGATAGCTTTGTCAAGTCACACAATACTTTTATAGCTGAGCACAATACTTTATGAAGGGAAACTTAAACACAAGATTGTTCATTTGTTTGCTTTGATTGTATTCACTAGAGGTGTATCTTCCAGAAAAGATAAAGCAACTATTCATTTTCATTATTTGTTACTGTATCCCATAATGTATGAGGAATCCCATCTAAGACACATCAAATTCCCTGAAGACTATCTAGTCAAACAGGTGACTGGATGTGACAACAGAAAGCCTCAAACAGTGAACAGAGGAACAGGGTGATGGATTTCATTTTCCTGTACATTCTATTTTCTCCCATCTTCATTCCTTTTCCATTCTTACTGTATCCCCATGGGTTTATTCCATCTATTTGTTTTCTTCCCTTTTCTTCCAAACTAGCACTTTTCATAGTTTTCCTGTTTAGGGATTTGTCTGCTGGCTTAGCATCTTTCCTCACTTGTTCAAGAAAAGTTTAACATTTGTATTAAGACTCTTCTGGCTTTATTTTTTTTTACTTCTTTGTTCCAAGTTCTTCATTTATCCTTCACCACTAAGTCAAATCTTTCATTCATCCTCATTGTCATTCATTTGACTTGAACTTTCCTCATAACAGAGTTTTTTCTGACCTTTGTTTGATAGATTTTTTCCTTATGAGCATCATAAAATTTCCACAGCATGACTTTTTTTCCCAAATGCCACACACGTTATCTTGTTTTCCTTTTCTGACCATCATGAGTGCCTTTAGTTTATTATGGTTTGAAAACATCCATCTCTTCAGAACTTGTATTGAAAAAAATGAGTTCAATAAAATCCTACAAGAAAGCATATAATCAGAAATCTTTGTTTTGTGAACAATTTCATTAAAAGTTTGGAAACACTCATGATTAATATTACAAAGGTAAAGATTAGCAAAGCTGGAGTATTTTTTCTGTATCTTGCACCTACACATTGACTCATTCATTCGTGTTTGATGTTTTCAACCCTGTTTCAAAAAGCACTTTTCTATTTTTGTATTCTTGTATACAACCTAGTGAATTTTGTATTTTACAGATGTGTTTGATGTCTCAGTCTATTTTCTCTTCACAGCAGAGACATTTAGCCTGAATAATTAGAATACTATATAACAGAGGAGGGACAAAGTGTAGTGTAATCACCTTCAAAGCACATTACTAGATACTCAAAAAGGGCTTCAGGGAGAATTTGAAATACTGAAAAGTAAGGGTCATTTTGATGATAGTAAAAATAAAAGTATTTGTTTTCTAATAAAAAGATTACTCAAACTGCATTGCACTGTTGTTGGCTTGACAGAGAACAGGTGACATTATATTCTTATTTAGTTACACTGGGGACCAGCTTTATTGTTCAGAAAAATCCTGAAGATCTCTTAGAGTAACAGAAGTTAGCTTACTTCACTCATTTTTCTTAAGCATGAATTTCTTTATTTCATTTATGAAGAGCATAAAGGTGATGCTTAACAAAAAGATCTTTCTGCTTAGAATCTAATTTATTTACTCCAATGGTGGAAACAGATGGGTTTTTGTTTCCTTGTTATTGTGAATCAAGAATAAGAACAATGAGATTGGTGTGGGTCAGAATATAGCTAAGAAATATGCTGATTTAGTACAGCAGAACAAATTGACTCAGAGAGTGATTATGACTGGTGCCTGATCTATTAATTATGGCCTATCATTCAACTAATCCTCAGTGAATATTGTGATTTTAGTAAAATCCTTAAGTGATTGAACCCAAGAAGTTCAAAGTGAATGATGACAATCTGAATTTGACTCACATCATTGTGCTTCTGTCTAAGAAGAAAAATTTGCAATATAAAAGCCATATAAATCTATGAATATGGTATTAGAAATAGTGCTACTGTGCAAAAAAAAAAATCTGGAAATGGAAACTATTTCTGAACATAGGAACTTATGAATACTTCAGAAATAAAATCACTGTCCAAAAGTTGAGAACATCTTGCAACTTCAAAGTGACAACTTTTCAGACATTTGGAAGAAGATCTAAGGAACTACTACTATGATTTTTATGCCATTATAGTCCACTGTCAGCAGTTCATAATTTGCATCATGGAAGGCTGATGAAAGAAGAATCTGGTTAATCAGGTGTTAAGCAGATAGATTGTTCAAAAGAGGGAATATGAATTAGAAATACAGAAATAAAGTTTAGATTCAGCCTTATCAGATTTTATCAGTTACCTGTCAACAGAGCTGACAGAGTGATGGAAAAGATTCTGTATATTTCTGTACCTGTAATTTTTCAGGCAATAGATGTGAGCACAGATTTTTGTGCAAGACATAGTCTTTAAAGCATCTTTTTTCTGCATTGCTCATGCAGTGGAGGAAAGGTTTTTAAATTCATAGACAGTGCTTTGAAATGATACCTCTATGCTACATTTCCCAGAACAATAATAGCTACCATGTTTGGACTTCGACCACTATCACAATTAGTAGCCTAAATTTTGCCATTATTTCTTAAGTATTTTTTTCTGAAGTGTATGAATTTGATCTTCCTATACCTCTGTTAGGTAAAAAAGTTATGGGCTTTGTTTTGACAAAAAAAAAAAACGAAAACATTTTCAGCGCTAGACTAACTAGACTTAAATAAATGTGGATTGAGATGCTTTTGACTAGAGCACCTGATTGCAACAGGTGTTAGTGTTCTGTTGAAAAATACTGGATAAAAATATTTACTCGGATATCTGGTGTATGAAGGGTCAGATTTCAACATGAGCATATAGGACGATCATGTGACCAATATCACCAATCAGTCCTAGAATATTTTAACTTCCTTTAAAAAAAAAACAAAATCCAACAAGATTCAGCTCTACTATAATTCAAATGAGGCTGCACTCTTTTCTCACACCGGTGTAGACACATTATTAGAATGCATGTCTTAATGTACCCAGTCTATCAGTACAAAGTTCCTACTACCATCAGTTCAGATTCTGACAGTTAAGTGTATATGCAAAAGCTAACAAAACATTAAAAGGCTGCTGTCTGTGTAAGTATTAAAGATGCAAAGATATTATTTGTATAAGCAATCGTGTTCTTTGTGTATTTAGAAAAACAGTTTCCTTCCTTATGTTCCGTTGCACAATTTTTTTTCCTACTTGTCTGCAGTTCTCCATCCTGAATGTGAAAGCCTTTGGAGCCACTATGTAAATGTACTTAAATAGGGTTTGATCCTGCACTGTTACAGAAAATTGCAGGTTGCCTAAAAACCTACCAAAGTGTTATTAATATGAACAAAGTTCAGTTTTGCATATTTAAAGTATTTAGGAGCAGTATTTTGCACTTCATCCCCTGTTTTTCAATTTCATCCATGTTACTGGTTTCTTTGATCTGTTTGGCTTAACGATGAATTCAAGTCTTACCAGACTTAGAGATCTCCTGAGTTTATTAGTTTATAGGAGTCAAACACTGCAAGGAAGATTTGTAAAGGTATTTAGGTATCTGCAGGTGAAGATAGGCACCCAACCTGAATTCTTAAAAGAGGCTTAGGTGCTTAGAAACACAAAGGAGAACAGTTGAAAGCTGGGAGGTTAGCTGGAAAACTAGGTACTTAGTCACATTAGAAAACAGAGTCTTATGTGCACAAGAATAACTGCTAGGATAAGTAGAGTACTGTACTGAGACTCTGGGTATGTACTACCCCCGTTAGAGTCAAATGGATCATACAAGGGTTCATGTCTTGTTAAAATACAATATGCCCTATATTCAAATAGTACTGTAGAAGAAGATAGTGTGGTGTGTATGGTATTCTTAGGACAGTGGAATAAGTCATTCAATAATAACAAAAGGGTAATGTAAAGCACACAACAGAAAATATATTTTTGGTCCTAATTTTCTGTCTCAAACCAACAGTTCAGCGTGAAAAGATATGTAAGAAATATGAGTTATGACATGCAGATATTGTTAAAGTAATTAAAATGTTTTTGGAAACCAGGTGCAAAATTATAAAACAATGTCGGGCAGGAGATTACATTTCTCAAAGAAACATCTAACCTGAGGATTTATTGGTTTTGATAGGTCTCATATTTAGCTTATATACAGTACATTTGTTAAGATGCTGATGTGTGGTAAGAAAAGGTAAACCATAAATCTCAGTTTTGACCACTGCAAACTCACCCACTTCCCTGGTGTGCTGGCAAATATTTTTATTTTGTCTCTATTTGATTTTTTAATGTATATTGCTTGTAGACTTAAGTGGGGGTTTGAAAAGTACTTTGCCTGCATTTCCTTTTTCTTTTTTTTTGCAGTAATATGAATTGTGTAAGCATGTTCATAGACTTTTGCCTTACTCTTTGTTCCTTAATGAAACTTCTATAAAACATATTTCCCCGGTTTTTTGTGATACTTTGTATAAAATGTTACTTTCTCGAGGTAAGCATCTTGTATCACAGTTCTTTGTCTGTGAGGAGAGACATTGTGGTTTGTGAGTTTACCCTTAGCTAGATGATGTCTAGCTCGGCTTTGTACTATATCACCTGCATTAAAGCTTCGTATCAAAAGTTAACATATGAAGCAGAACTTGTATATATTTTTCAAAATATGATCTAATATAATACAAACATTAAAGCAAAAATGCTATAAAATCTCTATCTGCATAAATAAATTTGGCTGTTTGATTATTGAAGACTCAGTTTCCTTAGATAGATATAACTTCCTGTGTTATAACAGACAATATAAACTTCTAGGAATTTATTTAATTATTCTGAGTACTTTCCTAAATTAAAATAAAGTAAGTATATTCCACTACACTTTTAAATCACTTTGGATAAAAAAATAACTGTGAAGCTCCATAAAGGTACTTGTAATGATCTAATTTTATGATAATGCATTAACATGCTCTGATTAATTATTATTTTAGAAAAAAAAATATTTTGAGGCCAAACCTCGATGTTCTTCAACTGTGTATGCAGAGATATGGGGTTTTTTTGCATGGTACTGACAGATTCTCAAAACATTTTGGCTGATACAGTGTTTCAAGTTATCACTTGCGAGCTTGGCCATCCAGACGTTCCTTGTAAATGGCTGAGAGTCAGACTGTGAGATTGTCAAGGATGTAATTTAACATTGTGTGATAGCTCACAGTCTGAAAGTGTCTGCTGCATCCTAACTCATTGCTTCTTTCAATAAGATAAACGAAAAGACTTTTCTCTATAAAAGCATATGTAATGAGAGTGGGGTCCTTAACTTTTCATTGTTGTTACTGTTCATCTCCCCCTTTTCTTATAATCCAAAAGTGGAATTTTATTATTGTGTTAGGTGGCCTTACTTTCAGTTTCTTCAACTTTCATCTCTCCTGCTTGCAACCAGTTAACAATTCCCAGAGCATCCTTATCAGCTATGGACAGCAACAACTGCACTGTGCAGGGTTGCTTAGGAACAAAATTGATGCTCTTTGACACGGTGGATTACACCTGCAACATGCTGGTTCCCAAACTCTCCGGCTTCTCACGGAGGAATGAAAAGCAGAGAGGTTCAAGATGCTTTCCAAATCTGGCTGTGGAGAGGATATATACTTTTCTGGTTTAGACTAACCTATCACTGTATTGTTCGTAAACAGCAGGTTAAAAATTGCAACCTTTCTATTGAAAGCACAACAGTTCAAAAAAACCTTTAGAAACATCTCTTTTTAACAGCAACTTTGTAATTTAAATACCATGATATCTTTTATCACTTGTAGAATTGAGAAATTTTATCTATTCTGACCTTTCTGCTTGGCCTTGGTTATTGATGCATTTATTTACATGAGTTGATCAAATCCATGTTGAGACATGAATATCAAGGACTAGGGACAGGCAGGAGTACACAAACAGAGTATATACACCTATTCTTATACACCTAATGAGAGCTAGGTAAGTTATAGGTGCAGCTATTTCTTGTGTTCCTTTCATATGTGTTTATATAAAATGAAACTTTGAGTATTTGCATCGCAGACTCTACAGTGATTGAGAACTTAGTTAGTATTTACCTTTTTTGGCACCTGGATAGCAAACTTGAAAGAGTACAAATTGAAGCTTTCCCACACACAGATAGTTTAGAGTAAATCTATCCATCGACTGGCTTAATGATTTGACAAGCTTGGTATTAGTTATTTTCCAAGTGAAAGGGAAGGTCAGATTTTATCTGATTTGCTTGTGAACACAGTAATCAACCTATAGGATGTTAATCTGTGTCAAGAGGTGCTAAATTTCAGAGGTAAATATTATAAAGGAAGCTCCTTACCAGATAATGTGTAATATGTGATATGTATATATATACTGTTCTTCTTGAACCATATGCTACTTCTGGCACCTCTCTCCCTTCACCCCATGTCAGTCAGATCATCACAGAAATGGTAGCTGTCAAAAGACTGCAACCATTATAATTCATTTAGCCTTCAATTTCTTTCCTTCCAAGGCCCAAACTTTTCAAATTTAATGCATTAAATCATTCATGGGAGTCATGCTGGTGAGCCCTTCTGCACAGTTCAGCCTCTTGCCGTTCCGGCAGAGCTGTGACAGCCTCTCTGCTCCTCTGGGGACAGGCACAGCTGCAGACCACAGATGATGTTGACTGGTTTTGTCTGGCATGTGCAACCAAAGATTTAAAAATACAGGCACCTTTGTGCAGCAGTGCACACATGTAAGATAAAAACCTAGTTGTGGAAGGGGGAGATAGGAAGCACTTTTGTTTCAGATCTCTAGGAGAAGCCAGAAAAGAGTGCCTGGAGTGAGCTGCACTGCATCCCTTTGGATGCAGCTGCCTTCTGGTCACTGTCTGCACGGGTTCTCTTCACATCCTGAGTACAGCACAGGTCTGTCAGGCAATGATCCACTGAGTGGATTTACAGTGGGTTTGACCATGCAGCAGGAAAGAGGTTGTGGGTTTTGCAACACCTCTGGAAGGATGTGAACTTTCCCTCTTTCTCTATGTAGACACCACATTTAGTGTGCACTGTATGCTATGTCTTTGCAAACGAATTAAATAAATACAGGAAAAAGTGCTACATGGTGTGGAATACTGGAGAGGATAATGGTTTGCACTATGGGTTTGGATCCACATAAGTGGTGTTGAAAGATACTCATAATCAAGAGGCTGAAAAAAGGCTGGTTCATCTCTCCAGTGTCAGTGGTGTATCTTCTGCCTTAATATACTTTCTGATACCTATTTTCCAGCTCACTAGCTATACTCAGAAGTTCCTTTGTTTTCAAAGCAAACAAATCCAAATACAGCAGAAAGGTTTCCTTAAATAAGCCTTTCATTTTTTCTGTATACAGTTCTTTTCCCAGTCTCTATGTTTGTGTGGAAGGATATATAGCTGTAGAATTTATAGATCATTCCTTAGGTGTGGGGGTTTTTAAAGGAGACAATCAGGACATACACCTCTTTTAAAGGAGACAAGTAGGACATCGTTTTTTTAAAGGAGACAATCAGGACATACACCTCTTTTAAAGGAGACAAGTAGGACATCGTTTTTTTAAAGGAGACAATCAGGACATACTGTACAGTAGAGTTATTATAGAAGAATCTGGAGGTGGAACTCAAACTTATTTCTCTGCCAGTTGCTTACCATCTCTGGAAGGTATTTATAAGCTTTAACTCACTCCTCCAAAAGTTAAATCCTTCTGAACTAGTCATCCTTGTCTCACTTAGGAGGTAATGAAGAGGAGCAGGCATCTGGAGGTGCTCATTCCTTGCACCGAGTCTAAATGAAATTTATTATGATTAGAAGGGACTTAAATATTTAAATACCAAGTGAAATGGTTGAGATAAATCCCAGCCTCCGTGTCTAGCTGGTTTGGTGTAGTTTCCTTGTTCCCAGTTATATAACTCTGAAAGGCCCATAACATATTCCTTTCAAAGACCATAGCAGAGTACATGCTTGGGATTTGATGACAATTCCTACTTTATCAAAAAGACAATTTGTCTGCTACATTTAAACTCAAAATATTCTTGTTTTGTGTAACCCTCAAGGTCATTTCAGTGCTTTTGCCAATTTTTCCACCTTTTCCAAACAACAATGAAGAAAATTAAAGTTTGAAAAAAAACCAACAAGGGAAGAAGCATTTAAATAAGTAACCACTGTAACTGTCTGGAGGAAAGAAGCCATTTTTCAAATAGCTTTTGAATAAAGATATGAAGAGCTCAAAAACCTTAACTTCAAAGGGTTGTAAACTATTCCTATTCTTTTGAATGGGAAACCTAAAGACTGATTTGCATGTTTATCTCATCAACTGTTTCAGCACTGTCCATTTTTAAAGTGCCGCAGTGGAGAATTGTCAGGCATATTCCCCCACGCCATTATTCTAGTGTCTTCCAGGAAGTGTCAGAGCTCTAGACTGCAGCTAAGCATTGCCAGTGCATTGCTCCAAAACAGGCAAAATCTTAGAGACACATTAAAATCAATTTCAGCAGGGACACTCTTCTCATTGCAGTATTCATTTTCATATTTAATTACATTTAAAAATTACCATGTTCTTTAAAGCTGCCTCCGGACTGGAGCACTGCGGAAGCTTGAGGGCCACAAGAGAGGATTATGGTCAAAACTGCTTCATAGTTTATGTCTTTCTCATTTGCCTTCTGAACTTTGTTCACTTCTCTGCAAATCATACCAATCTCTCTGGTGAGGAAATTCTGTAATTTAGTATGAAATCCTGTTATCAGCAGTGATTTGGTTTAACTTATTTTAATTCGTCTTCATGTACCGCTTTTCCAGAACAGCAAATCTCAAATTTGCCAGCTAGTACAGTTCTATACTAGTGTGAAATAACCACATTCCTTCAGTATGTTTCTCTTTTGGGTAATATTTTACGAAATTATGTTCCTTTATGGATTAAATGGCATATTAAACTTTTTTTGTGTGTGAAAAGAGACGAATAAACTGCAGAAGAAATAATATTTTCTCTTTTTTTTTCCCCTCAGCTGGGTAGCTTTATCATGAAGTGCTATCTTACACCACTACAGAAAGTAGTAGAGGGGCAACAGTGGTTATTTCATAATTTGGGGAAATTAATTTTGGTTTAATTATATTTAAAAAAATAGTCCTCTTCCCATTTGTTGTTCAAGTAGGTGCTTTTTACAAACTTGAAGAGAGATGATGTTGATGGGAGAGAATGTAGGCTTTTTATTAAACTTCTTGCAAAGAAGTTCTAACAACTTCTAAGTTGTCCTTGGGAGAAGTTCTGTGAAGACAAGTTTATTTGCATACTTATGACACTTGAAGTAAGATTTTTAACATGCCAGCCACTTGTCCGCTATCCTAAGAAATAAATTGAGAACAGGGACCCATGCAACATACCTGCAGAGAAATTATTTACCTAACTAGTTTTCTAGAGAGAAATAGGCAGCGTTAGAAATCTGAAACGCTAGTCCTTCAAGTGAGCAGCCTGAGAGTGACTGTTTGGCGCTAGGGTCAGGTAGTGGGATATGAGTTGAAAAAGAGATGGTACACAATTCTTTCTGGATCTCAACAAGAAAGGCCCAGTTTTTAAGAAACAATGTTGTGAGACAATTTCATCTTGTGATGAAAGGTCACGTTGCAGCCATTACTGTTTCATCCTTTTTTGACAAAAAAAAACAATTAGAAAAATTAATGGTAAAATATTAATCAGTGTATATCAAATACAAACAGTACAACATCTGCCCTCAGAAGTCCTTAAGCTGCAGATTGCTGAAAGCTGAGAGGGTAAACAGTGGAAGTATCAGTGTATTCTTGCCTGTGCTTATGTCCTACCCATGTCAGTTGCTTCTGGCTACTGATAGGGTGTTGAACTAAATGACTCCTTCATCTTGCACTCTCATGTTCTCAGTGAAAATGACTTAAGTGTGGATTGAATGAGGTTTAGATGACGGAAACAAACCATGTCACAAAGGCACCCACAAAACAGACAGCAGCAGCTATCAAAATGGGGGTTTATTGCAACCAAAGTTGCCCGACACTCCGTCTGACAAATACAAGTTTGGATGTCTGTTGGGAATATAACTACTACATAGCTAATTCCTGAACCTTAAGGAAGGATGAACCAAAAGGGGCCTACGGTCGCTCATAAAGGGGAAACCTCCCACACGAGTGCCCAAAGTATCATTCACCAAAAGAAAGGTGAGGCTCATTCAATCCACGGAGACTCACTTAACCTGTGGAAGTATCCTTGGATGGCATATCCAAGGGGAGGGCCCAACTGCCAGGCCTGCTGCTCTGCAAGGAACCAATTCCACTGGTTCTTAGAGGGTACTTCATTTATATCTTAGTTGAGGGTGCTCTGTGGTCATTCTAATTGGTTGAGGGGGCAAGCCCAGAGAAAACAGGCTAAGGGTCTAGACCTTGAGGTGCTAGTTAACCACTGTTAGGTGCAGTTTAACATCTGAGAAGCTAGCATGCCCTGTTTTTTTCCTGTTTTGTCAATCTGGGATGCTGTACCTACCACAAATGGATTTATACTTTTTTTTTCCCAAATTCTTTTAAAGAACTTTGAGCAATAGATAAAAGATAGCTATTCTTTAGTGCCAAAGGTTCAGAGGGTCCAAGAATATCATAAAGCTTGAAAACTGTGCAAATAGGAAAACAGTTGCTTTAAACTCATAGTTATTTCTTACATCTGTTTTGTTCAGCTATTCATATAATCAAAGGTCATGAACTACAAGGTGATGAGAACTTATGTCGTCTTCAAAACACTTAATAAGTATTTTCATCAAAGATGAATAAATGCTGCAGCACCTACAAGTGCTGAATGCCTTGCAGGATTTAGTGCTATTCACTTGATCCAAAGCCCATGGAAATCAATTAGAGACATGGATTTGACCTGAGAGGATGTTGCATCAAGCCTGTGTATGAACAACTCTAGCAATATATTGACCAGAACAACAATTATTTAGTTGAATTATCTAAAATGCTAAGGATTTAAACCAAACTCTATGGCAGTGCAACAGGGATTCCTGCAATATATGTATTGCTATCAGTACCTTATACAGAGATAGGGTGAAAAAAGCAAAAGATAAGAGTTTAGTTATAGGTATTGAAGCATAGTTTCATCACCAGAAAAACAGTAAGATAATAGATTCCAGTTACTGATACAACAGGTTTATTCTGTCCACAGTTTATCAAGAGGAAACTCTTTATGGGAAGCAAATAGCACAGGATCTCCTCTGGTAACACGTAGGCTGAGTCATACATGGGATCCCTCTCTGAGTATTCCACATAAATTGGTCATAATCGGTGCTGGAGTAGGGAACTTGCTCAGAGTTTCTTACATTTAAAAGGGGAAGAAGTTGGCATGTATTTTCCTTAGCTTACCAAAGTCTTGTTAACTCACAGAAACTTTCAAACAGCCTTGAAAAGATATTACACATTAATAACATCAGAGAACATGACAGCTTGAGCCTGATGTAACTAATTTTGGACTGGTATAACAGTGTTATTTAGAACAATAAAGTTTTTATCTGATGGTTTATCTGTTTACTAAACTAGTCAGTGAAAAATGTGCCATATATTATATCTCCTCTTTACTGCTGGTATAAAGACTGATAGTTCTGCCTATACTTTAGGATTGTCCTGGTGAACTATATTAGGATAAGTTTACATATAAAATGGACATAAAGAAGAAATGCTCAGTTCCCTAACAAATGGGTAAAATGAATGACTGGCTAAGACCTGTATGTATCAACAGCACAATCATCGTTTTATGCACTTCTATGCTTGCTTGCCTTTCCACATTAAAATCCATCACTCCCGGTGAGAAGGCCCACGCTTTCTTACGTTCCTCCTATACATGATGACCATTAACTAAATAATTTGTTTAATTAAAAACAAACAAAATTGCAGTCATTTTTTTTTCTGATATGAGATACAAATGCCAATCCTCTGAAAAGCCTGGAAGGACTGAGAGAGAGTAGATTTTATTCTTAGATTTTATTCCATTTAGGAGCACATTACAGCTTTGTTGGCATGGATGTACTGCATGAGTGGCTTTATGCATATTCACAACTGTTTCTTGGAAGGAAATGGCTTATTAAACAGTAATCATATAGCATGTGTAAATGAGTTTTGTGGATAAACACATATATTTCTCATCATTGTGTGAGATGGGTTGTTGACTGAAAAAGTTTTTCTGATGTCATTTATTCTTCCAGGAATTTTAGCAATCATCTGATGTCTGATTTCTTTTTCTGCTTGATAAATTTCTTTTTCCTTAGCTCATATATAAATAATGATGATTTTTCTATATTCCTCTTGAATCACATAGTTGAAAAAAAGAGAACAGAATTCAGGAGCCTAGGTGGGTTGCTCAAATATATGTGTCTACTTTCAGGTGAGCTAAATGAACCCTCTAGAGTCATTGACTGCAATGACTGCTATGGGAGATTCAACACTAACTCATGTGCACAAACCTACATGCACACAACAAAGCATCTTCAATTTCTACTTGAGTCCCATTCCAGGACAGCAAAACGAACTGACCATAATGTCAGAGATGTGAATTCTTTTCCTTTTTTCCGACTTTTTTTTTTTTCTTCAGATCTGGGGTCCCTTTCTGTGTAATGATCTAATGCAGTTTAACTGCTCCTTATTCCATTTTCAAGCTTCTTTCCCCAAGATGCTCTCAAACAGAATGACAGCATCTTTCTGAGGAAAAGAGACACAGAGTATAATGAATAGGCCACCTCAGAAAAAATTGTATACCCATATTCTCTTGAGGCATTATGGTTATATTGCAATAGCCTCTGTACATGTCCTTAAAGAGTCCCAGGTAAATATTTTTCTGTTAATTGAATAGAAGGAGGGAAAACATACAAAATTCATAGCATTTAAATCTTCTGTCCTTAATAGTGCATTTAATAAGCAGTGGGAAACACTGCTGAAATGGTATTCCAAGATATAAAATATTGCAGGAAAAAAGATATAGAGGAATATTATGGAACTGTACTACAAACTAGTGAAATGAAATGAGAGAGCCTATCATAAATAAACCTAAAGAAATACACACAGTGAACACTATGTCTTATGATAAAAAAGGCCACTAAAAGTACAGGGAAAACTATACTTTAGGTATTTGAAAAATATTGGTAAATATTTTGCCTTTCTAAATGTGAAAGTAATTTCATGCTAGTTTCTTTTAATTTGTGACAGTCTTATTAATCTAATACAAAAGCATTTTTCACCTGTGCATTCTTTTTCAAAGCAGAAATAAAGATAAACGGGTGGAAAAGTTAATTATTTCTACCAGCATCTGTGTTTGGAGGCAAAGCCCACAGGACCTAATGTAAAGGCTTTCATTTTCTTCAGCAGGCTTTAGATCAGAATTATAGTTATGTTTTACAGTATATAATCTAGCATTTCTATGTCATTAGTTCATAACTTTAAAAGAACTCATTCCAATGGGGACTGTAGTGTTAGATTTTTCCCACATTAAATCCAAAGTAAAAGTTTTGACCTGCTTTCCTTATCAGAAAGGAAGGCAACTCTCTTATAGTAGGATGGTGGAAATGTTAACGAAAGCTGAAAACTCTGCTACAATTTTTTGGTTCTTTTAAATGTTAAATGTGTCATGGAAAGGTTTACTTACTTTATGTAATCCACTCCAAAATGTGTGTCTCAGCCATCAGGTTGGAACATATCAATGTATAAAAAATGCAATTACTCTTCAGGTCTGAGGCGAACTCTAATAGTTATATGCTGTGCAAGCTTTTGAGACTAGACACCGTGACGATTTTGTAGGCATCTCATTAACGAATTGTAGCGCGGCAGCATGCTCTGCTTTACTTATTTATTGAAGAGATAATGGGAAATAACTGATTTCTTTGTGAAGCCATAAATAATATGACAGAAGGATATTAAATGCACTGA
>VYZX01015798.1:36072-67549 GCA_013401335.1 Brachypteracias leptosomus
ACAGAAAAGCTAAAAACTTGTGGGGTTTAGTATTTTATGGTGCCAGTTTTCTTTTACCAGTACATGTAAAACCAACAGATATGTTTTAGCTGGTTTTGTGAACAATTACCAATTTAGTATAGTAGCCACTGAAATATGGGTGTCTTTAATCATAAAGAGTATCCCAGTTCTGCTATTTTGCAGTAATATTCAGAAGCTACTAAAGAATAAATCTCTCTTTTCTTTTTTCTTTAGGTGTTTTTTTTTTCATTTTTGTTTTATACAGAGATAGTCTTTCTCTATTTTTAAATTTCTGATATGAAGTACTGATTCTACAAAGTATGAACATTTCTGACATTCATTCTGTGCATCCTTTGTTCTCAGTGGGAGTCCTGTCCTGAAACTGCATGCAAACATATATACAAGGTCCACCGTGGCTTCTCAGTATTTTGCACACTTGATTAAAATAAAAGCTAGCTTTTTTTTCCCTCTGTGTGTATGGGGGTGTGTGGCTCAACTAAGGAGAGAAAGGTGTTTTTTATTCTGGAGTTCAGACATAGCACTGAGATCCAGACTGAGGTAGCACTGTCCTTTCTTGTCTTCATTCCTGTTCTTTTCACTAAGAGATTTATTGTGCAATATATTGCAAATTTCCTGAGAGACTGTGGTGATTAAAGAAGCAGCAATCTCATTGGCTAGTCTTGGACATATTTCTGAGTATCACGACCCCACAATTCTTTACCCTAGGTTTGATTCCATATTTAACATGAAGCTAATATAGAAGATGGAGCTCCAAAACAATGCAGCTGGTTCTACTTAGATTTCTATACCCTGTACATCTTCATGGTACCCAAACACCTATATTGTAAGCATGCTTCTACCTGTTAAACAAAATATTTTTTCTTCACCAATAGAAGCTCCTTCAAGGTTGGTAGTTTAGACATTGTTGCAGCAGACAAGTGTTGAAGTCACAAATATGTGGATCTCAGCCACTATGCCAGTGTGAATTTTGTCTATGCAAAGCATTTTATGGTTTTATAGCATCCATTACCACATCATCTAAAGATTAAGCTTGTCTTCTTAAGCATGACCTTTTTATTGGAGGAGATCCAAGCATTTTCATATGGTGTTCTGAGCCTTGCTGCTTGCTTATCCCACTTACATCAATTTTACAGCAGCCTAAATCCATTGTTTCACAAGCTAGTCCTAGTTTACAGTTATGTGAAAATAGAGTGAGGCCTGATATGTCATGCTTAGCACTGCCAGCAAAGCACTTTTTTATTTCTTCTGAAGTAGTTTAATATAGGAAACAGATGAAGCAATTCTATTGTGATTCAAGTTATGTATATATAAAAATCTAAGGTTATAAACAATTTTCGTCAACCATTCCAACTCTTATGTGATGCTTACTATTGTAACTTGAAATTTCTCTTCAGAGCCAGCAGTGCCATAATGACTTAAGAAAATGAAGTGTTCATTTTTCATTGAGCAATGAAGCAGGGACTTGGTGGTCCATACTACACTTGTAAAAATCAGAGTTTTATCTCCAATTGTTCAAATAACTGAGAAGCTACTGAATAAAATATCACTTAGTCCTGGAAAAACAAGTTACAAGCAATCTTTCTCATACATTTTAGGAAATGACAGAATTCTTGATCTGGAAGTACAGCAGATGAGACACTCATTTTGTGATCATACGTAGCAAAAAGGATAGTTTACTGTTCCTGTAGTATCTGTCCATTTCTGCTAGCTGTGTCACAGGGACTATTGTTATAAGTAAATTTTCCTTGTGCACATTTGGGATCACCTTTCAGGGAAAAACAAAACAAAACCAACCAACCAAACAACCCCCCCAAAATGAGTGGTTCTTTTGAAATATCAGTTCTCCAAGAGAGCAAGCTGTGAACTTCTCACATGAAATCTACTTTTTGAAAAGTTACCAACAAGTTACATCTTTGAACTATTCTTAATATAGCCAATTGAAAGATCCAGGATGCAATCCGGGGGCTCAATTTTGGTACTATATGTCATTGCAACTCTCTTTTTCAAACTGGTTGGTAGGCCTCTGAGACACAGTGCCTTTAACAGATTGTTTCTATCAGCAATCCATTCAATTAAGCAGCCACACATGGATAATCAAGAATAATAAATGGAGACCTTTGCTTGGAGTTTCAAGTAAAAGGGGTAATAGATTGGATCATTGTCATATTTTGCCACAAGTGCTTTGTGGTAGAATAATTCTGCATTCATGACTTTTCATATTTAATACTGTTGCAAGCTGTTTCAACATTTCCAAATACTATGTTTCAGAAGGAATGCATCTAACATATTTTGATAAATTCTAAGCAATTTTTTCCTGAGAATAAAATTGGATATACACTAAAATATCATATAACAGTTCTAATTATCAAAAGTAGTAGATGTTCATTAATCGTATCAAGTATTAGGTGTATTTGCCTCTTCTTTCTTCTGAGATAGTAGTCATAGACTCAGATAGTAAATATACACATTGCAGTGTAGTTTAATCTACTTTCCTCTGAGCAGTTACAGGTTTTGAATAGGCTGATTAAAAGAAGAGAATGAAACATTTTTTTGTATCGCAAATTTCACTACGGCTTAAAAGGCATGAATTACATAGCATCTCTCAAGAATTTGCTTGTTCAAATGTAGTAGAGGACTTTTTTCAGTTTACATGATGTATTAAAAATTCAATAAACATTTTTCAGCCATGAACCACTTTGTCAGGAGAATTGTGAAATAATAAGGGTTAGTTTTTAAAATCAATTTTAAAAAGTTACACTAAGAATTTCTCAGTTATGTGTAAAAAGCTGCTGGAGCAAAAAGGGCCTAAGATTATTATTAGGCTGTTCTGTTTCCAGTCCCAGGAAAAGATGTGATTATCAGGTGATATATCCTTGTGAGTCTCTCTTTTTTGCCTGCTGCAACTTTTTCACATTGTATACATATTTAACATAAAAGGGCCCTAATTAAAAAGGCTTCCTCCTTCCCTTTCTAGTGCAGAATTGTTCTGTCAGAGGAGCCTGACATGCTCTACTCTGATGGGAAGCGAACACAGCTGTATTGCTTCACAGGACCTTAATCTAAAGAATATTCTCAAATTATGTTCCCAAATGGTGACATATCTTTCTACCTATAAGAGATGTACATTTCTTGCAAAGCAACTAAGGCCTTTGCTGTATTTTTCCTGAAAAGCTTGTAGTTCTCCATGCAACTATCTTCAGAAGACTATACTGTTATGTACCTGACTCCTGAAAAAAAGCCAAAACCAAACCCAACAACCAAATAAACCAAAAAACCCCCATAAATCCCCAACCGCAGATGAGATGCCTTGAAGCTAATTTAATGACTGAATTTTTCTTCTCTTATCTTTTACTTTTTCTTTTCTTCTTATTTCTTTTTAGGGCCTATTAAAAATGTACCATATACAATTTATACCACATAATTACATGGTGTGTGTGCATCTGTATGTTTGTACATATGTATTCAGAAACATAGAGTATAAATGTGTAAGTATATAACCATATAAAAAAAATATATGCAATTATGCTGTATATTTTAGCAGCACGCCTTAAATATACTTCAAAATGTACAAGAGTATTTGAGTGTAAAGAAGTGCTCAGGCGCATTTTTGTCTATCTGCATCTTATTTTTGTCTGCTACAGAAACATCTCCTTTTTTGAGTGTTTTATTTTTGTCATGCTTAATTTCAGTAAGACTTCTTGCATATGTAAGGTCTTAAAATGCAAGGGTCTGTTTCCCGATTCTGACTCAGACACCAGCTAAACAGTAATATCTTTACCTTGAATCTCTCTCTTTTCTTTTAAAATTGGCAGGGAGCCCAGAAGTTTTCTTCATCAAAGGCATGTTCGCAATTTTTAGCCTACTTTCATGCTAATTTGTTCTTGTAATCATAAAATTAATCAAAATCTTTTCCATTGTTTAAAACCAAAGATAACATTTTTACAAAATCATTTTAGAACATTTTGAATATAAATTAAGTTGACTATTAATGACAGAAAAATAATTACAGTTAAAGTTATGTTCTTTAGGCAAATGGTGAGTAAATTAGTGGCTGATGCAAAGCCCATTAAGGATCCTGTTGACTTCAGAGTTATGGATTATGTCTCAATAAAGAATCTTTACTAGAAAAAGACCTCAGAAGAGGGGAAAAAATAGGTATCTTTAGAAATTATATCACAGTCCACTCTTCAGCCACAGTAGTTATTAGATTTGGGCAAAATTTGTGAAACAAAATCTTGAAAATGCATGATAGAAGAGGATTTATTGATCTACATTTCTCTTTAAAATCATCTCGCCCTTGTGAATTCTGTAGTCTAAATCATGCATTTATAGAAATGCTTTTTTTCACAGGTAGTCTCTGTATAATGCCTTCCTCCTTTTATATCCATTCTATTGCTTCCTAGCATTCTGTACAAAATCAAAATGGAGCTGATCATAGAAATTCAGTTCTGTAAAATTCAGAAGGGAAAAAAAACCCTTGCCAGATGGTATAGTGCTCCGAAATGGGGAGGAACTTCAGAACAAGAATTCAAGACTTGAAAGTGTAGTTGAAAGCTGAGGTACCTGAAGAAGAATTTTTTTATTAGGATGTGGAAAATCCAAGGGGATTTTGAAAATTACTGATTCTCTTACCATGCTAACATGAGCTGAGGAGGAGACGAGACTCAGTTCATGGTCATAGGGTAAGGTAACAAAAGGGACAGCGTCACCAGGAGATGCTCTGGTCTACTGTGGTCCAAGTTCCTGTTCCTTTATGTGTGAGCATATATGTAGCCTTGGGAACATGAAAAGCTGTTTTAGTTTGGGGTTATGCATGAAGAAAATTCCCATTTCCAAATGGTTTCTAAATAGTGAACATTCTTCACTATTTCTTTCCAGGAGCCACTCATCAAGTTTGAGGTTCAGGGTGGAGGAAATTAAAAAGGATTATTTGCAGAATATATCATTACATATATTTCATCAATGTATACTATTTCTACTCCAGTTAAATAAAGGGAGAAATGCTAAAAAGTAACACTGGTTTTGGTAGAAGAAACAATGGGAGCCTAAGGTATGTGTCTAGTTGCAGCAAATTGATATCATTAAATATTTGCAAGGGCTCTTTCAATGCTCAGTCATTTGAAGCACTGTAATTAAGCTATGAAAAAATAGCAATGCCTTCCATATTGAATGTTCTGTAAGAAACCTGGAGAATTATTCCATGAAAGTTTGTAGTTGTTAACTTACTCATCAATCATATGGCTTCAACAGTATTCATCAGACGTAGTCATGACTAGGAAGACCTTAGAAATGCATTAGAGAAAATAAATATGATGGAAATTCTGTTTACTAAACTTGTGCTAATGCAGAAGAGCAAGAGTGTATATACTATGATTATGTATCAGATTACATGTCAGATACGTTGAGCTACAATGTCCAAGGTAAAAATTTAAGGATTATTTTTTATTATTTTATTTAAATGTAGGAATTTTGAACATTTTGCCTGGTTCTAAATTTTCAGCTATGCTGTCATAAAATCTATGGAAAAGACTTGCATCTAAGAAAACTTCTGTCAGTTTTATTTTTTTTATTATGAATGCATTAGTGCTTCATTAGCTCTTACTTTCATCCTGTATTAAGAGAGTTTATAGTTCTTAGGAATTCAACATTTTTCTCAAGATTTTCAGCAAACCAAACTCTCACTAAACTCTGCAGTATCTCAGATAATAAATGTTTAAAAACTTGCTTTTACTCAAGGGGATAGGTAGGCAAATCCGTGGGACAGAAATTCATTAATTAATACATGGAATAGTTATCTGCTTCATAAAATGCCTGAACTGAAAATGAGTGGAAGATGAGACAATATTAAGGGAAAGCATCAAATATGTTTACTCTTTTCACTCTTTTCTGTGCAGTCAGTAATGGTCACAAGATCCTGGCCTAGATATATCTTTGATCTGATACCATGTATGAATTCTTCAGCCCTTATGTCACTTCAAAAGCAATGGAGCATGAAGTTGCTGTGTTTGGGTAGATGCATCAAGCCTGTGTGCTATAGGAATGGAGACTCCCATGTCATTGGTGTTATGAGTCATTAGAAGTTCTAAGATTTTCTAGCAAAATATTTTGCATTCAATACATCATCATCACTTTTTCTCATCATAAGTATTGTATCAACACAAAACTTTTTCAAGGAAGTTTCCAATTTGTAATATATATGTTGTTTATTGCACACCTAGAATGAGGAATTATTTTGTTGTTTTCATTAAAAATGAGTATATGTGCCATTTCTTTTTTTAGCAAAACTTTAAGAGGTACAGTGGACAGAAAAATGGGTTTGTGGATGTTACAATGAAAAATGTTTCTGAATTCTCAACCATTCCTCGTGATGATTTATTTTAAAATTTTACTACTAAAGAAAGTTGCAGAAAATGTCTTTAAAATTGAGTAGCTTCCACAGCATACCGCTGATATGTATGTAACTTTTTTGTCTATAAGGCTGTAAGAACTTGGAAATTAGTGCTTGTGATGATGAAGTCAGCAATTTTAAATATCTGTTCAAAAGGCTTTTAAGAATTTGAAGCTATTAATTTCTTAGGAAACTTGAATCTAAGTGTTAAGAACCCTTGATAGACCAGATAATAATAATAATAATAATAATAATAATAATAATAAAGTAATATTTCATTGCAGGAACTTGTTTAAACTATCGTAATATTCTAATTTAAGCAATATATGGATACAAGAAAAAAGTTTGTTTTAAAGACACTCATGAATTACCAGACCCATAAGTAAGTCTTCTGGTTCTTCTGAATCCCCTGACTTCTCCTGATCACTCAGTCTGTACTGTTTATCTCCTCAAGTGCTCAAAGTATGTTAATATAAGTTTTGCAAAGTCTAGTCTTCTCTAATCCATGAGATGCCTGAACTGACTTTCCTGACATTGCTGTGCCAGGCTCTCTCAACCATCAAACCATGCCTGGGCCATGGATTTTACAACCACTCTTATCTGTCTCTTAGTCACAAGTGGGGGAAAAGCTCCTTTACAATTAATCCCACAAGGAGTGTTACGTTGTAGGGGATATAGTCTTACAGCACAATATTTTATTCTTGAAGAACAGAATTACAGAACTGAGGTGAGGTTGAAGGGGACCTCTGGAGATTGTCTTGTCCAACACCTCCTGCTCTAATTAGGGTCACCAAAAACAGGCTGCTCAGGGTCATGTCCAGCCAGTTATTGAATATCTCCAATGGTAGAGACTGCATAACCTCTCTGGGAAACCTGGTCCAGTGTTTGATTACTCTCATAATGATTTTTTTTTCTTACGTTTAAGTGGAATTTTGTCTATTTCAGTAGTGGCCCATCGCTGCTTGGCCTTTCTCCAGAAACTATTAAGAGTCTGGATCCATATTTTAACTTCTGCACTCATCAAGTATTTATATATATGGATAAGAGGCCCTTGAACATCTCCTCCAGGCTGAACAACGCAAGGTCTCCCAGCCTCTCCACATATCTCACATGCTCCAAGCATCATCTTCATGGGTCTGTGCTTGACTTACTTCAGTATGTTCATTGTCCTCTTGTACCGGGGAGTGCAGGGCTGGACCTAGCACTCCAGCTGTGGCCTCCCCAGTGCTGAGGAAAGGGGAGGTATCACAACCTCAGCCTACAGGTGATGTGATCCTGTTCCTGATTCAGCCCAGGAAAGGCCATTGGCCTTCCCTGCTGCAAGGGCACATTGCTGACTCTTCCACTAGGATTGCCAGATCCTTCTCTGCAAAGCTACTTCCCAGCCTCAGCCTGTACTGGCACACATGTTTAATCCTTCTCAGGTGCAGGATTTAGCATTTCCTTCTCTTGAATTTCTTGACATTAGTGTTTTCCCATTTCTTTAGGCTGCTAAGGTCCCTTTGTCAGCACAAACATCTGCTCTATCAACTACTTTTCCCAAGTTTGTATCATCTTCAAATTTACTGAGGGTTCACTCTGTCCCATCGTCCAGGTCATTACTGAAGGTATGAAACTGTGCTGGCGCCATTACTGAGCCCTGGGAAACACCACCAGTGACTGGCATGCAGCTGAACTTTGTGCTGCTGACCACAACCTTTCAAGCCCAACAGTTCAGCCAGTTTTCAACTCACCTCAGTGTCAGCTGATCTAGTCTGAACTCCACCAGTTTGTTAGGGAGAATAGCATGGGAGACATTGCTGATAGTCTTGTCCAATTCAAGATAAGCAATATCCCTTCATCCACCGAGCTATTCATTTCACCATAGAAGGTTCTTGTGGTATGATTTGCCCTTTGTAAATCTATGCTGGGTACTCCCAATCACCTTGTCCTTCATATGTTTGGAAAGGGCTTCCAGGACGATTTGCTCTACTACCTTCCCAGGGGTCAAGGCAAGACTGTCTATCTAGTAGTTACCTGGATTCTCCATATTGCAGTTCTTGAATTTCACTCTTTTATTCTGAAAATAAATACATTAGCCACCTAATTTAGGAGATTCATTTTAACATATTTATGTAATTATGATAGGCAAATATCTTATAAAAATCAATATGTGTATATATGCTACTTTAAAGCTTTTTTTTTTAAATGAGCAAAAGAGTTTAAAACACCCATACTGTGAGTATCGGTATCAAATCAACTTTGCTTTGATTATCAGAGAGTTAAGAATCTTTGGGATGTGATAATACTAAAATGTCACAAAATGCCTCCAATATCTCTAATAGTAATTTTTCTATTTGTCATTGAAACAACTTTAAAAAAATGTAATACATATTTTCCCTTGTTAAGTACAAGCTATACAGTATCACTTGGTGGTTTACAGTAGCTATACTGAATTTATTGTGTTTTGTAACAAGTGCAGCAGAACAAATAATAAAAATACTATATTTTTTAGTAATTTATCTTTTTTTTTAATTGGAGGAAAGTGAATTTTTTTTTCCCTAAGGGAAAACAATAACTTTTCTCATAAGTCAATCTTAATTCTTTATCCCAAATAGCTCTAGAGCAAAGGCTATTCCACTTCAGAAGAACATCTGATCTTGGTTATGTATCGAAAAAAGTCCTAGAGCCTTCAAAATATTTTCTAAATAATGTAATTTCAGAGAATGACATAAGTTAATGACACCATCTCTATATTTTTAAAAAAGAGGCAACAGAGGACTATTCACCCTCCTTTTTTTTTTTTTTTTTTTCATTTAATTTGTTCATTATCATCTTGAGACAGAGGTAAATACATGTTTTAGAAAACAAATGCTATCCTTAAAAATGCAATATTGCACAGAAGTCACAGAAATGTCTTCAAACCAAGCAAAGGAATGGAAAATTTGGCATCAAAACTGCAAAAATTTGCTTTTTATGCCTCCCTATTTACACTGAACTCCATGGCATAACTTCCACTGAATCTTGGCTATAATCAGTGCATGAAGATAAGGACATGCAAAAGTCTTTGCAATGCTAAGCATATAGAAAAAAACTTAGGGACTAATAATCTGATTTTAGAAGAAGTTGAACACATCATTTTAGTGAAATAAGTGAGAATATGAAACCAATACGTTACAGTAAAATATCAGGAATGGAAAAAGTCTCCTTTTCTTATGGGATATGTGAAATGCTAGTGACAGCTGTGAATATATTTTACATTTTAGTGACTGATAAAAAAGAAGGTTCAAAGTAAAAGGATTTCAAGAAAAAACAGGACAGGAACATTAAACTATAAATCTTTTTTATATCTATTTACTGATTTCTTCAATCACAACTCAAACTGGAAAGATGAAATGAACATTAGGAATAATATCGTTCTTCAAGCAATGTGATGATTGGATAGTGTTACTAAAAACTGATAATTTTGCATGTTGTGGAGAGAAGTTGGAAGAAATTTTAAAGATAATCATAAAATAGATTTCAGATTAGTGAGACTAGAAGAGATTAGAAACAATGATCTTGGTACTCTTTGTGAACACAAGCATTTGCAAACCCCAATGATTTGGTTTGCAGAAAACCCCACAAAACAAATAGTTTCTGGTATTATCCTGAATTCAGTTGAACAACTATAAGTCAATATAGTGACATTTATTTTTAATTAGAAGTCTCCCATGATTTCACCTATTATGCAACTAAATTCATTATGACAATCTTAGGAGTCAAAGTAATTTTTTTCCCTCTTCTGTCTTGATTATTTAAAAAAACCCAACAAACCAAACCAAACTAACGAAACAAACAAAAACCCCAAACAGTTCAAAGTTTTGGTAAATATTACTACAAAGCATATACAGAAGTTTATAAAAGTTAACTTGCAGAGACAAATGTCATACTTATTTATGGAGTGTTATCTTGCTGGAGCAGTACAGCTCACTGATTCCTGTACTAACTTCTGGCCACATGTGGGTTCCAGAGCAGACAGATCGCTACCATGATACCATGAAATTGTTTTACACTAAGCTGTGGTCTGTCTGCTTCTGCCCTTTCTGGCCCTCCTGAATTATTTGATTTCTCTGTCTTCATGGTGATGTACGGAAAACGAACTCCACAATCCATAAGATTGCAAAGTAGGTATGTTTATTCAGTGCTGGGCGACACGGGGAGTAATCCCACCCAAAAACGTGCACACCAGGCACAGCAGCTCGCTTTACATTTATACAATCAATTGTTACATATTCATAAAATTCCACAATTCGCCTATACATATGTATGACCTATCCCCGCTTCCTATTATAATTAGTTCCAAGGGGTCATTTCCATAACCCTTCCTAACTGCGCGTGCGCAGTGCCTCTTGGTGGTGGCCGTGGAGGGTCGTGGGGATGAAGGCAGACGGTTCCTCTTCATCACCGCTAGTAACCTTTTGTCCTTGCACAGACTCAGTTGTTCTTTGTTTTTTACTCATACCGCAAGGCCGGTTTCAGCTAGTTCTAGAGACAACTTCTTAGTCCTTATCAGGAATTGTCCTTCATAAAATTGCAAGGCTTTCCACTTCAGTTAGTTTACACAATAGTGAGTAGACATTTATCAGCTCGATTCCTTAACATGCACAACAATTATTAAGCAATGCTAATGTTACAAAGCATTATTATATCTATCAGATTTCTTTAGTCCCCTTCTCTCAATGGTCAGCATCAAAGCTCATTGCATACAAATGTAAAAGGGACCAACAATACTGAAAAATGGTGAAAACACCAAAAATCTGCCTGTCTTCAAAACTTAGGGAAAGAGCAGAAGATTACTTAATACTTATAAGTCAGAATGACTCCCAGTACAGAAAAAAAAAAATAAGGGGTAAGCAAAGTAATTTTAATAATTCCTTTCAAGCAAACTTCTTCCATTTTAAAATTGTCTTTGAAATTATTTTATGTGATTCTCATTACTCATAGCAATTTAAACTCTTTCTATAAGGGGAAAATAGGTTATGGAAGGAAGTAGATCTTTCTCATTGGTCATATATAGGTTACATAGTGAAATGTGCCCAGAGCTAAACATGTCCCACATGGTTGTAAGCAGAAGCTTATATTACTACTTTGAAGTTGAAAGTGTGAGTATCTAAAGCACCTCTGGAACCTGCTTCACGCTTACGAGTTTAAGTCAGATACTCCCACATATCTACAAAAAAAGAAGTTGAATCTTCGATTTATCATGTAAAATTTAAAACGGTAAACTTAAGACATAAAAAGTTGCACCTACAGTATGTTTAAAAGTATATAATACATATCCTAAACTGCAAGCTCAATTAAAAAACCGAGGAAGAAAGGAGATTTGAGAATGCTGAAGATTCAAACCAGAATCAAAAATATTTGTATCTAATGACTGAATGAAGAACTTTGATGTTAAATATGTGATGCATTCTGTTGCATTTATAATTTAGTGTAGTTACACGGCTGAAAACTTATTCACGTTTTAATTTTTAGACAGGAGAGAGCATTTTTATGTACTGTGTTAGAACTCCTTTGGCATGAGCACAGCTTGTACTGGAGTCTTACACATAGTGGATTATTTCAGCACAGAGTAGTGAATTCTAGGTCTATAATAAAGGTTGCTAAACAGAAGATGACATTGAGAAATTCTTTTTTGACTTAAGGGTAATATGAAAAAAAGGCAATGAAGTTCTCAGTTTTGATTACATCTAACACCTATTTTATCTTACAATTTGATTTCTAAGGCGGTGGTGAAAACCTGTGTTTTAGATGGATGAATAAATAGTATTGTCCAACCCGTAAGCATACAAACCTTGCTATCAGGAAAGAATAAAAGGTTAATGCATCTGTGAAACATAGTTGCAACAATTCTGTAAGAGTACCAAGACTGTAGTATTATTAAAGGTTTGATGACAAACTTATTTATACAGGTCTCCTTTTATTTTTTTTGCAATAGATTCGTTCATGCAGACTTTGTAAAGAATTAATTATTTATTCCTTTTATTTCAGCTAGAGCCCCAAATTAAATTTGAAGAGTTGAAGCAGAAATAGAAAGTCTAGGCTTGGTTATGCACATCATGACAGTTATTTCACAGCACAATTTTAAGGTACCAAAGTTAAGCTGATGACAAAATGTTTCTGGAAATTCCTTCTTAGTTTAAATCAACTATATTCATTTTTAAAGGTCAAATAAGACCATTGTGATCACTGCTTCAGATCTCATATCTGACACAAGGTATAGGAGTATTCTGAATTAGTTCTGGTTTAAATTTGGGAGTACAGTATAAGAAGTACTTCCTATTCTATTTGAAAAGCCATCAGTGAAGAGTCCATAACAGTCTTCTATAATCTGTTGAAAGTTATGTGACATTTCTAATATGAATGAAGAAGGAGTTCTCACCAAACTTTAATTTAGATGTCTATCTACAACTCAGCAAGTTTTGCAGTGGAGAGTGATAGGCCTTTTAGAGCACAGTTCATTTACCTAAGATGAAAAAAGTGGTATTATAGAAATGTTTGTAGCTGTCCACAGCCTGTAAAGAGAGCCAAGGCAACTATTCATACTATAGGTGTTTGCACCTGGACAGAAGAAACGTGAATCCCATGCAACTTCTCTGTCACTAATTTTGAAAATTTGAAAGTTGTTTTAGTTCCACTGAGCTCAATGGAAGAGTTTATCATCAGTACATGTTATCTGGATAGACGCTATAGTATTCACTATGATCAAACCAGTTTAAATAGAGTCTCTTTAAGAAGCAAGCAGTGTGCTCCTGGAATCTTTCCCTATGAAGTATATTTTTCAAACCCCCGTCACTCATTTGGTTGTTCCAGGAATTCATTTTCATTTTCAGCATTAGTCTTGAACTATAGAATCATAGAATAGAATCATTAAGGTTGAAAAAGACCTCCAAGATCATCAAGTCTAACTGCCAACCCAACATAACCACTAGACCATGTCCCGAAGTGCCATGTCTACACATTTTTTTAACACCTCCAGTGATGGTGACTCCACCACCTCCCTGGACAGCCTGTTCCAACGCTTGACCACTCTTTCAGTAAAGAAATTTTTCCTAATATCCAATCTAAACCTACCCTGGCACAACTTGAGCCCATTTCCTCTCATCCTATTGCTTGTTATTTGGGAGAAAAGAGCAACACCCACTTCACTACGACCTCTTTTCAGGTAGTTGTAAAGAGCAATAAGATCTCCTCTGAGCCTTCTCTTCTCCAGACTAAACAATCCAAGTTGCCTCAGCCATTCCTCATAAGACATGTTTTCCAGACCCCTCACCAGCTTGGTTGTCCTTCTCTGGATCTGCTCCAGCACCTCAATGTCTTTCTTGTACTGCGGCACCCAAAACTGGACACAGTTCTCAAGCTGTGGCCTCAACCAGGGGCATGATCACCTCCCTACTCCTGCTGGACACACCATTTCTGCTACAGGGCCGGATACTGTTGGCCTTCTTGGCCACCTGGGCTCACTGCTGGCTCATGTTCAGCCTGCTGTCCACCAGCACCCCAGGTCCTTTTCCACTAGGCAGCTCTTCCCCAAGCCTGTAGCATGAGGTTGTTGTGACCAAAGTGCAGGACCCAGCACTTGACCTTGTTAAACCTCATACAATTGACCTCATCCCTTTGATGCAGCCTGTCTAGATCCCTTTGCAGAGCCTTCCTACCCTTAAGCAGATTGATTTGGTGTCATCTGTGTGCAGTAGAACCGAATGCAGTATTCTCACAACACTTTTTCCAGAGACAAAATGGCAAGTAATACAAACCATGTAATTGTGATTCCTGTGTATGTGTTGGAGAATCACACTGGCTTTTTGTCCACAGCAATAAACTGAGAGCTATTCAGTTGATTATATCCTCTGCTATAAGTTTTGGTTTATTTCAAGTAATTAAGGTAAGAGTTAAGTGAAACCAGAATATGAATATTCATACAGCTGAACTGATCTTGTGAAAATGTATTGAAATTTCATGAGACACAAGGAACTGTGGAAGCATACTGTCAGTGGCATTGAATATTATGCCTTAAAAATGTCTGCTGTAGGTTTATTTGAGTTTTGCAGACATTTCAATAAGACAATTGAAAAACATCTATATTGCACAAACCTGCCAAATTCAGGATCGCGAAATAAGGAATATCGTGTACGCTGAGAAGCATAGTCTTTGTTAATCCAACCAAAATTGGGAGGGACCTTGCGTATTGTGTGCAAGACTGAGCAAACCAGATAGGCTTTACTGAAGTCTTTATCTTAATCTGATACACCCTGGAGTAAGGGCTTAGTAAGGACTGTCATGCTTTGCACAGTGGGAATTTTCTTGAGTAGAAAATGCAGAATGGAGTTAGTAGCACTTCAAAGGGAAATCTACAGTTTCTTCTATTCCTTTTAACAGAGCAGATATTCTTGTTAAAGGATATTTTAATGAGATGTTGCAGCATTATATCTCTCATGTCCAAGCACAGTGATCACAGTAAGATTATACCCACTATTAAAGGAAAAGAATGAGGAAGAAGAATGCTATTTTATGAATAGAAAAATTTGATTAACAAATCTGATTGGGAGTTGCATGGATAGAGGCATGTGCTGAGGTATTTAGTCATCTGTATATAAGACTAAAACAGAGAAGAAAAAGGTTGTTACATTAAAGATGACAAAATTCTGTTTGGTTTTATACAAATGGACACAAAAATTGCCTATTCCTGTTCCTATTGAAAATGATGACAAATGTCCTCAGAGTTTACTGAGATGAGGATTATGGCCAATATCTGACTCAATGGAAAGACGTTAATGGGAAAGAGGCTTAGGTCAATTTAAATGATGCAGCTTGCAATGTGGAAATGTGTATCAAGAAAAATGGGTAATTATTTGTGTATATACACAAATATTAAGTATATATATTTATATTAAATATGAATTCAAAATCCAGCTTGGCAGGGAAATGTTTATATATTTAGAGTAAATAAATGTATAAGTAATAGGTAATTTAAAGAGCACACATATACCAGAATCACTAGAGAACACTAAGGCTATTAACAGTTAATAAATTTTCTGGCATTTCAAGATCAGTCTTGCCACATACTGTGCTTTTACCAACAAGTTCAGCTTCCCTTGATATTTTCTCCACTTACTCTTAGGCAACATTGAAGCTCCTGGTAGGAGTTTGGCATTAGGCAGTTTTCTCCCCTATGCTCTCATAAGCAATGAGCAATTCTATGCAGCTTTCATTTGAACTTTTGGTTTCAGTGTTCAGTGACTTGTCTTCTAAGCTTTACAAGACTTTCCTAAGTTAAATAGATACTACAATGCAATTGCTCTCTTCCTAATTTGTCTGCTTAAAGAGTTTCATATTTTGAGGTGGATTTCATGCTTGGGAAGTTACTGTTTATTTGTGTAAGTGTTTGTTATGGTGGGCTAGTATTCATAACTCTGTCTCCTGCAGAAACCCTTCAGAAATCTCCCCAGCTAGAGCTCCTAAACACAGGCGAGATCCTAGCACGTATTTGTGAGCTGGAGGAGCTGTGTTTCTTGCCTCTGAAGTAAACTAATGAAAATCTTTCTGTAAGAAGTAAATGTCACAGGAAAATTCATCTTTACTAATGCAATAATTTAAAACTTAGTAACTGATATATATATATATACACACATGGCTGCTTCTGTAGGACTGTAGGATGGAATGGCCATCTTGGCTGACCTTACTGATCATATACTGAGAAATTTAAGGACTCACAGTTGCACACCTCAGAAAGCTGAAGAAAGCACATGCTTTAGATTTGTTTCGTAGTTAAGAGATCAAAGCTGATCCTTACATTCCCCTCATCACCTAGAAATCTGCGTTAGACTTAATCACAGAGTTCCACAGCAAATTATCATGTCACCTCATCAGCCTATTGTCTTACATTTTCATGGGTTTTATGTCATCCCAAATCCCTAGTTCCACTATCAGTTCTGAGACTCAACTCTGTTTTGAAACACTACTATAAGCTGCTTGTAGTGCAGGATCTGTGATTGATACCAGGTAATAGCATTGTTGTCTACTGTATTACCAATGCTGCCAGTTATTTCTCAGCTTTCAGATACTGCATCATAGTTAAACATTTTGCTAAATCAGCAGCAATATTCTGTAGGACTAAATTGAAAGGTTGTTGTGTACAGCTCTGTTTGAAAGACTGAGCATCAGTCCTGATGATACCATTTGCCTTTAACCTCCATTTGTAATGGTTAAGTAGCTAAAATTTTATCCTATAAGTATGAGATGATCTTACAGACGCTCATCTAGATCAGCTCTACTCTTTGCATTATTGCACCTTCAGGCAAGCTGTTTCCTGTCCTTGACAAAGAATTGTTTTCAAGAACCAAAGTAGGGAATTACAAAGTTATGATATATCCAACACTAACAATCCAGTCTCGCTTGCTATGCTTCCTCAGGCAGACCGTATTGAAAGGAAACAATTCAGTAACAACTGTTTTCTGAAGCAGTAGTGGTAATAAGCTCAAGGCCATCCAGAGTATATTGTCAGAAATATTATCCATTGTACATTACTGTGTGACTCCATTCTGGATGTCAGGCCTCAAGAAGATCTTTAACAGAGATGACATTGACACAATGCAGTGCTTTGCCTCTGGTCATGTGACATCCCTCCACTTCACTTCCTAGAGGAGAGTAGCTGTTCATATACAGCTGTCATGCAACAACACAGTGAAGTAGTGACTGTATTCTCTGGTGAAATTAGGCAGTTCATGCTTTGCAATGGCTTAAAGTTACAGGTCTGAGGAGATAGCATTTTGTGCCTGTTTTATGGTGCATGTAATTAAAGATTTCTCTGGATAAATGGCTTTCCTAAACAAATGTGCATTTTCCAGCTTTTAAAATGAATGAAAGTGAGCCATTTTTTTGGTGTGAGGAACACCTGCTCGTAGATGTCAATTACTCTTTCTCTTTTTCCGCCTTTAAAAAATGAAATATTCTAAATTGAATAGCCATTTAAATGTAGTATTAATTAATATTTCATTGCTTTACACTGGAGAAGGGATCAGGAAAAGGGTTTTTTTGTTCATTGACATCTGGTTAAACAAAGCTAAGTGGAACCTTCTGACATTATCAATGGAAAGATCTGAAAGGAAAGCTGTTCTATACAATAGCCACCTTCATGTATTTCTGCAACTGTTCTGTTCCGGTTTGTTACAAAATAATACAGCTTGTGCTGGTTATTTTTTATCTTTAAGAATAAGCTGTGGTTACAGTGTGCATGAGCTATTTTTCATTGTTTTTAAAGCCAACTATAATCCACTTGCCTATGTTTACATGATTTCTGAATCCTTTGTGGACTAAGCTGATCTTGCCTCATTGAACTGTTACTTTGCCCACTGAGTAGATCAATCTTATACTTCTTTATGAACTCAACCTTAGTGAGTCATCATTTATTTCCATGAAAATCCAGTTACCACCACCAACTACTGCAGCTCAGCCACAAATGTGCCTGTGCCTTCCAGATGAAAAGCAGAAGCTCTTAATTTTGTTCCATATGTTGTTTTCTTTATGAAAAAAAATCTACTCAATAACGATGGAATACAAATCTTCTGAATGCTGCATAATATTCCAAATAAAAAGAATGTGCCTGAGGGTGTGTGTCAACTAGTCTATACCTAGTAGGAGTGTTTCTCCTTTCCCTTACACCTTAACTTATGCCTAATCATGCAGGTACTGCAACCTTCTCTGTTAGCAGACACTTCCAAGAAGGCAGCCAAGATCCAGGGCCCAGTCTTAACTGAAGTTAAAACTCCTGTTCATATGCACACACAGAGGCACATGCACACGTTGTATTATACAAAACAGCATTGTATACTTATTTTTGTTTCCCTATTTTGAAATCTTACAGAGCATGGATATATTTTAAGCAATTAAATATCTAATGCTAGTCTTAATCCTACTAATTAGAGTAAACCAAATATAAGATATAAAAAGCTATTTGTAAGGAAAAAAATCTTGTAGAGTTTAAATGTTTCATTATATATGAGCGTGGAGGTATAAAACATACAAACAAATACTTGCATCAGTAGAAACAAAAAAAAAAAAAGCAAATTAGAAAACATGTCTGTTAATAAGTCCTTTTCATCTTTCAATTTGAATAAAAATTTGACTAAATTAGTTCTTGAATTATGCTTTGAAGCTAATGAAAACAGTTTCTGATCAGAAAAACAGTTCTGTGCTGCCAGTAAAGTTGACAAATATCATAGAATCTGATAAGTTTCACTGAAGTTTTATATTCTTATCTAAGTGAGGATGGGAGAAAACACAGGGGAGAATAACCCCCTACGTTTTTGACCATGAACTGCTAATACAGCTGGAATACTACATTTCCCCAAACTAATTTTAAATGGTTTTGTAAATCTGAGTGTTTCTTTCAATACTTTTAATAATGTTTAATTGGTATGTTTGAGTGTGAAAATTCCTTTTTTTTTTTTTTTTTTGGTTGCATGTTATTTTAATCACTGATTTTGTGTATTTATATTGCATGGATTCTTACAGGAAGTTAAATATCTGAGTAGAAATAATTTAATTAAATATTCAGTTTATCTGCAAATACATCCAATAATTGATAAACATTGAGCTGTTGTAGCATAATAAAAGTAATAAATCAAATATTAACAAAACAGTGGGATGATGAAATTACAGCTGTTAAATCCTCTCATAAACTGGTTCCTAAAAGAATTAAAATCCCTGGACACTGTTATTTAGCTGTCCAGAAGCTCAACACAGAATATTGTTAATGAGAAAAATGCAAATAATGTTGATATAATTTTTGAATAATGTAAATCCCCTGCATAAGCCGGGTTGTCAACCTGCATTTTTGTGTCTTCAGCAGGTGAAATAAATCAGATTTTCTATTTACCTTGCACCAGGTACAGAACTGAGTAAAATAACTGCAGCCCTTTCTACTCCATTTGAACAGTGGATGTTACATGAAGCATCTACTTTACATCCACAGCCTGGAAAGAACCACTAGCCTGACCTGTAAGATGTGAGCTGTGGCATTTATACATTTTCATATTGCTCATGATCAGGGATTATGCTACTGTCAGTTCTCTGCTTTGGTCAGTAGCGGTACCACAGAACTGCTCTGTTGATGCCTGAGCTGCAGCATAGTAACCTCTGCTGGCAAACCATGCCTTCCCTGGTTTATTTCTCACATTTACCTGTCCTTTAGCTCTGCAGACATAATCAATATGTGAATTTAGAAGCCTTGACATAATTCTTTTTCTGTTGCTGCAACGGAAGGTCAAAAGCCTTGCTGAACAGCACTGATATTGCCAATACAGCCAAACCATGAAAATTCAGTTTTAGGGCTACATAGAACTTTGAGGAAAATGGTCATTCAGATCCTGACCTGTAATGCCTGCCCTGTAGGTATTACAGAAGACAATCTTCATTAAACAAGAAAACCTGCTTAGTAGCCCCTTCTTTCAACTCATCTGTAGCTTTGCTGCATTAAAGGCTGAATGCAGACACAATATTTGGCTCAGGGATAATACTGATTGCTGAATAGAATGAGCCTTCATTTGACTGCAAATGTACTTATCTGTATAAATTTACCACTCAGTGCTAGATTTCCCTTCTTTTGAGAGAAGCTGAATGTGAGTGATCTGTCAAGTCAAATACCTGGGTTTAGCCATTTAGCCATAAATCTAGGGGAAAATGTCACTTACTAAATAATCAGTTTACAATCTCTTCAGTGAAAAGGAAAGCCTGTCTTGTTCCATACTTTGGACAATAGTCATTATACATTGAATCAAGGATTTTAGAATTCTTCAAGTTTTCTTAAACCAGATTGATTGATTTTGAAGATTTATTAATTTTTTTAGTCATCAGAAAAGAGTGCTTCCAATTGAGTAAAATGTCATGATTCAAGAATGATGATGAAGTTTAATCTCATTCCTTTAACCCCATCCTTCTGCTCCTTGAGGTATGAAAAGTTAGGAGAACTTGAAGGCCTTTTAGATATCAGTGTTGAAGGGAATTTAAAGCTGGAATTTATCCAGATGGCCATCTTGATATGGCTACAGAAATAGGCAGTTTTCTCCTGCTATATGTTAGGGGGGAGGAAGAGAAAGAGATTTACTATCATGCCCGAGAAACAATACACAAGTCAGCACAGATAAACAATTCAGCATATAACAAACAATTCAGCACGGACATTTATTGTTTTGGAATATCTTTGTTGAAAGAGTCTATCAAACTTGGGATATCCAGTAGGGATTCAGGACTCCTTTAAGTCACCTTTTTTGTTTATTCATTGAACTCTGTATGAAAGCATGAAAGTATTGCTTTTGTACTACAGCTCTCTGGAATGTTTACTTGTCATCAGATCCTGATACAGAACCTTCCAGATCCCAAATCTGCACCAAGATAAACTGGGATGTGTACCCTAATCCCTTTTCTGGTTTGCATCAAAGAAGGTACAAAAAAGTGCACCATTTGTATGCTCTGACCAAAGCTTTCTGTCATAATCAATGAGTCTGAAACATCTGCTTAAGGGACATGAAAAGATATTTTTAGATGCAAAACATAAAAAAGCCCTCTTCTACTCTGAGCATCTCAACTCATAAGACACCTTACACTGGCCTTAGTTAGGTATTGGAAATTAAATTCTGCTCCAGAGGAGGTTGACAGTTATCCACAGAACTGGGTGTTCATTTGACTTAGGATTCAGTTGTTTGAACAGAGATCTGTAATGCCATTTTGTACAGCCTATCACATCTTGCATGGTAGCCATCTAGTCTTCTTATAGGATACATGGTAGCCATTTGCTTCTTTCCTGTGTGTCTCCTTTGGGATTATGTTATAGCTTTCATTTACATACAGAAACCCTACAGAGCTCTTTCAAATGGCACTACGCATCTGAACTGTGTTTGCTTTAGGTGAGTAGCATCACTCAGTAGGCATCAGTGGTCTCACTGATTGATTACAGTGGGAATTTAAATGTCAATTCACAAGTGTACGTGCACATATGAACTGAGATATTAATTTTAAACCAGTTTCAAACTGAATGGATTACAATACTCCAAAGACACCTCAAAGCAGGATATAAGAAACAACCAAGAGGACTCATTCCAGTTTTCTGAAGGTAGGTGATTATTTCTTTTTAGTTCACTTGAGACGACCATTACAAATCTGTTAAAGTCTCAGTAGAGGCATCTTCTTTTAGAAATGAAAACTTAAACCAGTGCATATTCAACAGAATCATTGTTTCTCAGGCATAGAAGAGACTTTTAATAGCTTTTGTCCTTCATAGTGGTTGCCTAATTTTGTCTGTTACGTTACAATTCAGAAGAACCTTAGTTTTTACCATTTCAAGCTTTTCAGGTACTTAATCCTTTCTAGAAACTAAAGATTTGTATTTTCAAAAAAAGTCAGTGTTCAATTGTGACCAAGTATAATCCCCATGTATTCTGTTTATTAAAAAATAAACTAGTGAACTGGCAGCTTCTGAAAGAAACAGTGTTCACATAAAAAGGTTTATCTAAGAATATTTTTCCAACAGCAATAACAAAAAAAAATCATATTAATAGGTGTTCCAGAGAAAATTAAATAAGTTTTCATGATTGATTGCAAATTGAAAAAAAAATAGGAAATTCACCATCTGAAGTCAAAATAGGAAGTAAAACACATTTTAAAACATGAAATTCCTGTTAATATTATTAATGGTTAATGACTGAAAAATGTTTACAGGCTATTTTAATGTAGTTTGTTGGTATCATTCCCTCAGTAACATTAATTTTATCTTCTGTGGGAAGAAGTTCTGTATTCTAGAATCATTTTTTGTCATGTGATTCTTCAAATATAAGTAACATCTCTTTGTAGAAAACCTTTATTTTCTTCTCTTATAGATGCTTTCTTGTAGAAGCTTTCATCTTATAGATGCTGAACTCACTAAATTTATCTAGCTGTCACCATGACTTCCCATAAATCTGCCTGTTCTGAAGATTCCCTGCAGTGTACAAGAGTGTAAGCATTATGTTTGGGACTTCCTAAATGAAAAGTCTGACAAGGAACAGTGTCATTTGCAGTGCCCTGTAAGGGTCTAATCTGCAGCACACCAGAAATATTCCCACTGACATGGCCAGGCATTGTTTTGAGCCTGAAGCAAACCCCACTAGCAGTATCCTTGTTACCAGTAGACAAAGAAGTAAGTGAAACAAGTCTGAGTTTCCAAAATGGGTTTATATTTTTTTAGAATACAAGTAAAATATTTTTTAGGTTTTATTTGAGATGCACCAGTTTGCCACACTATGGAAGAAAGTACAATGACACTAATATCAGGAGAATGGAATTGAACTTATGAATTTATCAGTAAGCTTGTGTGTTGCTTTTGTTTCTAAATCTTCAACCCTTAAAATTATTAAATCCTTAAATCCTCAGACATCAATTTGCATCCTCAAAATTTTATATTGAAGGAATGGTTTATTTGAATTTCCTGTCTTAAGGTATACTTACTCTGTCTTCTGTGAAATATACCTCTAAACTGGCTTGATTTCTACTATCAAAGTTCAAAATTAGAAGCAATACCACTTGTATTTCAGCACTTCATAAGCTTATTTTCCGTGGTGACATCCCATCTGAAACTGACATTTCCTGACATTATTTATTGCTTGTTTGTAGTGGGATTTCTGTACTGACAGTAATGATAGCACATTACTTTCATTTGGCTAACAAGAAATTTGCATTTCATTCTAGTTGATCAGCCTTGGAAAATAAAGTACATACTCATGCTACGTTTTTGTTACATGAAGAGTGGTATGAATCAATTTCTATGCAGATGGTAATTCTTGCATATGAAGGTATTTGCATTTGTTTTTCAATGCTATTTTGGAAACTTGAATCAAAATAGAAAGGTTCAGAGAAGGAATTTTCACACTGGATAAAATCTTAGCAGCATGGAAGTCAGTGGGAGTTCTGCTTCAGTGGGGCTAGGATTAAATCCTATTAACATATAATGTAATAATATATTCCTCCCATCCTTTTCCATAAAGCTGACTAAAAAAGCAGCAGCCCCCTGGCCTTAGCTTGCAGACCAATAGTATATTTACAATAAATAACCAATATGTATATTAAATTAGCAATGTTAATTTAGTAAAAGCTTAGTTCACTCATGGGTTCTCTGTGCATGTCATTTCCTATCCCAGATGAATATTTGCTATTACATGCTGCACTAATCATTTGGTTATGAACCATTTTATTTCACAGTCTCTTTGAAAAGCTTGGAACCACACAAAGCAAGAGAGGTAGACAGATGAAGTGCTGAGGACCGAGTCGTGGGCCCTGAGTTGGAGTTGACCTGTGGATGAGTTACAACCTAACAGAATGTTTTGTTTTCCCCACTGGCTTCAGGTTCCAGAGGCAGAACCTGGTCCACCTGTTTTTGTGGCTCCGCCCTCACCCAGGTGTTTGTGGTTGGGGTAGTGGGTGAGCCCAGGGCTATATTAACCAGAAGCTAAGCAGTTAGAGGAATTTTCTGTTGGGTGTGGCTTCCGTTGGGGCTGGTCACACCTTGCTGAGCTCTCTCCATGGTATCCTTCTATGTGAAGGGCCACTGAGGGAGCCATCTCTGTCCATTGTGTGCAGCAGGCAATGCTGGCACCACAGTGGGTGGTGGAGGACCTGGACCCACAGGAACCTAGGGCAGGATTGTTTGAAAGAAGACTTCCGAGGAGATGTTGCTGAGTTCAGCGTTGGCCTGTATGATCAGGCAACTGATGGCAGAACAAAATTATGATGACTGAACTGGCAGAACAACAGAGTAGGGGGAAAGATGCAGCATCTCCATTTTATGGAGGAAAATCTGGGGCCTAAAGGGTAAGCTTCTTGGTGGTGTCTGCAGAATTTGTGGAAGGCCTGGGAACTGAATACAGAGCTCTAGTGTTGCTTGGAGGTTGGTTCTTGTCCTTTTATGCACACTTCTGATTCTTGGTTCCACTTGGTCTAGTTTTCTGAACTGACCATGGCTTCTTAAAACTGAGAAAATAATCCAAAAGTATCTTAGTTACAAAATACCTGTTCAATCTTTAGTAAGGCCCAGCAGAAAAGAGCAAGAAAGCTTGTGAAGTGTCTAGAGAACAAATTTTATGAGGAGTGTCTGAGGGAACTGGGGTTGTTTAACCTGCAGAAAAGAAGGCCCAGGGGAGACCTTATTGCTTTCTATAACTACCAGAAAGGAGGTTGTAGTGAGGTGGGGCTCAGTCTCTTCCAAGTAACAAGTAATAGGTTAAGAAGAAATGGTCTTAAGGTGTGCCAGGGGAAGTATAGATTGGATATTAGGAAAAATTTATTCACTGAAAGGGTCGTCAAGCACTGGAGCAGGCTGCCTGGGGTAGTCGTTGAGTCACCATCCCTGGAGGTATTTAAAAACTGTGCAGATGTGCTGCTGAGGGACATGGTTTAGTGGTGGACTTGGCAATGCTGGGTTACCAGTTGTACTCAATGGTCTTGAAGGTCTTTTCCAAACTAAACAATTCTATGATTCTATAAACATAGAGATGTAAACTTAGTATTATCAGACTAAAATATCCTCTGTTCATTTGAAGAAACATAATTTGAGAAACTAGAAACAATCTAGAAAATGATAATCAATAAATATTACTATTAATGAGAAAAGAGGCTAGCTGTCTTTTTCTCAAGATTTTACTTCAGCTACAAAACCCACACCCTGTCACCACCCTATAGGGTGCTGTTTAGTCTTTTATACTTGTTGCTTATTAATGGGGTCTAGAGATGCTTCTCCTTTGCCCCTAAGTTCCCTGAAATGCAGAAGTTTTTTTAGTTGTTGAGGAAAAACTGACATACAGGGGCCAAATTTTATATTACATTTGCAGTTCATTTTTAAATCTTAACTTGTTGACTCCAGTAGACATCAGTGTATTCAGCATTTTGTGTTATTGCCTCCATGGATATCACATTCATGAATACTTCTCTAATATGCATGATCTCACTGAACCCATTTCAGACAAAAGAAATCAAGGAAAATATTCTTGAGAAAACAGTTTTAAGAACAATGATTTTATTACTTTTTTTAATGTCTGTAAATTTTAATGGAATAGAAAATGGAAGTAGGATTTTTATTCTGTTTTATTTATGAAATAGTCTCAGTTACTATTTTTCTCCAACTCAAAATCACAACTCTTATTTCTGCAAAGCATATGAAATATCACTTTTCAATATAGCTGTATGGGTAACATCACTGGTTCTGGAGCAGGTCACTAAAAGAGTACTCTACATGATCAAACATTCCAAATAAAGAATGTTTTTATGAAAAATATTGCTTTAATTGCTGTTTAGCACACTTTTTCTATGCAAGTGGATAAATAAATACTTCCCTTTCTTTGTATGTATGAGATCTGTATTTTCAAGTATGGACCAAAGTTTGACCAAAAAAAATATGAAAAATTAAGGAGAAATTTCATCACAGAAGGGTACGGGTTGAAAAGGACCTCTGGGGATCATCTAGTCCAACCCCTCTGCTAAAGCAGGTTTGTATAGATAAGGTGGCACAGAAATGTGTCCGGGAAGGTTTTGAAATCTCTGAAGGAGACTCCACAACATCTCTGGACAGTCTGTTCCAGTGCTCCATCACCCTCACAGTAAAGAAGTTTTTGCTGATATTGAGGTGGAACTGTGTTCCAGTTTGTGCCCATTGCTGCTTGTCCTGTCACTGGGTACCACTAAAAAGAGATTGGCCCCATTCTCTTGATGCCTGCCCTTCAGATATCTATAACCATTTATAAGATCCTCTCTCATTCTTGTCTTCTCCAGGCTAAACAGACCCAGATCTTTCAGTGTTTCCTCATAAGAGAGATGCTCTGGTCCCCTAATCATCTTTATAGCTCTCCATTCGACTCTCTCCAGTAGTTCCATGTCTCTCTTAAACTAGGGAGTCCAGAACTGGTCACAGTACTGCAGATGTGGCCTCACTAGGGCAGAGTAGAAGGGGAGGAGAACCTTCCTCAACCTGCTGGTTACACTTCTTAGTGTACCTACACATTCTAAAAGGCAATTTATAAAGAACATTGAAATGAATGATTTTGTCTAAACATTGAAGTAGCTTATGAATGAAATAATATGTCCAGAACTTGTCTAAAAATATTTCTAAACAATTATGACAGATAGGTCTCAGAGGAAGAATCATGTATTTTTTAATTTGTCTGTTGTTTGTAGATTAGCTTGAATGTGTGTCTGTTCTCTTTTCTAAGCCTTGAACATCTGTCTTCTCTGTGCAAGAATATCTGGGTTTACCCATTTTATCATGTCTGTTGCAGCTTTGAGTAGGAGGTGTAGTCTATTTTTCATGGTTTGTTGTGGAATGCACATTTTGTTTTTGTTTCATCTTTGAAATTCCCATGCCCACTTACCTTTAGATGCAAGAAAGCTGTTCATTTATGCAATAAGATATGATATATAATATATTTGGGGATTGCACATTTGTAAAGTCTTTAAAGACAGAAGACTGAAGGTCAACAAACTAATATTTCAATAAAGAACACTGCATATTGTGGCCACTCCAAAGTGATTAAAACGATTGTCTTGAATCTTATTTTCTTTCTTTCGTGAACTGAACTGATATGGGAAAAAAAATATCCAGTTTGCTGATGAGTTCCCACTTCTGTGAATTTCTTCATATCCAAACTGAATCAAGCCTGTTTTACTTTCTGAAGTGTAAGATATCTTTCTCAGAAGCACCCAATGGGGTATGCCTGGAATGAACTACATTCCCCAGATCCTGCTAGGAATGGCAGTTTATTTGAAAACCTTGGCTGAAACTCTGGTATTTGACAGGGTCCTGAGAGTCTAGACATGTTCTCTGGATGCATTTTAGCTTTTCTTCGTAGGTCTTTCACATGGCCATACACTGCAGAAACACAAGAATACTTGGCCCAGGATCTTCTACACAAAAATTTAGGTGCAAAACACATGACTGTCTTGCTTTGAAATAGGCAAAAAATTGTAAGATCTGAGATGTCTCCAGTGAAATACTTCAGACTCAACAAATTTCTGTTTTATTAACAAAACCATTTTGCTTTTTTTGGCTTATTTTTCTAACTGCCATACTCCAGACCTAATCATCATACCTTTGTGATACTTTCTATTCTGTGATCTTTGTCCTGGAGACTGTATCTGCTGACTGCACCTGTGCCAATGCAAATTACTAGTGTAGCTGAAGGAACCTTTAGGAAATGTGATTTATTCTGCTGCGTTTTACCCTTTTAAAAAAGAGAGTTAAATTGCACTAACATCAATTTTAAACTACACTCTACCTATCTTAATTCAGTGGGAACCCAATACTGAAATCTGTGACAAAAATCCTAACCCCAAATCAAGGCACTCGAAAGCCAGGCTGATTAAAGTCACAAAGATGAACAGCTAAGCCCAGATCTGAAAGCTGGTCTGAACCGATCCTGAGTGTAGAAAAATACTGATGTTTGAGTTGGCAAAATATAAAAAATTGAAGGCATAATCAGAAATGTCAGGAAATTTAATGTCAACTACTGCTGTTAGCCCTTCCTAAACTGGCCAAGTCAGCCCAGGTATAAACAGCTGCAGCTGTCACTGAAGTTAACAGGAGTTGGATCAACTTAGAGGAGTGGATTGGGTTCCCAAAGATAAAGCAATATTACTTCCCCCCTGACTCATTTGTTTTGTTTATTTGTTTGCTTTTTTTCTCCTAGCTGAAAGCAATAAAATAGCCTTCTAAAATGATGGTAAAGATAAAAGCAATGATGTTCAGAGGTAAATATGATGAAAGATGAAAATGGTTTTTATGGTATGAAAAGACTAGCTGAGCCACACAAATCATTGGAATTTGTATTACAGTGCAGTCACTGGTTCTATAAATTAATGAATAATGTATCAAAGAAATATCTACAAACTTTAGAACTGCACTATAAGAAACCCAGTGTTTCAGTTGACCACTGACTGGTTTCTAAACACTATTAAATGCATCAAAGCAGACACTTAGATTGTGTCTCTGTTTATCTCAGTGCCATTATTTGATGTTTCACTTATGATGCAGATGAGTCTTATTTTTTATAGTTAGCCAAAAATTCATAAGTATACACTGCAGGCAGAAAGAGCCTTTAATTTTAAAAAGACTATTAACTTTCAGTTTATAACTCAAGTGGTTGGATAAGTCAGTGCTTCAGTGCTACCTCTTTACCTAGTTTAACAGTATAGAGCCCCAGAATGCTGCTTGATTCTAGATGAGGGGCACATCAGAAATGGCATTTCTTACTAATGCACTAAAGATTTCCGTTCTATAAACAGACAGTGAAAACAGTATGCACATATCCCTGTTTTATTCCTATTAACAGTACTAAGAGGGGATTTTTTGCTTCTTTTTGTTTGTTTATGTAATGCCAAATGTCCCCCTCAGAAAGATGCAGCAGGAAATCTGTTCCCCTAAACTGTCTATTCCTGATACTGATCATGGGTAGAGACAAACTCCACAACTTTCCTACACTGAATGGGTCAGGCTCAAATTCATCCCATCCAATATTGGAAATTTAACTGATGTGTCCACATTGAGAGAGTAGTTGCCTTACACTTCTTCCATAGTCAGTGGAGAGGAACAGAAAGTGCTTGGGATGAATAGTACTCCTCTCTCTCTTTTGAATGAAGTGAGATGGTAAAATGGCTAGGCTCCTAACTTACATATGCCTAGACTAAATGATGAATGCAAAGGATTCAGTGATTAATGGAGAGATTAATGGTGGATACAGGACCCAGCTTCTGAATGAAAATGGAATTAGAATTATATCATAAACCATTTTTGCTTGTTTTAGGGTAAAGAGAGAGTGTGAACAATTATGTTCCCCTCTGTTAAGATACAATTCTTTTGGAGTCCTATAGTTAGCACATAATCTACAGGCGTTGGGCTACACCTGTTAGTAAGACCACAATAACATTTACCAGGCAAGACTTTTTAAAAAAACTTGACTGTCCATCATTTGATTCACTTTTGGTTTATTATTTTTGCTTTCTGAATCAACACTTGTTACTTATTAACTGTCATAACTGGCTTTCAGGTTATATACTGTATTCCTCCATCTCTTTTAAAACTTCTACCTGTAGCTTCACTGGCACAAATAACCCTTTTAAAGATAAATTAATTCATCCTTTGACTTTTTTTCCAGTTTACTTACTGCAGGTAATTTGACATCCATAAATGTGTTTATTAACATGATTTTAAAGCTTGGTGTTTTAGAAAGTGAAGTGTTTTTGAAACACAGAGTATTAATTTAGAACAATCAAGAACTACAATGGGCCATTTCCTTCAGGGAACTTCTGGTAGCATACAAAATTCACATGCAATGCATTAGCAGACAAAACCAAATTTTGAATACATTACAGCACATTTATATACATCTAATTTAAACACAAAGTATAAACTAAATTAGAATATTTTTCATTTAAAATGTGTTACTAACTTTGGTAGTGGAGTTAAACTTATTTTATTATAATTCGTAAAACATTATAACATAACAAAATTAAATATATTGCAGTGTCATATTCGATACTGAGACTCTGCTAGTGGTTCACATTCAATCCTCTCAAGAAAACAAAATAGTTAAAAGTAAAATTAAGTTACTTTTATAAGCATTTAAACAGGCATTCTTCTTTGCCTAATCTATGACTTTGACACGATTTGATTTTAGGAGAATGTACATGCGCATACCTATTCCTTTTGTTTGTGTATGTATGTATATACATATAAATATATAAATGTATGTCTGCTTACATTTATATCTGAAATAAATATTCATTATTTAACGATTTGCACTTTGACCCTACCACACTTGTCACATTGATGAATCTTTTCATCACAAAGTCCACTGAGCTTACATGGCAAAAGGAAGATTGTAAGATCAGAATCATAAGATGCAAATGTCGTAGTTTAGGAAAGACATGTTCAATATATAAGTGAATGTCCTTAAAACAGAATTCTAATATTGATTTAATAATGAGAATATATCTTCAGGTTCTATTTTTAAACTTAAGAATGCATTTACCATTTCTGACAGTTATTTTATTCTTTTTCTAGTATATCTCAATTTTTATCAAGTGTAAAAATGTCTTCCTCCTCCTAACTACTTTCCCCAAATCTGACGAGAAATCTTTTTGACCTCTATAAATCAAAGTCCTTGTTGAGAGTTAGAATACTCTTCCAGTCAAGGGAAATGGGNTTGTTGTCAAGTCACCATTTATTAGCACTATCAATAGCATGTCAAATCAACTTTATACTAGCAAGATTTAGCCAGGCCATGCTTATTTTGCTTGCTTCAGGAAGGTATTAATCAGGATGGGGAAGCATAACTGTCTGTGGACTGCAACTTTCAGAAATGGTAAGATTTTATTTATCACTTGGAGGCTTAGATCTTTGTCCTCCCAGCTCAGATGTTAGAACAGATTCACAAGATTGACAAAAGTTGTAAAGCATGTTATTAAAGCAGCTGTATTATCTTATGGCCACAGACTTCAGAGAAGCTTTACATTCATAGTATAGACTGGAAGAGGCTAAAAATGTAATGATATTGCTACAAAGGTTCTGCAGTTCTCATTTGAAACCACACAAAAAACCTTTTACTGTAATTTTTACTAATTACTTGACATTAAAAAGCACATGCTTTAATGACAGTAATGATGAGCAAAGAGCCATAACACACAAGAGGGAAGACTCTGATTAAGAAAGAAGATAACAAACTGCAGTAATTCTGATTAACATATACCTTGGATGCACACATAAGGTGCTGTTGACGCAGAGAGCCTCTAATGTACTTAAGGTGTGCATTAATCAGCCCCTTCACACATTTGATTTAGATTACTACTTTGCATTTTTAAATCAGGATTTTGCTTAAATAAGAATCTCCCTCTTAAGTTACAAGTAGACTCAAGAGACCCTTTTGTAAATGTGTAAAATTTGGAAAGAATTGTTTGTTTAAATATTTAATGTAATTAATGCTATTTGCAAGGACTTTTTTCTCCTCTTGTTATGTGGTTAGATGTCTTCTTTTGAGA
>VYZX01015800.1:0-10847 GCA_013401335.1 Brachypteracias leptosomus
CAGCTGAGCAGGTCATCAACCTGTTCACACCGCACACAACCATAGTCAACGTTGCTCCCTGTTGTAAGTGAAAGGCTGCAACATTCCTCACAGCCTGTGGCCTGGATACCAATATCTATTTTGATGGGTCCTGGAATAATGAGTTGTTCCAACCCTTTCTCTACCATACCATGATACAGTCAGGCAGTATTATACTACCGATATTTATATATCTAGTTCATTCTTGAAATTTTTTATCTAATCAAATTCTGTTAAAATGAGCTACATCTTCTTGATGCCATATATATTTAAATAATGTAACAGAATAATATGGAATTAATTGGAATTTTCTATTTATTTCATAGAATTATAGAATGGTTTGGGCTGGAATGGAACTTAAAGATCATCTACTTCCAATACCCTTGCCAAGAGAAGAGACACCTCTTACTAGACCAGGTATGTCCTATGTACATAAAAGGAAAAATTGAAAAAATAATAATAAAAAAAAAAATATACCTGACGATGAAGTATGTAATTACACAGTTCAAACTCCTAAACCAGGGTTAATATAGGGCTGCTTGCACATCCTCTCATAAGAAGAGACGATGTCATACTTCTCTTCCCCCTTCCTGAAACACCTGGACAATTACTTGAAATTCTGAGTCTTCTTGTCTCTCCACTAACCCTGCTTCTTCTGTAGCTCTATCATCAATTTTGGGACTGTTCTTAAGAACTTCCTGCTAGCACTCAGCAAAAAACTTATAGCTCCAAAGAGGATGAAGGGACTGCAGGCCGAGTCCATGACTGGAAATAAGGAGCAGAGATGTAGTCAGTATAACACCTGCTTTCTGCTTCAGTAAGCACTCTGACAGGTAACTGTTAAAAAACTACCACAAAAACTGGTTTTGCAAAAACTATTGATATTATTGAAGGCCAGGATTTTATAAGAGTAGAACAATTTACTAAATTTTAAATAAATTCTTGTGGATGACTTAATTAGTATCATCCAGTAAAACATCCAGTAGAGAAGATAATTACTTGGCTGTCAAATAGAATAACAACAGCTTTCCCTGCAGTGAAATCTCTACCACTGTAATTAGGTTATGTCATACTTTACCCTGAAGGGAATATTAGAAACACAAGACCAACCAGTTCTATCCACTATATTTTTCTATTTATAGTTCAGTACTAAATTGCTGCCTTCATGATGCAGCAAAGACATCAATAATGAAATAACAGCTCTTCTGTTGCTCAATTGAGCTTGCTATATGGGTATTATTGTAAATCTGGATCTTATAAGAGAATTCTGTTGACTAATCATTTGTAGTATAATAGTAAAAACTACACAAATGAAGATTTCTAAAAGAAAAAAAATAACTGATAAATACATGCAAGCAGGGGAAAAAGATCTAAAATAGCTGCACAGGAAATACATATACTGATACATTGTGTGAATTGTGGATTTCTTTTTTTCTTTTTCTTTTACATTTCTCCTTAGTTCACCATGCAGCACTCAAAAATGAAAAAAAAATCCTGAAGAACAACATTGCTGAATTATAGTTTGATGTGATACAAAGAATTGTCTGCTACAAATGAGTCCATTTTGCAAAAAGAGATACAAAATTGTTTGTTTAGATCTTAGCACCTGTTTGTTTGCATTTATTTTTATAGATCAAAAATGTAATTCGATGCTGTGAGTACTGTTTGGTTTTCCATGTATATTTGATAAATAAGGAAACTAGATGCTTCTATACCAAATGTAAACTCATGTTGCATTTCTTTTGCCTAGAAAACCAGATCATATTACTAAGTGAATCACTTAATGGAGAAAAAAGTACCTGAAGAAAATGACTTTGCAAAGTCATCATTGAGTTAGGTAAACCTTAAAATGCTTGACATTTATAAAATGGGAAACTGCAGTAGCTTCATGTTCTCTTTGAAGTAAGGGTAACAGTTAGAGAGGCTTCTGGTTCAAGATATGAGCTTTCTCTTAAGAAAATGAGATTTCTTCATAAAATAAATTATAAGAAAGCATAGGCAAATGACAAAAAGTGTGGCTATCTATGGCTATAAGGTGTTCAGAAAGGACAGGAGAACAAGGAGGGGCAGAGGTGTTGCCCTCTATGTTAAGAACTGGATAGGGTGTGAAGGGATGTCCCTAAAGAAAAAACAAGGGCAAGTAGAAAGCTTATTGGTAGGAATTAGAGACCGAGGCAACAAGGAGAATCTTGTGGTTGGAGTCTACTACAGGCTGCCTGATCAAGGGGAGCCTACAGACAAAGTCTTCTTACTCCAACTACAGGAGGCATCATGCTCACAGGCTCCTGTCCTGTTGGAGGATTTCACCCACTCCAACACCTGCTGGAAAAGTAACGCAGAGATCTGTATACATTCCAGGAGACTCTTGCAGCACCTCAATGATAACTTCTTGTGGTGGTTTAGACGCTGCTGGGATGTGAGCACCACGAGGCTGCTTCACACTGCCCTCTTGCCCCCAGACAGGGAGAGGAGAGGGAGGAAAATACAAATCCTCACGGGTTGAGATATGGAGAACTTAATACAACAATGCAAAAGGAACAGTAATAAGAACAATAGTAACAATAACAGTGAGGAGACAACGTACAAAATAAGTGCTATAAAGCATACAGACCATGAACGAGCATGACCATCCCAAGGTTCGAACTGTTCCCTCTTGGCACAATGGGCATGACATCAGTATGGTATCAAATAGCCCGTTGGCTGATTCGGGTATCTATCCCAGCTATGGCTCCCTTCCAACTACTGGTGAAAATTAACCCTATCCTAGTTGAACCAGGACACTTCTTAAGACAGGAAATAGACAGACTTACCTGAGGGGATGTGATACTGGATCTGATGGTCACCAATGCAAGTGAGCTCATCAGGGTTATCAAGATTGAAGGAAGCCTGGGCTGCAGTTACTATGCACTGATGGAATTCATAGTCCTAAGATATGTGAGTCAGATGAGGAGCATAGTAAGGACCCTGAATTTTAAGAAAGCAAACTGCCAGCTCTTCAAGGAGTTAGTTGATAGGACTCCTGGGGAAATGGTCCTCAGGGATAAGGGAGCAGAACAGAGCTGGCATCTTTAAGGATGTTTTCCTTAGAGGGCAAGAGCTCTTGAACCCCAGGTATAAGAAACCAAGCAACAAAGGGAAGAGACCAACATGGTTGAGTTGAGACCAGTTGGTCAAGTTAAAAGGCAAGAAGGAACTGCACAGACAGGGCGAGTCCTTTCTGACCAACCTGGTGACCTAGTGCCATCTATCTGGACTTCTGCAAGGCCTTTGACATGGTTCTCCCCAACAACCTTATTTTTAAATTGGAGAGATATGGATTCAATGGGTGGACTGTTCAGCGCATAAGGAATTGGCTAGTTGAATGCATCCAGAGGGTAGCGGTCAATGCATTGATGTCCAGATGGAGAACAGTGATAAGTGGTATCCTTCAGGGTTCGGTACTGGGACCAGTCCTGTTTAATATCTTCATTAATGATATTGACAATAACATTGGGTGCACTCTCAGGAAGTTTGCTCATGACACCAAGCTGAGTGGTGCAATTGACATGCCAGAGGGACAGGATGCTATCCAGAGGGACCTAGGCTAGCTGGAGAGTTGGGCCCGTGTGAGCCTCATGAGGTTCAACAAGACCAAGTGCAAGGTCCTGCACCTGGCTCAGAACAATCCTCGCTATCAATACAGGCTGGGGGATAGAAAGCGGCCCTACAGAAAAGGACTTGGACGTACTGGTGTCCTAAAAGCTAGACATGAGCCAACAAAGGCAAATAGCATCCTGGGCTGCATCAAAACAAGCATGGTCAGCAGAACAAGAGAGGTGATTCTGCTCTTCTACTCTGTTCTGGTGAGAACTCACTTGGAGTATTGCATCCAGCTCTGGAACCTTCAACACAAGAAGGACATGAACCTGATGGAGTAGGTCCAGAGGAGGACCACAAAACTGATCAGAGGGCCGAAGAACATCCCCATGAAGACAGGCTGAGAGAGTTGGGGTTTTCCAGCCTACAGAAGAGAAGGCTCTGAGGAGACCTTATAATGGCCTTCCAGTACCTGAAGTGGGCATACAAGAAAGCTGGGGAGGTACTGTTTACAAAGGCATGTAGTGATAGGACAAGTTACAATGGTTTTAAACTAAAGAAGGATGGATAGAATTAGATTAGACATTAGGAAGTTCTTTACTATGAAATTGGTGGAACACTGGAACAGGCTGCCCAGAGAGGTGGTGGATGCCACATCCCTGGAGATGTTCAAGGCCAAGATTGATGTAGCTCTGAGCAACCTGATCTTGTTAGAGATGTCTCTACCAATTGCAGGAGGGTTGGACTAAATGACCTTGCAAGGTCCCTTCCAACCTAAACCATTCTATAATTCGGTGACTCTATGGCATAACCAGGAGAAGGTGAAAAGGGCCTTTGATTAGATATCTGTCCTGTTTTGTTTTCTTTTTTTCTAAATGTTGTGAAGCTTTTATAAATGACACGTAAGACTTCTCCTCAGTCACAGAAGGCACCAATACTGAGCTGAGAATGGATTAATAGAGATTTGGATTTTTTAACTCTGACCAATAGTCGAGGCATTGAGGCTCTTTGACTTGATAGAGAACAGGAAAACTGATAATGTATGTGACCGGCTTAGAAGTAGTTTTGTCTAACAGGTGAGGGCATTTAAGAGAGACAACTCATTCCAATGATGGCTAGAAATGCAGTATAAGGTCTTCTTTGAAAATTACACAAAGCAGACTGCTTTATTACATATTTATATTTGATGACTGGAAAGGGATAAGAAGGAAGACATCATTCCCATCCTCACTGCTTTCTGAAACAGAAGATAGCTTTGTGGTGTAATAAAGAAAAAAAAAAGAACTGTCATTTCTGATTAAAGAACTGATGTCAAGCAACCTCTGTGTGCTGAAATTGATTATCACACTATCATTACTATTTATCTTTCTCTTACCATTGCCTTGCTTTTCAATTCTCTGCTGTTGAAAAGTCTGTCCTTGCATGAGTGTCAAGTCCATTGAGTGAGGAATTTTCTGTAGCATTGTATTCCACTTTAACAGACAGTATATTTCAGGTAAGTGTCACTTTTCTAAATACCTAAAATGTATTAACATTAATAACTATTTTTTTTTTTAAATTAAGCAAAAGAAACACAGGTAATTATCTCTTCTTAGTTACCTATAAAAGCTATAACTGTGTTCAGAGCGGAGTACTATGCAGTACAAAGAAGAAACTATTGTGTTGGATAGTTCAGTCATAGCTCAGGAAAACAGAGGGAAAATTCCCATTCTATGTTTGGTTGGGACAACGTGACTGATGTCATCTTTTGGGTGAAGGGCTCCAAGGAGTTCTTCCTTGTCATGGATAAGCAAAAAGTCAGTGCTATACACTCTTCAAAAAGATAACCTCTTTGCTGCCACAATGCCATGTAAAACCTCAGTTTGCTTCTGATTCAGAGAAATGTCAACAATAATGCTCACTTTTTGCTGGAAGCTTCATTGTTGAAGTCCTAGCACAGTGCAAGTCTACTTAGTGTATGACATTTAGTGGGTTACTGACTTAAGGTGACACAACTATATGTCACAATTTATTATATGGCATGCAGGTTTTAACACTTCAGGCAACAGTGTTTTGCAGAACTTTGACAGGAATAATTTTTGCAAATCTAAAGTGAAAATGCATCAAGGGGAGACAATGTTTAATGATATCCTAGTTCTCAATTAACAAATGAGATAAAGCCGTGAGGCTATGAAGTAAGATTGACTATGTTAATAAGAAGGCTACAGCCATCATTTACATCCTGAAGGTCTTGTAGACATAGTATAGTAATTCAAAGAATGGTTTCCTGAGGCAGAAGGCCAAGGCACAAGCATGAAAGAATCAGAAATATAGAATGGTTTGGGTTGAAAGGAATCTTAAAGATTATCTACTTCCAATACTCCTGCCATGGGTGGGGACACCTTTCACTAGACCAGGTTTCTGAAAGCCACATCCAACCTGGCCTTGAACACTTCCAGGGATGGGGTGTCCACAACTTCTCTGGGTGACCTGTTTCAATGACTCATCACCTTCATAGTGAAGAAGTTCTTCCTTTCATCTAATCTAAGTCCACCCTCTTCCATTTTAAAGCTACTACCTCTCTTCCTATCATGACAAGCCCTTGTAAAAACTCCCTCCCCAGCTTTCTTGTATGCCCCCTTCAGATACTGGAAGGCTGCAATAAGGTCTCCCCAGAGCCTTCTCTTCAGGCCGAACAACCACAATTGTTTCAGCTTGCCCTCATAGGAGACATGCTCTGATCATTTTTGTGTCCCACCTCTGGACTCAATCCAGCAAGTCCGTGTCTTTCCTATGCTGGGTAGCACTCCAAGTGGGGTCTCATGAAGGTGGAGTAGAGAGGGTGAATCAGGTCCCTCAACATTCTGGTCACTATTCTCTTAATGCAGCCCAGGATACAGCAGGCTTTCTGGGCTGCAAATGCACATATCTGGGTCATGTTGAACTTCTCATCAACCAGCACCCCCAAGTCCTTCTCCTCAGGGCTACTCTCAACCCATTCTCCACCCAGCCTGTATTTGTGCTTGGGATTGCCCCAACTCATGTGCAGAAACTTGCACTTGACTTTGTTGAACTTCTTGAAGTTTACACGATCCCACCTCTCAAGCCTGTCAAGATCCCTTTAGATTGAACCTGATCTTCTCTCACAGTGGGTGGTTCTTCATTCTCCCAGTCCCCACCATTGTCTTCTGCAATTTGGGTGGTGGGGATAGAGGACTTGCTGATGAAGACTGAGGCAAAACAGTCATCGAGTACTCCAGCCTTCTCAATATCCTATGTAACCAAGTCTCCCTTTTCCTTCTGGAGGGGGACCACATTTTCCCTAGTCTTCCTTTTGTCACCTTTTACTTATAGAAGCTTTTCTTGTTGCCCTTGCTGTCCCAGGCCATATTTGATTCTATCAGGGCTTTAGCTTTCATAACCTGATTCCTGACTGCTCAGACAGATTGTTTATATTCCTCACAGGCTACCTATCCTTGCTTCTACTCTATGTAGACTTTATTTTCATTTTCAGTTTGTGTAGGTGCTCCTTTTTCATCCACAAAGGCCTCCAGGTGTTTTTGCTTGACTTCCTCTTTTTTGGGATGCATCACTCTTGAGCTTGGAGGAGACAATCCTTGAATATTAACCTACCCAGCAGATCCTTGAGGAGGGCAAATTCTGCTCTCCTAGATGTCCAGGGTTGCAAGCTTGATGTGTGTCCTTCTCACTGCCCTAAGGATCTTGAATTCCACCATTTCATGGTCACTCTAACCAAGCCTGCCCTTGAACTTCACATTCTCCACCAGCCTCTCCTTGTTGGTGACAATAAGGTCCAGCATAGCATCTCTCCTTATTGAATCCTATATCACTTGGCAAAGGAAGTTATCATCAATACATTCCAGGAACATCCTAGACCTCTTATGCCCTGCTGTGTTGTCACTCGAATAGATATTAGTATTACAGTTCAGTACTTTATTGCACTGCTTGATGTCCCTCCTGCCATGCTATGCCTTAAAAATCCCCTTCATCATTCTATTCCAACACTCCAGTCAGATGACCCATCCTACCATGTCTCCATAATGTCAGCAAGATCATAGCCCTGCAACCATGTGTATATCTCTAATTCCTCTTGTTTATTCCCCATTCCACATGGATTTGCATCATCACTATCTGAAACACAAATAACAGTGTTAGAATCAAAGATATCCTGACAGTTTAACAAATGCTGTTGCTATTGAAAACTATTATTACATACATGCTTGTTTTCAGTCCTCAGGAACTAGTAACAAAGATCCTCATGTATCCCAAATGCTATTTGATATTAAATTCCAGCACCTCAAATTGTCTTTAGAAACTCATCATCTGGCATACATGTAATTATGACCTCCTCTCTACTAAGTGCAGTTGTTTAGTGATGGTTCCTGGAATGAAAAGTCGTACAGTTTTCCCAGATCTTTTTCCGGGTGCCATGGTCATATATAGCTTTAGTAGTTAAGTGAATGAAAAATTTATACATGAAAATGTGCTTGTAAATTGGTGTTATTTTCCCTTCTCTTTTATGAAAAGTAATAGTATTTTGAACTAGTTACTGTTTTGAAATGAGATGGATTAATCTCCAAGTTACCACCATGAGCCTCCCTCACCAATGTGCACTAACTAGAATCCAAAGATACTAGTTCTGACACAGTTCAGTCCCTATGTCCACACAGGCCTCTGTTTCACTGCTGACATTACTAACAAGGATGACAGCTAAGAAGGATTGTGAAGGTAGCTTCATTTTAACCCAGATTTCTGACAGTATCTGCTTTTTTCACATAAGTTATTGTGCACCTTTATTACAGAATCATAGAATTATTGAGTCTGGAATAGATCTCCGAGACCATCAAGTCCAGCCTATGACCTAACACCATGACATCAGCTAGATCATGTCACAAAGTACCATATTCAACCTTTCCTCAAACGCTTCCAGGGATACCTCCCTGGGCAGTCCATTCCAGTATCTAATTACCCTTTCCGTGAGGAACTGCTTCCTAATATCCAACCTAACCACCCCCGGTGCAGCTTCAGGCCATGCCCTCTTGTCCTGTCACTAGTTGCCTGGGAGAAGAGCCTGATCCCCACCTGGCTTCAACTTTCTTTCAGGTAGTTGTAGAGACTGATAAGGTCCGCCATGAGTCTCTTCTTCTCCAGGCTGAACAACCCCAGCTCCCTCAGCCTCTCCTCATAAGATTTGCCCCTCCAGTCCCTTCACCAGCCTCATTGCTCTCCTTTGGACCCACTCCAGCACCTCAATATCTTTCTTGAACTGAGAGACCCAGAACTTCTCACAGTACTCACGGTGAGACCTCACCAGTGCCGAGTACAGGGGGAGAATTATATCCCTAGTCCTGCTGACCACACTATTCCTGATACAAGCCAAGATGTTATTGGCCTTCCATGCCACCTGGGCACACTGCTGGCTCATGTTCAGCTGGTGGTCAACCAGCGCTCCCAGGTCCCTCTCTGCCAGGATGCTCTCTAGCCATTCATCCCCCCATCTGTAGCACTGCATGGGGTTATTGTGGCCAGAGTATAGGACCTTGCACTTGGCCTTGTTGAACCTCATATTATTGGTTTCAGCCCATCGACCCAGTCTGTCCAGGTTCCACTGCAGCATCTTCCTACTCTCCAGCAGATCAACACTCCCCCCCAACTTGGTGTCATCCACAAATTTACTAATGGTAGACTCGATCCCTTCATCCAGGTCATCAATAAAGATGTTGAATAGAGCTGGGCCCAGTACTAGTCCCTGGGGGACACCACTGGTCACCAGACACCAACTGGATGCAGCACCATTCACAACCACTCTCTGTATCCAGCCATCCAGACAGTTTTTAACCCAGNACTCTCTGTATCCAGCCATCCAGACAGTTTTTAACCCAGCAAAGGGTTCACCTGTCCAAGCCACGGGCTGTCAGCTTTTCCAGGAGGATGTTGTGGGAGACTGTGTCAAAGGCTTTGCTGAAGTCTAGGTAGACCACATCCACAGCCTTCCCCTCGTCTATCAGGCAGGTCACCCAGTCATAGAATGAGATCAGATTGGTTAGGCAGGACCTTCCTTTCCTAAACCCATGTTTACTGGGCCTGAACCCCTGGTTGTTTAGTACATGCCACTTGATGGCACTCAGGATGATCTGCTCCATAACTTTGCCAGGCACCGAGGTCAGGCTGACAGACCTATAGTTTTCCGGATCCTCCTTCTGGAAGGAGGTTAGCCAGGTTGGGTGATAAATGAATATTAAAACATTTTCATTCATTATCAGCCAAAGAAAGATCAGAGCCATTGGCCTAGTAGTGTGTTACTCAATTTTCCAAACACTATACACCAATAAGCAGATCTCAGCACACACAACTGAATTTGATCAAGTCCTCCAAGATATGCTTCCAGTATAAATAATTATTCTTCAGATTTGCCATCCTGTGACTAACTCTGTGTTCCACTGACTCATCAGCTGTAGTAGCTGAAATATATGCTCTATTTGGTATTTTCTTCTCTTCATGAGTAGAATCTTCTTGCATATTTGTATTTTAGAGGAAAATCTGCCCAGAAGATGTAAAATATTCCTCTATACATAGATGTAAAATACTCTTCTATCCATAGATCATATCCATAGATGACCAGCAGCTTTATCAGCTAAATTACTGAACCTGTCTGGAAAGTTCCTGTGGGGCTATGGACATGGCGAATGATATTATTAATCCCTTTGCCTTAATTCTGAATAAAACAAGATGGAAACTTAAAAAAATGACACTGTCAGTGAATAATACTAGTATTCTTTCTTGTAATCTCAGGCTATGTTTTCTGTTTTCTTGCCATTCTTGTCTTTTCTGGTTTTTTTTTATCTGAATTTGCAAGATCATATTTATATTGACTGAACATTGTGATGTGAATATTTTAGTTTTGTAGATTTTGGAGTAACACTGCCTTTTTTTTCCACATTGCTATTACAATAGGAATTTGTTTATTTGCTTTATTCTCTATAGTTTGTGATCTGAAAAATACATATCTGTTATTTTTTATGCTGTGGCATGTGGTCTGCGATCCAAACTGTGTTGAAAGACTTTGAAAGGATGGTAATTTTTTTTGTATTTCATGTCACAACATCTTTTCCTTTGTTGCTTGATCATTTGCAGATAAGATCAAGTTTTGATCTGAAATATTTTCTGAGCAGATATTTGAAATTATCAAATTAACTGAAGGTATTTATATGTGATGTTGTGGTTTAAGGATTGAGGAAGGGGAGGGACAGGTG
>VYZX01015802.1:0-21204 GCA_013401335.1 Brachypteracias leptosomus
CTCGGGGAGGGCTGAGGGGGCTGAGGCCACCAGGTTCCATTGGTGGGGTCTGTTCTGCCCCTGCTCTTGGTAAACAACCCCCTTGGCTGGTTAAACCTCTTGATTGTTGTGTGTTATCTCCCCCCATTTGCTGTGTTTCTATCACACCTGAAATCCAGCAGCCTCCTGGGTTTGGTAGTGAGGAAAACAGAAGGTTCACCTCAGTATGTTTCATTTTTTGGTGCTTTATGACTTTTAAACTTTTTTTCTATAGAGACATTGAGTCCCAATGACCTTTAGTGTGGGCTTGAGGAGCTGGTTGTGTTGTCTGACCAAAGCCAGGGCTGAGTGTGTCTGTAAATTGGGGTTTTCTTCTTGGATGTGTGTGGAGCAGGTTCCTTGCTTGGCCTCAGAAATTCACTGTGGTTGTTGTAAATCTTGTATTGTATGAGGTGCCTCTAGCAGCAAAACATCCCCAGTTGGGTCCTTAAGGAGTTTATCTGGGAAGTTTTGTGATGAGTTGAATCCTCCCTCTCAAAACTCTGGTTATTTTGCCTTGTTGGTGAGCTCGGGATAGGAAAATACAGATTTATTTCAGGTTTTTTTGGTTGGTGGTGAAAGAAGGATGGAGTAAACCCCAGAAACTTGGTGGTGAATATCTGGGCAGCACCTGGAAGGAAGGTGACTTCACTCCAGCATGTCCCAGCATGTCCTGGCCTGGCTTCGTTCTCCTGGGTTAGGAAGGTGGTGCTGCCTCTGCTCCTCTTTCTCCTGAATGAGTTGATCTGGGTTAATATGGTCCAGTAACGTGGGAAGATGTGTGAGGGACCTGTTCTGGGGGCTGGGAACAGGAGGTTGGGGGGCAGGCCAAGCATGTTCTGTGTCTCTTGCCTTCAGGTGTTGGTTGTTACTGGAGAAAAGCTGCTGAGAAGCTGCTTCCAAAAGAAAAAGCTCTTTTTTTCTGTCCTGTCTGGCTGGGGGGGTTGTTCTCATCTGCTTCATTGCTGCTTTATTTTCAATTTTGGGTGAGATTTTCTGCCTTGGGCCCTGCAAAGGGTAAAATTGTTCTTACTCCTTTCCCCTGAGTAGTATCTTAGGCCCAGCATCAACATCTTTTCTCCTAGGAGATGATGATCTTTGAGGTCCCTTCCCACCCATTCTATGGTGGCAGGAGGGTTGGAACCAGATGATCTTTGAGGTCCCTTCCAACCCAACCCATGATTCTCTGACTTGAGGGTGATAGTTGATGCTGCCTCTGTCCTGCTGAGGTTCTCCAAACCTTTCCAAATCCATTTTTCTCTCACCTTTTGAGCCCTTCTGAGCCAGAGTTTGGTGACAAAACCACCTCTCGTGGTGTTAAACCCTTCCCTGAAGGTTCCCTTGGGGGTTTGCTCACCCTGAAAAACACAAAATCATTGTTACAACCAATTTCTGGTGATGTTTAAATTAACATTTATTTTAACCTTTTAATGACATCTTGATAACTGCCTTTTGGGTGAACCCTTTGAATAGTTCAAAGGCCTGTAGAGTGAAGTATACTGAAAAAAAAGCCTCTGTGGTGTTATTTAGCTGGGGTTCTGTAGGTTTAAGGTGCTTAAGATCCAACAAGGAGCCTCCTTCAGTTCAGGATTCCTCCAGAAATCCATGGAGTGGTTTGGGTTGGAAGGGAACTTAAGGATCATCTGGTTCCAACCTTCCTGCTGTGGGTGAAATAAAATTAAAGTGTCATTTTAGGGCAGTCAAAATGTCATTTCAGAGAACCATAGAGTGGGTTGGGTTGGANCCATAGATTGGGTTGGGTTGGAAGAGACCTCAAAGCTCACCCAGTTCCACCCCCTGCCATGGCAGGGACACCTCCCTCTAGAGCAGGTTGCTCAGAGCCCCATCCAAGCTGGTGCTGACCCATGAAATTGCACTGGGAGGTTGATTTCATGGGAGGGTGATGCTGGGCTGTGAGGAAACACCCAGATAATGTGCAACAGCTCCCCAGGTGCCTCCTCCCTCTTGTGCTGCCTTTCATTGACCAGCAAACCACAGAATCATTCAGGCTGGAAGAAACCTTGAGGCTCATCAACTGTTAACCCAGGGCACCACTAACCCCTGACCTCAGCACCACCTCCCCAGGGCTGGGGACTCCCCCTGGGCAGCCTGATCACCAGCAAGTGGGGGTTTTATTCCATTAAAAGTCTGTTTGGTTGAGTTGTGGGCATAGTTTACACTTGAGAGGTGCCAGTCACTGCTTGCTTGTACAAACATATTAAAATCTGATGCTGGATTCCTGACCTTGACACCCTCCTTGTGATGTCAAGGAGCAGATAGAGTCTGAGAAGCAATTTCTCTCCAAAATTGAAATAAAATTAGTCTTCCAGTAGCAAGCCACCCCCTGTGCTTGCTGGGATCTTGGATATCACTTCCTCTGCTGAGAAAAAACCCCATTTTGAGTTGTGTAACTAATCTTAGCTTGCAGCCTTTCCTCTCTGCTCCTTTTTTTTACCCCCTGCTAGGAAAATGGAATCAAAATACCTCCAGCAGTTGCTTGCTGAGCCTGTGAGTCCTCCCCACCCTCCTCTGTCATTGCTGCTCCCCTTTAAATTGCCACCATGTCACTGAAATTCCTGAATCCACCTTTTAAACCTCATCCCTTGGGCTTCTCTTGGTGCTTCTGAGCAGCCAGATCTTTATTCCAGGGCTTTTTTGCTTCCTCATCAGTGTGGGCTTGATTATTGGGTTTTTTTTTGCATTGGATGAACTTTGTCAGTGTTTTGGTGACTCCTGCAAGTTAAAGATCATCCCTCCTTATTTTATACCCTAAAAAAATCCCGAATTAAGGAAAGTGAATCCAAAACCCCTCCTTAACTTGGAAATCAAGTGAAAAAGTGGTGAGAGCAGCCTCAAAAGTGCATTTTCTGCCCTGCTGGAGGAGAGGAAACACTCAAGGAAGTGCTGGAGCCTCTCATGGAGCTCAGGAAAGGTCCTTCTGAAGCTGCTCTTATATAACCACCCCTTGGCTCCTGTTCTTGCTGCCTCCTTCAATCAACAGGAAAACCCCACCAAGATTTTGCTAAAGGTCACCCAGTGACGTGGCCCTTCCCCATTTGAAGGGTATTTTTGTTTTTAAGGAGCAAATGGTCCCAGCTCCTGAGCTCCTGCAGCAGGAGAAGGTGGGAACAGCCTCTTCCTAGGTGGTTGTGATCCATGGAGCAGCTTCTCTCTCAAGGGAGGAGCTGGTGGGACCAAGGGCTGGACAATGAGACTCTTCCTGCAGCTTTTTTCTTAGATGCCTCAATATGACCAGTAAAAGCTGCATGAACTGGTGCTGGGTGAGCATCACACTGGTCTGTGGTGCTGAGGGTTTATCCTCATGGTGTTGTGTGGTAAAGCCCTGATTATCTCCTTATGTGTCAGATTATATGGCTTTATTTTTTTTCCCCCTTGTCTGATGGCTGAAAATCAGATTAAAAGCTTCTCTTTGAGTTCCTCAGGAAGCTTTTTTTTTCTCTGTAGCTGGAAAAAAACCCCTTTTGCCCTGTTTAAGCTCTAGCTCAGCACCTTTGTGTTAAATATCTCCAGTTTAACCATTCCTGGCTAAATCCTACCTCCACTTTTGGAAGCAAAATGGGGAGAGCAAAGACTCCTGGGTCTATTTCAGCCTCCCAGGCTGGAGGTGACTCTGTTTGCACACCCTGAGGTCCTGGAGCAAGCTGGGGGGTTTGGGCAGGAGTGAGAGATGCTGAGTGATGGGCGTTGTCAGGATGGAGCCCTTCCCAGCTGCATTTCCAGGATTTTCTGCCTTAAATAAGGGAGCTCAGCTGGGATGGTGAAGCTGGGAGCACTTGGAACTGTAAAATGAGCTTCAGGGAGCTTTGCTTCATGGAGGGTTCAGTCCCAAGCAGTGTCTGGAGGAGAAAAAGTCCTTCTTGTAGATCAGAAGCCACGAGGTCCCTCCGTTGATCACCACTCCCTGCTTTGAGGGGAGCCACACGTGCTGCCTGGCTGGAAATGTGGATTTTTGTTGCAAGGGTGGTTTTGGGCTGAGCCAGTTGATCATTAACTGCAGTTACTTGTGTTTGTGCTGCTCTGGAGGTTGCCCTTCAAACTGCTGCTCTGATGCCTTCACATCTGCCCCTTTTGGAGGTTTTTTTACTTGGGTTTGATGTGCACCAGAGTTTTCCTTGGCTCCAGACTCTTAAAATCACCTTCTAACGTTGGCTCTTCCAGCAGAGGTGTCCTGAGCTCTGTCTGTGAGCTTAAAAACCGTAGAATTGGGGTTGGAAGGGACCTTAAAGCTCATCTGTTCCCCCCCCTGCAGTGAGCAGGGACTTCTAGACCAGCTTGCTCCAAGCCCCATCCAACCTCACCTTGAACACATCCAGGGATGGGGCAGAAATATTGAGGTGTCTGGGAAGTGGAGCTGATTTGGGGACCCATCCATGCTGAGGACAACTGTGGTGGTGGGGAAGGAGAAGGTCACAAGCCCTTGAGCTGGTTTAGGTGTCCCTCAGAGTGTGTGTGTCATCTACGAGTGGCTTGGGGAGGAAGGATATTTTTAGTTAAGAATATATTTAGCAGAGTGTCTGAAGGGCTTTTCCTCTGGCTAGCAGCAGAGGCACGAAGTGGTGGTGAAACAAAGCCACCCATACGTTATCTTCCTTGCAAGGAGCCCAGGACTTTTCCCACAGGGGATTATTTTTAGCAGGAGATAGGAGAGGAGAGGAACCGTCGTCGGAGGTCCTGAACCTGGGGCTGCTGCTTTGATCCAGCTGCTGGAATCATCTCGTGTGTGGCTGTTGTTGAAGTGAGAGAGTTCAGGGCTGGGGGTGGTCATGGGGCTTGGACAACGTGGGAGGGGAAAGTTAGAATCAAGGAATCAGAGTGGGTTGGGTGGGAAGGGACCTTTCAAGGTCATCTCATCCAACCCCCTGCAGGGAGCAGGGACACGGTCAACCAGAGCAGGTTGCTCAGAGCCCCATCCAACAGGACCTTTAATATCTCCAGGGATGGGGCTTCTACCACCTCTCTGGGCAACCTGGGACAGGCTCCAACACCCTCAGCACCAACAATTTCTCCTCTCTTGTCTAAATCTTAGTCTGAATCTTTTAGTTTAAACCATCCCCCCTTTGTCTCTGGGGAGACCCCCCTGCAGGGCTGGGGCAGCTCTGGAGTCCTCAGCACAGCAGAGCCATGGAGCTGGGGGAGCAGGACCAGAGGAGGTCCCAGCAATGGTGGGAGGGCTGGAAGAACCTCTGCTGGGAGGCCAGGCTGGGAGAGCTGGGCTTGGTCAGCTGGAGAAGGCTCCAGGGAGACCTTCTGGTGGCCTTGCAGGACTTCAAGTGGTCTGTCAGAAAGGTGGAGAGGGACTTTTGAGCAGGGCCTGTTGGGACAGGACAAGGGGAGATGGTTTTTAACTACAAGAGGGAGATTTAGACTAGAGAGAAGGAAGAAATTGTTGGTGCTGAGGGTGGTGAGAGCCTGTGCCAGGTTGCCCAGAGAGGTGGTGGCTGCCCCATCCCTGGAACCATTGCAGGGACCATATTTTCCTTCTTTTTTAGTATTAAATTGCTGTGATGTAATAAACCATGTCAGGAGCATCTTGTGTAAACAGGGGGTTAACTTTCCCTAGGAGCAACCAGCCAAAAGTTCCTGAAATCTCATTTTCCTGATGCTCATTAATCTTGACTGACTTTCCCATCACCATGGTGATGGACAGAGGGTTTTACATAATTTTTCTCTTTTCATCCATATGTTTAAAAAAAAATGCAGCTCTTTTCAACCCAAACCAGACCCTGCTGAAACCTCAGCTCCTTTAATCCCCTGGACCCTCTGGATTTGCTGCAGCTTTTGACTGGGCTTTATGGAAATAAGAAGTGCCCTGAAGCCTCTTTTCATCCCTCACTGATAAAGGGTTAGTGCTGAACGAGCAGGAGCTCCCAAAGCTGATGTAGGGTCCATGGGATGACTTGTGGAGATGTGGAAGGTGGCTGAGCTCTCCCTTGGAGGTTTTTTAGGTGATTTAAATTACCTCTGGTGGGTGGCTTTTTATTTAAGAGGAACCCCCCTGTTCTCCCAAGGAGGTGAGGCTGGTGGGGATGTCTTCTCCACCTTTGTTGCCCTTCTCTGGACACACTCCAGCCCCGCAAGGTCCTTCTGGGAGTGTGGGGCCCAAACCTGACCCCAGGATTGGGGGTTGTTCCTCCCCAGTGCCCAGCCCAGGGGGACCATCCCTGCCCTGCTCCTGCTGGTTGTTACTGGGAAGGCAGCATCAGCACGTTGCTGATCTCTGGGGCTTTGGATGTTGTGGTGGAACTCCAGAAGTCGTTTGTTGAACAAGAACAACGTTGGTTAAGGTCAGTCTGAAGCCCTTCCTCTGGTGGAAGTGTTTAATCCCCTTTCCAATTCTATTTTGGAAGCTTTTGGAAGCGTTTCCTTGATTCAGATCTGGTTCTGTTCCCTTTGCCAGCTCCCAGCACCTTCCAGGGCTCCACCTTTTGTCTCCTCCGTGCCCTTGGCTCCATAAATACAACAAATGCAAATCAGAGCAGCCGGTGAAAAGTGGGAACGTTTCCAGGTTCATGTGTTTTCATCTGCAGGAAAGGAATTGGAAACACAAATGTCAACAGGGAGAAACCCTTAAAGGTCCCTTCCAGCCCCAAATGTTCTATGGTTCTATGAGAAGCAGCATCTGAACTTTCAGATGTTCTCCTTCAGCTGCAGAAATGGGGAGCTGAGCAGACAACACGTTCCTGGGTGGGTTTAGGGCAGCTCCAAAGGACACTTGATCATCATAGAATCATTGGGTTGGAAGGGACCTTCCAAGGTCATCTAGTCCAACCCCCCTGCAAGCATCAGGGGTGTCTCTAACTAGGTTGCTCACAGCCCCATCAAGCCTGACCTTGAAGGTCTCCAGGGATGGGGCCTCCACCACCTCTCTGGGCAGCCTGTTCCAGTGTTCTACCACCCTCATAGTGTGGAACAACAAACATCAAGTTGACTTTAGGAGCATGGCACGAGTGAAGGACATCCTGAAGGGCTAAGCCAAGCTGGTGAAGATGTTGTGAAGCATCTAAGGTGCCCCTGGGGCTGTGGAGAAGCTGCTCTTTGGCCTTGGGCTGGATCCATAAAAATCCCCCCTCCTGGGGGTTTTGTGTTGAGTTCAGTGTTGGAGGCACCAAGAAGAGGCAGAAGGTGGATGCCCTGTTCCTGCTTGCCCAGGTTCTCTGGTAGATCTCCAGAGCAAGGGGGGTTGGATGAGGTGGTCTCCAGAGCAAGGGGGGTTGGATGAGGTGGTCTCCAGAGGTCCCTTCCAACGCCCCCCATGGCTTTCCATGACCTGCTCCTTCTCTCCACATCCCTCAAGCTCTGGCTGCTGCTCCATGGAGCACGTTGGGAAACAAACAATCTCTTTGGCTGCAGCCCAAGCTTTTGTTTAAGGCCGCTTGGGCTTTGCAGCCACGTCACTTCCCTGCTCCTCCACCCCTGCCTGGGCTGGTGAGAGAGGTGGGAGGGGGAGGAAAGGTCTCAGAGCTGCTCATTTCCTTTACCCCACGTTCTCCTGCCATCATGAGGAGCTTTCCCATCACTTCTGCCTGTCCTGAAGAGCTGCTCAGCCCTTGAAAGCTGGTGGGCTCTGCCTGGAGCATCTCAGGGGTGTGCTCCAGCAGCTTGGCTCTCTGCTCTCCTCAGTCTGGGGGTTTCTTCTGCTTGGTGGTTGTTCTGGTGGAGCAGAGCAGGCTGGTGGCCCCCAAAGCATCGTACCAAGCGGCTGAGGAAAGAGTTGCTGTGGAAACAGAGCGTGGTGGAGTTATTGTGAGGATAAAACACACACTGAGGGCTCCAAAGGCTCCTTTCTACTCAGGCTTTATTAGGAAAGTAATAAATGGTCACAGTGGGGCTCAAGCAGCTGCAGATGGAAGCCTGCAGAGAAAATGATGGGGCTTCCACACAAATGCATGTGTGGTGGGTGGCCAGGAGTGGTGACCTTGGAAGGTGTTGGACAAGAGAACGGCCTCAAGTTGTGCCAGGGGAGGTTGAGGTTGGATATAAGGAAGGATTTCTTCATGGAAGGGGTTATCAAGGGCTGTGCCAGGCTGGGCAGGGCAGTGGTGGAGTCCCCAGCCCTGGCGGGGTTTCCAAGGCTGCAGATGTGGTGCTGAGGGCCAGGGGTTGGCAGGGATGACTTAGGTTAACAGTTGGACTTGATGAGCTTAAAGGTCTCTTCCAACCTAAATGATTTGATGATTCAGGTTTCCTTGAGGTGCTTCTCTGCAATGCCACCCCATGAATGATGTTGACTTTGAGACAAGGGGGTTCCCCAGAGCTGTGCTCGTGGGTGATCAGTGTCTGTGATGTCCCTGGTGACCCCCCTGTGAGATAAGAAGCTCTGCTTGGTTTTGTAGGAGCTGGGTCTCCTTGTTTCCTCGAGGGTGTGCGAGGCTGATGGTTGCAATCCAGACTTGTCTGATCATTCCCAGCTCCTTGTCACAATCCCCGGGATCGGTGACAGTCGCAGCCTCCTCCATACCCTGCTTGGCAGGTTTGCTGGGAGGGAGCCAAATAGACACATTTCACTTGGGCTGGAGCTCCTGAGATGCTGCCACAGACAGAAACACACAATCTCAGCGTGGTGGGGGTGGGAAGGGAGCTCTGGAGATGCTCTGGTCCACCCCAGCTCCCCCAGAGCAGGGGGCCCAGCATTGTGTCCAGGCCCCTTTGGGATCTCTGCAGAGCAGGAGACTCCACAACCTCTCTGGGCAGCCTGGGCCAGGCTCCAACACCCTCACCCCAAACAACTTTCTCCTCCTGCTCACATGGAACCTCCTGGGCTCCAGTTGATGCCCCCCCCTGTGGGGGGGTTGGACCAGATGACCTTGGAAGGTCCCTTCCCACCCAACCCCTGCTATGATCCATTTAATTTGAAGCAGGTATAAATAATGGAGTGTGAGGGGATAATTCTGAGCAGCACCACATGGAGCTGGCAGGGAGGCATCTGTGATAATTGGTTTAATGAATGTGAAAGGCTCTGGTGGCAGCTTGCCCAGCCAAGCTCTCTCTGCTCTCCTCCTGCTCATCCCTGGGAGATGCTGGATGGACCCTCCAAACTTGCTTTTCCTCCATGAGCTCCAAACCCCCAGCTCTCAAGGGATCTCACCGTTGGTTGCAGATGGGTAAAGAGCAGGATGGAGGAGGATGACCTGTGACAAGTCAAGGATCAGGCACTGGAGCAGGCTGTGGAGTCCCCATCCCTGGAGGGGTTCAACAAACCAGTAGATTTGGCTCTTCAGAACATGGTCTGGGGCTCAGGGAGCTGCTGGGATGAAGGTTGATGATCCTAGAGGTCTTTCCCAACCTACATTCTATGCTTCCAGTGCTGCTGGGACCTGGGGGAACCTCTCCCACCCCCAAACCCGCAGCAATTAGGGCCACAAAAGCTTTTCAGTCTCCAACTCTGGCCTCTCCAGAAGACAGTGGTGAGAGCCTCGTGTCACTGACCTGGTTGGCAGAGCTCATCATGCATGGTTGGGATTGCTCAGTGTGGTCACCAAGCAGAAGAATGGGTTAGCCATTGAGTTCCACATGGTTTGAGCTCTTGGCTTTGAGAACCTCGCGTGCTCCTCCCCTCCTGCAGCCTCAAGAAGCTTTGTCTTTTCCCATCTCATTTCTGGTTTGAGGATGTTGATGAGGCCACCAAAAGCTGCCTTTTGCCTTTTTTTTTTTTTTAAGGGAACTTGTTGCTCCCTCACTCCCAAAACATTATTATTCTTTCTGCCTTGTAGAGAGGTCTAAGTTAGACCCAACCCTGGGAAAATGAGCTTGGTGGAGCTGAAGAGGCCTTTAAGAAAGCTGGAGATGGACCTTTTACAAAAGCTTGTAGTGATAGGATGAGGGATGGTGGCTTCAAACTGGAAGAGGGTCGATTTAGATTGGAATTCAGAAGGAAATTCTTCACTCTGAGGGTGGTGGACCCGGGCCCAGGTTGCCCAGGGGGGTTGTGGTGTTCAAGGTCAGGTTGGATGGGGCCTTGAGCAACCTGCTCTAGTGGGAGACGTCCCTGCCATGGCAGGGGGGGTGGAACTAGATGATCTTTGAGGTCCCTTCCATCCAAACCATTTCATGATTCTATGAAGTTTATTTCCCTGGTGGCCTCCAAGCAAATAATTAATCCTACTACTGAAGGTGGGACGGTCCTGCTGAGCTCCCAGCATCTTTCTGCAGGGGAGAAGACACTCCAGATCTAAAAATCCCCAGGAAAATCCCTGCCAGGGGAGCCAGGGAGCTTTTCAACGAGCTTTTTTGTTCCATTTGTGAGGAGACCTCCCAAGAAATAGGTTAATCAGCAGCTCCAGAGCTGCCGAGCGAGGTTCCTCGGGCGCCGCTTCATTAGCGCGCGTGGAGCTGCCGTTGAAGTTTGTGAAGCTCCTCCTGGGTCATCTGAGCTTATTTTTGGGTTGGGAATATAAATCTGAGGTGGGGAGGATCCCTCCAAGGAGCTCCTGGGCTGCAGCAAACCTTCAACCATCCCACCTGACCTCGCTGTGCAAGCACAAACCTGGGTTTTGGTCTTTCTCTCTTGGTTTGTTGGGTTTTTTTCACCTATTTTTTTTGTTGCCTTCCTGGGAGAAATGAAACTGGCCATGTGTAGCCTTTGGTTTTGTTTCTGCTTTCGTGTGAGAGCAGCAGAAGTGACACATTAACTCACTGAAGTGCCCCCAAACCCAACCAAGCCAGCCCGGGCCTCCCAGCCCAGCAGAGGACACGAGGTGGAACGTGGCCCCTTTCTGCCTCGGTGGCTTCTCAGCGTGGTTATGACAAACAGTTGGGGTGGTTTTAAGGGTAATTTTAATTTTTCCAGCATGGGAAAGAATTATGTGATGTGGTGAAGATGTGGGGGGGGTTAAATGGCACGAGCAGAACGAGTGCTCCAGTTAAACCCCCTTTTTTGGTAGAGCTTCAGCTGGTTGTCCCATGAATCAGCAGCTTCTCCTGGAGGATGGGGTGACCCTTGGGAGCACATTAACCTGTCAGACTCAAAGAAAGGAGATTTGGTGGGGGTGGAACACGCTGTAATGCTGGTGCCCTGGCAGGGATGGGGGAATGGGTGAACTCCATGATCTTTAAGGTCTTTTCCACCCATAATGATTCTATTCTATGAGTCTTAGTCTGGAGAAGCTTATTCATGACTCTTGCAGCTCTTCATTGACCTGAAAATGTGTTTTGCCTTAGAAATGAGGTTTTTTCCTGCTCAGAAGTGCCCGTTTCTCACCCCCCCCAAACTTTCCACACCTCCTGTGTTCTCACAGGGGCATTTTCTGCAACCCAGACCTCATAGTTGTGCCCTCAGGGGAATATTTGTGTCACTGGGTGACAGGGACTTGCTGCCAGAAACCTTCTCAGGTCCTTCTGGTGACCATCAACATTGATAACACACGTTCTGAGATGTGATAATAGGGAGAAAACACCGAGGAGTCACTTGGGGTTATCCAAAAGGAACAAATAATTTAAAATATTTGTGTTTGTTTACAATATAAACCACACAATCATTAAAAAAAAAGGTAGAGTTAAAAATTATGTTTTATTTTAGAAAATAGGGGGTTGCTGGGTTGGAGGCACGGGTGTAAATCAAGGTGTTTAATCCTCAGAGACACTTTTCTCTGCCCTGGTTGTTCCTCACTGGCAGTCATGCTGCTGGGGCTGGGCTTGAACCATCTCCATAGTAACCAGCCTGGACTCCACCAGGATTAGGGCTTCAAGGAGGAATGAGCAGCAGGGACACAGGAGCTCTGGCTCTTAAAGAAAATCACGTTTTTTAGGCAATTACTGCAAGGGCTGCTGTGAGCAAATGGAGCCCAAACAGCTCCTGAAAAACATCCAAGGAGCTCAAGTCCTGAGTTGCATTTAATGACATTTTATATTCAGATTTTGTGGTGTTGTCAGATCCTTTTTTTTTTTGGCTACATAGAGAATTGAAACTCTGGTTTTAAAATGTGTTTTATGCTGACAGAACCTTCAGCTCCTTCATTGCTCATGGTTCCTGAGTTGGCTTTTTGGGGTCTGGGTTTCTTGGACCATGGGATCAGAGTTGTAGGGTCATCTGGGTTGGAAGAGACCTTGAAGATCACGCAGTCCCCCCATTCCCCAGCCCTGCCAGGGCCCCACTGACCCCTGGCCCTCAGCACCACATCTCCAGGGCTTGGAAACCCCTCCAGGGCTGGGGACTCCACCCCTGCCCTGCCCAGCCCTTCACTGCTGCTTTGAAAGGTTGGACTTGCTGCTCCTGGAGGTCTCTTCCAACCTCAGTGGTTCTATGGATGTTGGTGCCTCCTCTTGCACGGGCTCCCCAGGGTTGGCTCTGGGAACAGGAGCAGCCACAGCTCCAGAGACATCAAACTGGCTTTGGTCCAGCCCTGACCTCTTTAACTCCTCAGAAAGAGCCTGTTCTCCATGCCAGAGAAGCACTTGACTGGTAACGTGACCATCCTCTAAGCCCTCAATGAAAGATAAGGAGATCTTCAGTGTTCTGCTCAGGAAAATAAATCAGGGTTGGACCCTGGGAAGAGGAGAAGCTGTTGGGTCACGTTGACTTTTAAGGGTTGGCATTTAATAGGGGCTTGGCAAAGGCACCCTGGGGATCCTGGAGAGCAGCTCTGAGTGGAAGGGAGAGGTTGGAAGGTTTAGGGAGCAATCAAGACAGTAATTTGGTTAGAGAGGGCAGCAGATCTTCAGGCAGAGATTTTTAAGAGGTGGTGGAGAGATGAGAAGGAAATAAATATATATGTGTGTATATATATATTATATATATAAAATGAAATTCTTGGTGGTGAGAGCCTGGTTGAGGTTGCCCAGAGAGGTGGTAGAAGCCCCATCCCTGGAGATATTAAAGGTCCTGTTGGATGGAGCTCTGAGCAACCTGCTCTAGCTGAACATGTCCCTGCTCCCTGCAGGACCAGATGACCTTCAAAGGTCCCCACCTGAAATATCCTATGATAAATACAAGGTTTGGTTTATAAAGCCTCTTTTGGAAGCAGTAAGTGCCACACTTGTGTCGTCTGGGCTTGACAAGAGGATGTTCAACCTCTAGCAAAGCCACTTAAACTCAGCAGTTGCAGGTAATTTGCACCTAGGAATCCTGAAGCCATCAGCCAAAGAGGTTGTCACCCTGCTGGGCTTTGATTTGCATCTTCCCCCAGTGCTGGATGAGTTCCAGAGGAGCTGGAAAAGTGCTGATAAAACCCCAATATTTAAAAATAAGGGCAGGAGGTGTGGGTTGGGTTGTAGGTTGGGCATCCATCTAGAGAGGAATGGTGAAAAGCTTGATTGGCAGTGGTTTTAAGGACAAAGGGAGGGTCCTTTCTGTCACCTCAAGGTGAGTTAGTGATGGGTGGGTGTTGCACAACACCCTGGCTCTGAGATGGGCAACCCATGGGTTGGTGGCTGCCAAGGAGGCTCCATCATCATCTGGCAGAAGATGCTTTTTGGGGTCTGTGTACCCATGAGTCACCTGGAAATGTGGAGTTAGCAGAGAACTGACCCAAGTCTGAAGGTTGGTGAGGTCTGAGGAGCAGCTCTTGTCTCTTTGGGTCAAGTAGGAGTGAAAGTTTTGAGGTGAAATGGGTTCATCTCCAGGGAAGCAGTGGTGGTGAGAAGGCTGCTTGCTCTTGGGTTCATGTATCACACAATCCCAGCACGCTGGGGTTGGAGATCCTCTGGTCCACCCCCCCTGCTCCAGCAGCTCACCCAGAGCCCAGGATGGTGTCCAGGCCCCTTTGGAATCTCTGCAGAGAAGGAGACTCCTTGGAAGAGCTGCACTTCCAAGCTTCAGCTGGGTGTGGGGTCATCTTGTCTAGACCATGCTTTTGGGAAGGAGGTTGGACCAGATGATCCTTGAGGTCCACCTGGTATTCCATGATTCTCTGCTGTACTTGGACATGGATTGCTGTGCTGGAAGGATGAGACTTCCCAGCTCAGAGGCACTTAAAGTCAGGTGAGATGATTTAAACCTCCCTCTTGGCCTTAAATCTTTGACTGTGATGCAAAGTGAGCTGCTTCCCTTGTCATTATGGGGGAAGGCCTCAAAATGCTGGGGAGAAGCAAGAGAAGAACCATGATCATGTGCTGAAGCCCAGGGGGAAGCTTCATAGCCCTCAAAACGTTGTGTTCCCTGGAGCAGGTGGTTCCTGCAGGTAGCCCAGACCTGCTCCACGTGCTGGGGAGCACACGATGGGGAGGAGAGTTCTCTTCACTGCAGGGAAAATGTGTCTTGGGTTGGAATTTCACATGCAAAGCTCAGGAGAGGAGATGATAGAAGGAACACAGTCAAGGAAGGCCCCTCTCAAAGCTCCTGCTTTGTGATAGGACCTGTCTGGAGTCTGGGATGTGGTAGAACATGAAATCTGGTGCTTTCCATGAAGTGCTGGAGGAGCTTCATGTTTTGGAGTGGGAGCTCAATAAAACCCAGTTCTTAAGCAGGCACATCAAGTTTCACCCTGATAGGACTGGGGGTGGTGGTGAGAGATGGACTCTGAAGACCCAAAGTAGGGCAACGAAGGTGGGGAAGGGTCTAGAGCAGGAGGGTGGTGAGGAGCAGCTGAGGGAGCTGGGGGAAAGAAGAAATGACCTCAAGTTGGCCCAGGGGAGGTTGAGGTTGGAGCTGAGGAACAAGTTGTTGGTGTTTGGGGCTGTGAAGGGCTGTGCCAGGCTGGGCAGGGCAGGGGTGGAGTCCCCAGCTCTGGAGGGGTTTCCAAGGTGTGGAGATGTGGTGCTGAGGGCCAGGGGTCAGTGGTGCCTTGGCAGGGATGGGTCAACGGTTGGACTTGATGAGCTTCAAGATCTCTTCCACCCATAACACTTCCATGATTCTATGACCTAGAAACCCTCCTCTTCACCACCCTCCTCCTACATGTAAATGCTTGGCCATGCCTACAACATCTTCTTACCAAGCTGTCATTGCCCATCTGAATATTGCACTGTCAGATCCATGCAGCAAAGGTTGGACTTGCTGATCCTAGAGGCTTTTTCCAACCTAGATGATTCTATTCTCCTCTCTGCCTGCTGCTGGCTGGCAGGAAAACAAACCAGTGCAGTTCTTGATGGCTGCACAAGGTGCTTTAGATCCCAGGTTCTGCAGACATCATCCAATTCCTCCACGGATCCCAAACCCATGAGCTGTGGAGCCTTGAGGGTGTTCAGTGAGGCAGGAGACACCCTTCTTTGAACAGCCTGATGCAAATCTTCTTGGATTTAGACCTCGAGCAGGCAGTGCCATGGACTCTTTTCATCTCAGAGCTCTTTGTGAGGAGCTGGAGCCCGTGGAACTCCTCCTGTAGGTATCTCCAAGCCAAGGGTCGCCCGTTGAGATGTCTGCAAATTAAAATAGGTAGGAGACAAAAAACTGAGCAAGTTTTTCATCTTGGGGCTTTTCATCTTGGGAGCGTCTCCTTCCAGGGGGTGAGGAATGGGAAAGAGTTTGTTGGCAGGTGAAGAGACTTTAGTCTCAGGACTAATTAGTCCCAGGACTAATAATAAACCCCTCGCCACGGGGGTGCCTTGAAAAGAGGAATCGCCGGAGCGAGAGTGGAAGGGCAGGGGGGTTATTTTTGGCTTCCTTTTGTGGTATTAAGGCTTGAAATGTGAAAAACTGAAGTGAAAAGGAGTGAGAGTGGAGTGGCTGCTGTGCAGCTGTGGGGGGCAACCACCAGCCAAGGGAGGGAGGACTCATTAAAACCCTTGAAGGATGAAGGGGGCAATTAGAGCAAGCGAGGTTTTGGGGAGGAATGTGTCTTTTTTCTGAGTTGAGCAATGAAAGTTGTGATGCAGCCATTGAAGAGGATGGAAAAGGGGCACCAAAACCCAGAGCCAAGGTGGAGAACCCCAAGATGTTGCTGCTGTGTCGTGGTCGGAGGGATTGGATAAGTTCAAGGTGGGCAGAGAAGAAAGAGGAGAGAGCTGGGACAGCGGGGAGATGCGGAGCTGTGGGAGAAGTTGCATGTTTGAGAAGCCATCTCCATACCAATAAATGATTGTGGTCATGGGATCTGCTTTTCTACAACCCAGAGCAGTGGTGGAGTCCCCATCCCTGGAGGGGTTTCCAAGCCCTGGAGATGTGGTGCTGAGGGCCCAGGGGTTAGTGGTGCCCTGGCAGGGATGGGAGTGGACTCAATGACCTTCAAGGTCTCTTCCAAGCAAGACAGTTCTCTGAGAAGTGCTCTGAATGGGCTGCAATGTATATGTACATTTAGAAACTGCCTTTTTTTCCTCCTTGCATGAATTGAGGCAGTTGAGAGCAGCACAGGAAGCTCTTGTGGTGAGCTGGGGGCAGGGGGAGGCAGGTCAGCTGCTGAAAATCCCCCTAGAGCTTGGCCACCAGGAGAGGAGCAGGATCTGCTGCTGCTGCACCCATCAGGTGTTGCTTTAGAAGCCTGATCTTCTTGTAGAGCGAGTGAGAAGCTCTGAGGGATCCTGGAGCTGCTGGAGGTTCATGGGTTCTTCTCCACGTGTCACCTCAGCCCCGTGGCTGGAGGTTTTGTCACTCTGCTCCTGAAAGAGAACTCTGGGTTGCAGAGTGTTGTGCAAAGGGAACCGGGGTTAATTTCTCTTCCTGGAGGTGTTGGGGGCAGCCTGACTTGAGACATCCACGTGAGATCTTGGTGGGGTTCCACTTAGAGTTGTTCAGGTTGGAAGAGACCTTTCAGATCACTGAGTCCCCCCGTTCCCCCATCCCTGCCAGGGCCCCACTCACCCCTGGCCCTCAGCACCACATCTCCAGGGCTTGGAAACCCCTCCAGGGCTGGGGACTCCACCACTGCCCTGCCCAGCCCTTCACAGCCCTGCCCACCAAGACTGGGTGACCTTGGAAGGTCCCTTCCCACCCAAACCACCCTGTGATTCTCAGCCACGTTTGCTGGTGGTGGTCCTTGATTCCTCCAGGAATATCACCAAGATGTTAGGAAATATTAGAGTGCTGCTGGGGGATAAATTGGAATTGGGGGTTTTAGGCAAGCTCTGGATGAGTGGTGGGATCCCAAGGTCAAATAATTTCAGTGCCCAAGGAGAAGAAAGGCAACAACAGCCCTGACTTGATGAGAATGTTTTTGCCAAATACCTTTTCAGGCTTTGAGAACCTGCTTAAACCCCTCCTGGCTAAAATTCCCCCAGGAATGAGGGGAATGCAGCCTCTGGGAGCCTGTTACGTGTCCACAGAGCTGAAAGGAATGAGAAGGGACTCAGGAGTGCAGGGAGGTTCTTCCCACAGCTTCAAATCAAGTGGACTTGGGGTTGTCTAAATATTACCCAGCACTAAGCTCAGGCTGTTCCAGCTCTTACCCAACCAGCTCCTGGTGCCTGTCGAAGGAGAAAACAATCCCAAGGTTACTGTGGGCTCAAAAATCACAATAAAACTGCAAACAGCACGTTAAAAACAAACTAAATGCTGGATTTAGGGATGATTATTCTTTTATTTTTCCCTCTCTAAAGAGCCAGGAGCATTTGGGTTGCCCTTTGATCAGTCGTTGAACCTGAACAGCTCCAGGAGCTGGGGAGGCTGGACCAGAACCTGCTTTTTCCTGGCTCCTCTCCCTGTTTGCACATCTAATTTTTAACCCGGGTCACAGGAGGGAGTTGTGAGGTTTGTGTAGCCAAGATGCAGGTGATAAAGAAGCTGGAGGAACCTTACGGTGCTTTCCAGGGTTAGGAAGGAATAACTTTGATCTCCTCATGATGCCAGAATGACTTGGGTGATGCTCCTCCCAGAACCTTCCGTGCTCAAGGAGATGAAGACCTCATCTGCCAGAGTTTGTTCTCTTAGACAAGCAACATCTTCCAAGGAGATCCTTTGTTGCTTGGTGTCACAAGATACTCCACACAATAAGGGCAGATGTTCATTATGGACCCTACTTGCTGTAGTTCCCTTCAGCCAATGCAATCACATCCATCCTTTCTTCTGGATCCAGCAGGAGCAGGGCAGGGATGGTCCCCCTGGGCTGGGCACTGGGGAGGAACAACCCCCAATCCTGGGGTCAGGTTTGGGCCCCTCACTCCCAGAAGGACCTTGAGGGGCTGGAGCGTGGCCAGAGAAGGGCAACGAAGGTGGGGAAGGGTCGAGAGCGGGAGTGTGGTGAGGAGCAGCTGAGGGAGCTGGGGTAAAGAAGAACCAGCCTCAAGTTGCCCCAGGGGAGGCTGAGGTTGGAGCTGAGGAACAGTTTGTTGGTGTTTGGGGCTGTGAAGGGCTGTGCCAGGCTGGGCAGGGCAGTGGTGGAGTCCCCAGCCCTGGAGGGGTTTCCAAGGTGTGGCCCAGGGGTTAGTGGTGCCCTGGCAGGGATGGGCAACGGGGGGACTCAAGTTGAATTTAAAAATATAATTAAAACATCTCTTCAACCCACCCATCACCATTTGCCCTCTGCTCCCCAGGAGGGGTTTGGGGGCTGCTCTTTGCTCCATTTCCAGAGTGGCCAAGGTCTGACAGGTCAACTTCTCCTTCTTCCAGAACACAGAGAGCAGTGAACGGGAGAACAAGAGGCTCAGAGAAGATGAGGAGGAGGAGGAGGACGAGGAGACCATCAAGCACAGGTAATGGTTTGTTTATTCCCCCTTGTCTCTCTTGTGTGTGTTGTTGAGGAGCTGCTCTCCTGGTTGCTGATTAGGATCTTCCCTTGGCTTCTAACATGTCATTTATTTATTTCATTGTCTTTTACTGTGAATTTGAGCTCGTGGTGTAAATGGTCTGAGGTGGGGGAACAAAGAGGAGAAGCTTGGGGTTGACATGTGGTGTTTCTGGAGAGGTGTTGGGAGCATTTAGAATCCCTTGAATTCCCCATTTTCCTATATTTGGGGTGGATATTAGGAACAGTTTCTTCTGCCCAGGGCAGGGGTGGAGTCCCCATCCCTAGAGGGGTCCCCAAGGTGTGGAGATGTGGTGCTGAGGGCCAGGGGTTAGTGGTGGACTTGGCAGGGATGGGCAATGGTTGGACTTGATGAGCTTCAAGATCTCTTCCAACCCAAAGGTTCTCTGATTCCTCTGTCCCCTGCACACGTGTCATTTCAGACGTGGCTTGTTGAAGCCCCCAGGGTGCACGTGGCTGGTTTGTTGTCCTCTCTCATCACTGGAAGATCTGAGCACAAACCCAACCGAGACAGGGTGTTGCTCCTGGCAGGACCAGCTGACTCTGCAGTGGGTTTCCTGCTGATAAAAACACTGTCAGGTCTCCTCTGAGGATGTTGAGGGGTGGCAGTTGGTTTGAAGATGTAGGACGTGACCTTTTCTCATCACGTTTACCGGCCAGAAAGCTCCTGTGGGGGAGGAGAGCATCAGAGATGCTGCTGGAGGTGAGAAAACAGAGCAAAATCCTGGGAATAACCCCTGGAAAACAATCCAGCCCTTCTGCTCATGGAATTGTTTGGGTTAGGAGAGACATTTAAGCTCCTGGAGTCCACCTGTTCCCCAGCACCACTACCCATGGCCCTCAGCACCACATCTCCAGCCTTGGAAACCCCGCCAGGGCTGGGGACTCCACCCCTGCCCTGCCCAGCCTGGCACAGCCCTTCCCAGCCCCAAACACCAACAAATTGTTCCTCAGCTCCAACCTCAACCTCCCCTGGGGCAACTTGAGGCTGGTTCCTCTTCTCCCATCCCTTCTTCCTTGGGAGAAGAGCCCTTGGAACCTGGCTCCAACCTCCTTGCAGGCTCTTCTTGAGAACAACCTGGATTTGGGGCTTCTTGAGGACCATCTCTGAGGCTGAACTTTGTTTGTAGACACCCTGGTTGGGTTTAGTGCTGGGAGAGGCACACGAGGGGTGGGCTGAGGCTGAAACAGGAGCTGGAGAGGTTGGAAATGCTGCTAAATAATGAATGAGCAGCTCCTGCTCTCCAGCCCTGCCACCTGATACACAGCTGAGGAGACACATCAGGGCTGGGCTGGCTTCACCACACCATGACCTGGCATTGCTGGAGTCCTGAATTCTCTGAGATCTCTGGGGAAATAAAAAAAAAAAGTGATATTTTTCTGCTCTGCCTGCCTGTCAGGCTGGGGGTTGGTGCTTTCTAACCTCTCCTGAGCAGCCTGGAGGCTGATGTGGTTTCTTACCAGGCCTTTGACGTCACTGCTGGCCATCAGTAAAGCACTTTTTCCACCAGTCCCTCTTCTGGCAGGTTCAGCAGAAAGCCCTGATGCCCTTCAAGCTTCCCCAAGGGCCTGTGTGAAGAGCAGGGAGGTTGAGTAGGAGCTCCCATCTCCAAGCCAGCTTTGTACCTTGGTGAAACTCCATCCAGGTAGAACCACAGAATGATTCAGGTTGGAGAAGACCTCTAGGATCAACAAGTCCAGCATCTCCCTGACCCCCAACCATGTCATAGAATCATTTAGGTGGGAAAAGACCTCTAGGATCATCCAGTCCAACCTTTGCCCAACATCTCCCTGACCCCCAGACCATGTCCTGAAGCCCCACACCCACTCATTTGTTGAACCCCTCCAGGGCTGGTGACTCCACCACCTCCCTGGGCAGGCACAAAGCTGCTCCTGAAGTACCTGGCACCTGGGTAGGCAGATTTTGGGGGCAAAAATGTCCTTTCTGGGTTGATTTACCTGCAGGGGTCTGTAGCTCTTTGTCCATCTGTCCAACCATGGTGTGGTTGGTCAGGATCTGAACGTTACCTTGAGGGGGAAATGAGAACAAAGTCTGTTGGAATCATGAGTCTGGCTGAGATGATTCCCAGCTTTGGCTTATTGAATGTCCTTTTTCCACCCCTGGAATTTTATGAAGCTCTAGGAAGCCCAAAGAGATGCTGACTTGGTTTCATCTTAGCTATTTTATCTCCCAGTGGTGTCACTGAACTCTCTTAACCCCCTGGAAAAGGGAAGTGCTCTTAGCTGGTGGCAGGAGGTGAGCTGAGAGAATCTGCTGGGGTTTACCCTGAACCTGAGAAATGAGGGGTCCTGGACTGGAGAGAAGGAAGAAATTCCTCACTGGGGGGGTGGTGAGAGCCTGGCCCAGGTTGTCTTTACACCCCCCCCTTTGGGCAGCTTCCTACTTTGCTTCTGCTCCACTCCACTCTCCCCACCCCCTGTTGTTGGGGCTTTTTTTCACCTTTTTTTTAGTTCCTTGTTTTTATCTTGCACGCTTCAAGCCACCAGCACAGGAACAAGGGCTGGTGAAGCCCTCTCTGAAAACTCTGATACTCACAGAAGTCTCTCTCCCTCTCTTTTTTCTCTCCCCCCCTCTTTTTTCTCTCCCCCCCTCTTT
>VYZX01015802.1:21405-44584 GCA_013401335.1 Brachypteracias leptosomus
TTTCTCTCCCCCTCTTTTTTCCTCTCCACCAGGAAACACCTTCTCCCTTTTTCACAAGGAACAGGGTGTGTGTGGGTGAACTTTGGCCCTTCCACCCTTTTCCTCCCCTAGAAAAAACCCTTTCCCTGTTCCTCTTGGTGGCTCTGCAGGGATCTTGGAGGCTGGGCTGGGGTTCTGTGAGTGGAGCTGCTCAGGGATGTTGGAAGTGTAGCTAAAAACCCAAGGTAGGGCTTGAGGGGAGTTAGAGAAGAGCTTCAACTCTTAACTTGACTGGAGATGAAGCCTTGGAGAGCTGCTGCTCATCACCTGCTGGTGTTTCCACCCTTAGTCACGCTTGGAAACTCCAGGGATGGATTTCTGGGAGGAGCTGGGGGAGGCAGGGGCTGGGCAATGGGATCTCCCCCCTCTCCAGGGCCAGGTCAAAACCACTTTATTTTTCTGGTGATCCCTGCATGAAAACTCCCAGCAGTGACTCTGCTCAGGGTTGGCTTCAGCCTGGCAGGAGGAGCTTGTGCTGGGTGGATCCACCTCCTAGTGTCCTGCAGAGTGGAGACCTTGGAGTTCAATTACAAATACAACTAACGTCATATAAAAATTATATCAAATAGGGGAGAGAGCAGGGTTTGTGTGTAGGCTGAGCTGGGCACAGGTGGGGGGTGTTTGGTTGGATAGTTCAAGCTGTTACCACCAGTGGCTTGTCCTGGTGGACAATGTGTGATGGGTCAGGCTCCAGGGACTTGGAGTGTGTCCCTCCATTGGCCACCAGCAGGAGGAGGTGGGAGGATCAAGGACAAGAGGAAAGGGCCTCAAGTTGCCCCAGGGGAGGTTGAGGTTGGAGCTGAGGAACAATTTGTTGGTGTTTGGGGCTGTGAAGGGCTGTGCCAGGCTGGGCAGGGCAGGGGTGAAGTCCCCAGCCCTGGAGGGGTTTCCAAGGTGTGGAGATGTGGTGCTGAGGGCCAGGGGTCAGTGGTGCCCTGGCAGGGATGGGTCAACGGTTGAACTTCATGATCTTCAAGGTCTCTTCCAACCCAAACAATCCTATAATTCCATTCATTGGTGTTAAAGTCACTTGTGTGTACCTGGGAAGCTCTGAGCTCCTGCAGAGCAGTGTAGGAGGCCAGACTGAATTTGCAGAGCTTCTCCTGCAGAGCTTCTCTCCTCCTCCAGCACCCTGGGGACACATCTCTCCCCATCCCTGCTCCCCAGAGAAGCAGGTCCTGAGGAACCAGCTGCCTCAGCAGGTTCTGGGGACTCCTGGGGTTTGTTCCTCTGGCATTCCTCGAGTGCTTTCAGCAGCTGCTCCAGGAGGAGGATCTGCTCCAACACGCTCAGTAAGTGAGCAGGAGCAGCCCTCTCCCAATGGGAAGAGGTTGCTCCTCAGAGGGTGGGTGCTGGTGGGTCTGTCTCTACCTCAGTTTGTTGCTCACCACCCTCAGTGTCAAAAATCTCCTTGTCTCCAGTCTGAATCTCCCTCTTGGTTCCAAACCATCCCCCCTTGTCCTTGGGGCTTTGTAGAGAAATGCAGCGAGTTGGGGGGGGATTGACCAAGGGGAGCAGAGAAGGTCCAAGAGTCCAAGCTTGAGCTACCAGCCCTGGATCTGGTGTTTCCATGGAGCCTGCAGACAGGAGGAGGAGGAAGAAGAAGTTTGGTGGTCACCCAAACTTGTTCTAAAGGGAATTTGCCCTGGCAAAGCAAGCAGGGGAGCTGCAGAAGCAGCTTGGCAATGACTTCTGCTCTGTGGTCTCCAGCTGGAAGCAGAAGNGCTTGGCAATGACTTCTGCTCTGTGGTCTCCAGCTGGAAGCAGAAGAGGGAAGAGGCACCTTGAGGAGGAGCGTTGGCCACCGCTGAGGAGCGTGTGGCTGCTGCCCCAGGGGACACCTTCACCACATGGCCCCACAGCCACCCCAGTGTCCCCACTCCTCTCAGTGGGACCTCCCTCCAACTTGGGGCCCAAACCTCTTGGGTTGCAGAATTCTCCTGCTTGGTTGTGTGGCTCCTTCAAACCTCCTGGTCCTCACGTGCTGGAGCAGAGGAGGGTCCACTCCAAGGCTTTGAGACCTCCCTCCTATCTTCTGTCGTGGTGATTTCTTTCCACTCGTAGGTTTGGCTTCCACAGGAGGGAGGGAAGTTTTGGAGATGCAGAGAAAGAAAAGGAAATTGTTCCTCTTGAAAGGACAAGGTGGAAATGGTTGCCCAGGACACTCGGTTTCGAGCTGCTCTGAAAGGATCTGGAGCACTTTGAGGAGGTCAGGGGGCAGCAGGTTCTCAACCCAGCTGGTTTTTCACCAGGGCTTTGGGAAAGAAAGTGCCTGAGATGGTTGAGAACGCTCAGGACTTCCCTAAACTGCTTCTGAAGAATGGAAGTTCTCAACCCTGGCCCTTCAGAAATCACCATCTGGGTGTTTGAAACCACTCCAAGGAGGAGAAGACCAATGAGACCTGGGGCTGCTGCANTCACCTGCTGGTGTTTCCACCCTTAGTCACGCTTGGAAACTCCAGGGATGGATTTCTGGGAGGAGCTGGGGGAGGCAGGGGCTGGGCAATGGGATCTCCCCCCTCTCCAGGGCCAGGTCAAAACCACTTTATTTTTCTGGTGATCCCTGCATGAAAACTCCCAGCAGTGACTCTGCTCAGGGTTGGCTTCAGCCTGGCAGGAGGAGCTTGTGCTGGGTGGATCCACCTCCTAGTGTCCTGCAGAGTGGAGACCTTGGAGTTCAATTACAAATACAACTAATGTCATATAAAAATTATATCAAATAGGGGAGAGAGCAGGGTTTGTGTGTAGGCTGAGCTGGGCACAGGTGGGGGGTGTTTGGTTGGATAGTTCAAGCTGTTACCACCAGTGGCTTGTCCTGGTGGACAATGTGTGATGGGTCAGGCTCCAGGGACTTGGAGTGTGTCCCTCCATTGGCCACCAGCAGGAGGAGGTGGGAGGATCAAGGACAAGAGGAAAGGGCCTCAAGTTGGCCCAGGGGAGGTTGTGGTTGGAGCTGAGGAACAGTTTGTTGGTGTTTGGGGCTGGGAAGGGCTGTGCCAGGCTGGGCAGGGCAGGGGTGAAGTCCCCAGCCCTGGAGGGGTTTCCAAGGTGTGGAGATGTGGTGCTGAGGGCCAGGGGTCAGTGGTGCCCTGGCAGGGATGGGTCAACGGTTGAACTTCATGATCTTCAAGGTCTCTTCCAACCCAAACAATCCTATAATTCCATTCATTGGTGTTAAAGTCACTTGTGTGTACCTGGGAAGCTCTGAGCTCCTGCAGAGCAGTGTAGGAGGCCAGACTGAATTTGCAGAGCTTCTCCTGCAGAGCTTCTCTCCTCCTCCAGCACCCTGGGGACACATCTCTCCCCATCCCTGCTCCCCAGAGAAGCAGGTCCTGAGGAACCAGCTGCCTCAGCAGGTTCTGGGGACTCCTGGGGTTTGTTCCTCTGGCATTCCTCGAGTGCTTTCAGCAGCTGCTCCAGGAGGAGGATCTGCTCCAACACGCTCAGTAAGTGAGCAGGAGCAGCCCTCTCCCAATGGGAAGAGGTTGCTCCTCAGAGGGTGGGTGCTGGTGGGTCTGTCTCTACCTCAGTTTGTTGCTCACCACCCTCAGTGTCAAAAATCTCCTTGTCTCCAGTCTGAATCTCCCTCTTGGTTCCAAACCATCCCCCCTTGTCCTTGGGGCTTTGTAGAGAAATGCAGCGAGTTGGGGGGGGATTGACCAAGGGGAGCAGAGAAGGTCCAAGAGTCCAAGCTTGAGCTACCAGCCCTGGATCTGGTGTTTCCATGGAGCCTGCAGACAGGAGGAGGAGGAAGAAGAAGTTTGGTGGTCACCCAAACTTGTTCTAAAGGGAATTTGCCCTGGCAAAGCAAGCAGGGGAGCTGCAGAAGCAGCTTGGCAATGACTTCTGCTCTGTGGTCTCCAGCTGGAAGCAGAAGAGGGAAGAGGCACCTTGAGGAGGAGCGTTGGCCACCGCTGAGGAGCGTGTGGCTGCTGCCCCAGGGGACACCTTCACCACATGGCCCCACAGCCACCCCAGTGTCCCCACTCCTCTCAGTGGGACCTCCCTCCAACTTGGGGCCCAAACCTCTTGGGTTGCAGAATTCTCCTGCTTGGTTGTGTGGCTCCTTCAAACCTCCTGGTCCTCACGTGCTGGAGCAGAGGAGGGTCCACTCCAAGGCTTTGAGACCTCCCTCCTATCTTCTGTCGTGGTGATTTCTTTCCACTCGTAGGTTTGGCTTCCACAGGAGGGAGGGAAGTTTTGGAGATGCAGAGAAAGAAAAGGAAATTGTTCCTCTTGAAAGGACAAGGTGGAAATGGTTGCCCAGGACACTCGGTTTCGAGCTGCTCTGAAAGGATCTGGAGCACTTTGAGGAGGTCAGGGGGCAGCAGGTTCTCAACCCAGCTGGTTTTTCACCAGGGCTTTGGGAAAGAAAGTGCCTGAGATGGTTGAGAACGCTCAGGACTTCCCTAAACTGCTTCTGAAGAATGGAAGTTCTCAACCCTGGCCCTTCAGAAATCACCATCTGGGTGTTTGAAACCACTCCAAGGAGGAGAAGACCAATGAGACCTGGGGCTGCTGCAATCCCTGAGCCCCCCAGGAGGAGCTGCTGGGAGCACTGGGCACCTGCTGGAGGCAGGTGCAGGAGCTGCTCTCACCTTGCACAGTTAATTAAAGCTGCTCCAGCTTTTGTTTGTCTTCTGCTGCTGTGCCAGGTTGTCCTTTGCTTCTCCGGGTGGGAAGGGTGCCAGGGAGCAGCTTTAGATCCAGTTCCTCTTCCTTGTGTGCTCCCCAAGTGGTGCTGAAGCCCTGCAGCAGTGCCACAAAGGCTTGGACACCCTTCTGGTGGATCTCCAGAGCATGTGCTCCTCAAAATGGGAGCTATGGGAGCTTCTGGAGCTGCTTTGGCTGTGGCCCAACAGCTGCAGCTCCCATCCCACATCCCAAATGGTGATGTCAAGGTTTGGTGGTCATGGTAGTGTTGGGTTGAGGGTTGGGTGTGATCCTAGAGGTCTTTTCCAGCCTTGATGGTTCTGTGGTTGGGGTGTCATGGCTGGACCATAAGAATCTTCTCACTTGGGTCGTAGCTCTCTTGGTTGGGGTGATCTGACCCTAGGGAAGTCGTCTTGGTTCCCTTCCAGCCACAAGTGGATCCTTCTACCTGTGAGCTGAGGAGAGCAGAAAGCCTGGGAGATATCAGAAGGCCAGATCAGTCCTCTCCAGAGAGCCAGCCCGTGGTCAGGTGTTGGACATTGCAGCTTGATGTCCTCCTGCTCCTCTTCCTCCCCCAACCTCCCGGGTTAGCAACAAGGTCTGAGATTGTCCATCAAATCTGCTGCTCTTCTCCTCCCCAGGGAGCTCAAGCTGCGAAACTACGAGCCCGAGGATGAGGAGCTGAAGAAGAGGAAGGTGCCCCAGGCCAAGCCAGCCTCAGGTGGGTGCAAAGAGGAGGTGAAACGAGGGAACATGGGGGCAAATGTTGCCAGGGGTGGTCTCCAGAACCTCCTCCCTTGACCTGCTGCCCACCAGCCCAGGATTCTGCACCCATACCCCCCCAGCACCCAGCAGATCAGCTGGGCTGCACCTTTCCAAAGTGTCTCAGAACCCTCTTGTGTTCCTGGTTGCTCCAACCCAAGGTGGAAAAGCCCCCAGGATCTCTTCTGGTCACAGCTTGCTGGTGTTGAGGTCCTAGGAGCCAAGTGTCTGCAGCCCTGGAGGGTTGTGGTGTGTCCCAGCAGCCGTGGTGGGAGCACTGGAGCTTCTCCTGCTCACGGCCCCCGTTGCCTCATCCTCCTCCCTTGCCCTTGGGGACCTTCACACCCTGGGTTGCACAAGCTGGGTGTGGGGCTGAGCACACCAAGTCCAGCCCCAAACCCCAGGGGTGGCTCCTGGAGGAGCTGAGCTTCTCTCTGAGGGCTTCTCAAGGAGATCCAGGCTGGTTTTTTGTGTTTGAGTTACCTTTAAACAAATATTAGTCACGAGTCCAGGTTGTCCAGGCTGGGATTTCCTCAGCACAGCTCAGGAGAAGGGGCAGAAGGGTGGAAGTCTCCTTGATCTTGAGGCTTTGAGTCCTCCTGGAAGAGATTTCTTCCAGAAGAGCCCTGAATCAATGTCTCCTGGCTCTTCCCCAGCGTGGAATTCCAGGTTTGGAATTGGGAACAGGGATTTTGACCATTCCCACTAAACCCCATCCCCTCTACCAGCCCTTCTTTGGAGCTGCAGTGCCCACCAGCTGTGGTTTGGGGTGAATGGACCTTGGGCATGTCCATCTGCTGGAGCAGGATCCCCCCCATCAGGGATGTCCTCCCTGGTGCCCTCACCCTTTGTCCTTGCACAGACACCCCAGTTGAAGGATGGAGGGTTGTTTTCCCCACCCAGTATCTCCAGCCCTTGATGTAGGATCTGGGCTGGAGCTTGATTCCTCCAAGATGTCTCAGGCCTTGGAGATGAGTCAGGGTGAATCAAATTCCAGTTTGAACACCTGATCCCTGCTGGTCTTGTGATAAAAGGGCCAGAAAACTTCTTGCTGCTGTTGCCCTTCGTGACATTTAATGGTTGGCATCATTTTCAGGTGATTTTTAGGAGGCTCCAGAAGGGCTTGAGTGGTGGGGACGTGTGTAGCCACGTGTGTCCCAAGGCAAAGACCTTCAAAGGAGCTTTTATCAAAGCTTTTGTGAACTGGGTGGGTTCTCCTGTGCCTTGTCCCCTTGGTGTCCTGCTGATGCTGGTGCTGTTCCCCCATCTAGTGGAAGAGAAGGTGAAGGACCAGCTGGAAGCTGCCAAGCCAGAGCCCATCATCGATGAGGTGGTGAGTACATTGAGAACCCCTCTACAGCCAGGCTTGGACCTCACCTGCCTCTCTCACTGGGTGTCTCCTCTTCCTCCCTAGGACCTGGCCAACCTGGCCCCCAGGAAGCCAGACTGGTGAGTGCCTGCTCCTGGAAGGGGGTGTTGATGTCTGTGGGGGTTCCCACCACCTTGGGGGTGTCCAGCTTGGGTTGGAAGTGCTGGAAATGGGAACCGTGGAGACACCAGGCATGGAGCTCTCCTCCCTTTTCTGACTCCACTGATCCCACCACGGTGGCCTCAGTGACAAGGGCTGCTCTGGACCTTGGGGTGGGCTCCTAAGAGAGAGAAGGAGCTTCTCTTCCACCATGGCCCTTCTGTTCCCACCTGCCAGGGGTGAGGCCTTCTCCTGACACTGTCACTCTCCTCCCCAGGGATCTGAAGCGAGATGTGGCCAAGAAGCTGGAGAAGCTGGAGAAGAGGACTCAAAGAGCCATTGCTGAGCTGATACGTGAGTTGTGGGGCCTCAGAGGTGGTGTTGTGGGGTCACCAGTTGTTCCACCATCCTTACTGGGACCTTGGTGCCTTGTTCTTGAGCCAGGGAGGGGCTGGTGGAGCTTGATCCCCTTCCCCAAAGGGTCTTGGTCTCAAGTAGCTTCCTGAAGCCCACACACACTCTTGTTTGGAGGGCAGGGGAGGATGGGTTGGGGGCTCCACCCTGCAGGTCCCCCAGTAGAGCTGGTTTCTCTGTTTGTCCCTTGCAGGAGAGAGGTTGAAAGGGCAGGAGGAGGAGCTGGCATCTGCTGTTGGGTCAGCCAAGCAGGAGGGAAGCGACTCTGATTGAGGAGGTCCATCCAGCAGCCTTGGACCTGCCCCTGCCAGCAGCACCAACCCCTTGGCTCCTGGCTGGAGACACCTCGTTGGGACACGTTGCTCCCCAGCCCTTTGCCAGGAGCCCCCACATCTCACCATGGTTGAAGGAGAGGCACAGATCCAAGGAGCTCTGCTGTCCTCTCCTCTGGGACTATGAGGAAGACTTCATAGGCAGCTTCTGAGGGACCATGGAGGGCTGGTGGGAGCAGGACAGACCCCCACGTTAGCTCCAACCTGGGCTGCCAGCAGTTGGGGCAAGGAAGATGTGGGAGAAATAGCTGGAGAAGGTGAATCCAGGCCAGCTCCTCTTGGTTGCTGAGAAGATGCCCAGCAGAGAGGCACCACCAGAGTCCCAGGGGACTGATGCTCCTCTTCTTGTGCAGAGATGCCTCTGTCCAGGTCCTCCTGCCTCCAGAGGAGCTGCCACCTAAGGACCAACGAGGTGACTCCCCCTGCAGAGCTGGTTGTGAGTGTTTGAGACCATCCATGGGCAGACCCAGCTCAGGCAGAAGGACTCTGCTGGAAGAAGGGGCTGAGAGACTCGGGACCTGTTGGCCTCTCCACGTCCAACGGGGGTCAACGTGGGGTTTCTTCTGCTCCCAGAACTTTGCTGACCCTCCAAGCTGCATGTCCATATGTTCTAGAATTTTAAGAGTTTTGTTGGTACCAAATCTTTTCATAATAAAAGAGTCCCATGGCAGAAGAAGTTGTCCCTTGCTCTGCAGAGGAACTGGGTGGAGGCCTCTTACCTCATCTCAGGCTTGATGGCATCTCCAGAGGTCCCTTCCAACCTCAACCTGTGGTTCTGTGCTCTTCAGGATGGGTGCCTTGGACCTCAACCTGATCCTGTGGGCTCCTGAATCCTCTGGGTTGGATTCCAAAGTGGTTTCATCCTGAGCTAGAACTTCTCCTGTTCCTCTCAATGCAGGAATCCTGCTTTTAAAAGGTCTTCTGAACAGAGCTGCTGGGGTGGGACAGGTCCTTGTAGGGGGGTGACATCTCTGCCCTTGTGCCTGCTGGAGCTGCCACCTCATGATTGTCACCAGGAGCCCACACAGGACAAGCTCCTGCTAAATACAGATGGATCAATGTTTGTCCCTCCAGGATCTGCTGCTCCTGCCCAATGAGGGCACCTGAGGGGCTTTCCACCTGCAGAAGCCCCATTCCTACCTCCAGATGATGGGCTGGGAGCTAAGACCTGGTGAAGCACCTCATGGTCCTCCAGCTTCCATGCCCTCCATCTCCACCTGCCTCCCCTCTCCCTCGAGATCATCCTTGCTCCATCCTCCCCTCAGGCTGGGGTTTGTCACCCCTTGGAGGGGCCCTTTCCCAGGTTCTTGGGGCCAGCAGGGACATGGACGTCCCTTGGAGCAAGGGATGGAGCCAAACCCACCTGGGCCATGAGGATCCAGCACCAGGCTCTGCTGTTGGGGTGGTTGTGGCCTCCCAGGTTCTAGTGGAAGAACACCTGGGATGAAGGTCCAACCATCTTCCTGGAGGGCATTTTGGGGCTGCTCTTCATGCCCCTCACCTTCTCCTGGGTCACATTGATCTGTCACCAGCAGGAAGGTGCCACCTGGGCAGCCAGAGCCACAGGGGCAGGTGGGTGGGTGCTGCTTGTCATGGGTGCTCTTGGCCATCAGGTGATGCTGCCCTCTGGGGCCATCATGGAAGGTGGGGGTGGATCTACTCCACGAGGACATCCTTGGACAGGGCAGAGCTTGTTGGTGATGCTTCAAGGATGCTTGAAAATGGAAAGGACCCTCTGGCACGTGGCAGTGGTGGCTTCTCCATGGTCAAAGCAGAGCAAGGTGAGTGTTTGGTGGTTGCTCCCCCACGTGGGTGTGTTTGTGGTTGGCGATGGGTGGCCTGGGCTGTCCCAAACCTTCACGTTTGGAGAAGGAATTGGTGGAAGGTGATAGAAGGGAGCAGATCACAGAATGGTGGGGACCTCTGGAGATGCTCTGGTCCAACCCCCCTGCTCCAGCAGCTCCCCCAGAGCTCAGGATGGGGTCCAGGCAGGTTTGGAATCTCCAGAGCAGGAGACTCCACAACCTCTCTGGGCAGCCTGGGCCAGGCTCCAACACCCTCACCCCAAACAACTTGCTCCTCCTGCTCACGTGGAACCTCCTGGGCTCCACTTGGTGCCTGGTCCCCCTTGTTGGAACTTCTTGAGGTTCCTCTACCCAACTCCAGCCTGTCCACTCTCACTGAACAGCAGCACAACCCTCTGGTGGATCAGCTCCTCAAGGTAAGATCTCTTCCAACCCCAACCGTTTGGTTGGTCTCTGTGAAACGTCCTGTAGATGTCAGCAAACCTCCATGCAACACAACCACAGCATCCAGCTGGTCCCAGCTCTTCATCCCTCCAGCCAGGATGCTCCTCCATGGATCCTGGCACCCACCTTCCCTTCCTGGGGGGATCTGGGTTGATGGCCCCCACCTTGCAACACATGCCAGGTATCAACACGACCATGCCATGCATGGAACAGGTCTCTGGGGGTGGGAAGCAGGAGAATTCTCCCCTCCTTGGCTTTAAAGGGACATAGAGTCCCTTCAAACCACCTCTGGTTGCTCTTCCCAGAGCTAACCTGTGGTCCACCACAAGGGGGTCTTGGAGTGGGGACCCTCACAGGACAGGGATCCCAGCATGGGGCTGGTGTCCACCCATGGGACAGGGATCCCAGCATGGGGCTGGTGTCCACCCATGGGACTGGGGGTCCTGGAATGGGTCTGGTGTCCACCCATGGGACAGGGATCTCAGCATGGGTCTGGTGTCCACCCATGGGACTGGGGGTCCTGGAATGGGTCTGGTGTCCACCCATGGGACAGGGATCCCAGCATGGGCCAGGCCTGGAGCTGCTGGGCAGGTTCCAGGGGTCTAATCCCCCTTCCCTGGGGGGTTCCCCAGCCTGGCAGGAGAGGAGCAGGTGGGGAAGGGCTGGAAGACCAGGAGCATTTGGGGGGTGACACCAAACTCCACATCCGTGGATTGCCTGGTGGGATCTTGAGGGGTTTTCTCCCTTTCAAAGATCACGTTTAATCTTCTAGACCTTTTCAAACCCCAAACAAAGCTGCTCATGGCCCTGAAGCAGCTTCTACTTAACCATGGGGGGGTTTTTCTGTCCTGGGGACCCACCTGAAGCCTCCTCAGATAGTGCTTGGTGCTCATCCCGTGCCTGTGTCCTCGGGATGATGCTGTATCTGGAGAAACATTCCTGCTTGGCTCTGTCCTGGTTTCCCTGGATGAGAGGAGCTCCTCAGAGCTGGGCTGGAGGAGGAGGATGAGGAGGTGACTTGGCTCAAGATCACTTGCAAAGTGGATGGGGAGACCAGAATTGGAACTGGATGATCTTTGAGGTCCCTTCCAGCCCAACCCCTTCTGACTCTTGAGCAGCCCCCCCTTGCTGTGCCAATGCCCCTTTCTGCAGCAGAAGACCTTTTGGAGGACCTCGCTCTGGCCAGGGGACAACATTTGGCAGGACTGAGGCTTTGGTGTGAACATTTACCCACCAAGTGCTCGGGGGCTCCTTCAGATGTCACTTTTCTGCCCCATCCTTTCAGCAGGAGCCTCTTCTCCAATGAGCTGTGAATAGTCCATGGGCAGGGCTGGGATCCTTCAAAAGCAGCTTCTGGGGGCTGGATAACAGGAGTGGGTAGAAAAATGATTTATTATTATTATTTTTTTCTCTTTTGTGGGGAGTTTCAGGATTTCTGGATTCTTTTCTCCCACCCAGCCCCAATTCAAAGCTCTCTGCAGGATGAAATGAAATGAAAAAATCATCTTGGGCCAAGCAAAATGTCATTTCATAAAGTCACAGAATGGGTTGGGTTGGAAGGGACCTCAAAGATCATCCAGTTCCACCCTCCTGCCATGGCAGGGACACCTCCCACCAGACCAGGTTGCTCAAGGCCCCATCCAACGTGGACATCTCCGGGGATGCAGCATCCACAACCCCCCTGGGCAACCTGGGCCAGGTTCTCAGCACCCTCAGGGTGAAGAATTTCCTCCTCATTTCCAATCTAAATCTCCCCTCTTCCAGTTTGAACCCATCACCCCTCGTCCTATCACTCCAGACCTTTGTGAAAGTCCCTCCCCAGCTTTCCTGTAGCCCCTTCAGCTACTGGAAACATCAGAAAAGGATTTATTAACACTTTTTAAAGCCTCCTTCTTTACCCTGGGAGTCATATTCATGTTTTTTCCACCACTGAGGAGCTTCATACCCCTCTGATTAGAGGTTCTCCTTCTGCCATAGCATCATTTAGGTTGGAAAACACCTCGAGGAGCATCAAGTCCAACCTTTGTCCTAATTGAGGCATTTTTTTCTGAACTATTTAAGCACCTCTTGACTGTTTCACTGCATCATGAATTCCTAGGTACCACATATCTCCTTTTTTTCCCCACCAGGTTCCAGCCTTTACCTGGAAATCACTAGAGAAAGAGCTGAAGATCCTTCCTATGACTGGGACAACTCAGCTGAGGATCCTTCTTATGACTGGGACAACTCAGCTCTTGCTCCTCTACATCCCAAGAAGCAGCTGATGGGCTCTGCTGGTCCATTCATGTCTCCAGGTAAGTCCAGGTCCAACCCTTGGGCTATATTGGAGGTAAAATAGGGTTGGGGTCATGAATCAGGGAAGTTCTTCCACCCTGGTTGGCCACCAAGGTCCCTTCTCCTGCTTCTCCACTCGTGCTCTTTATTCAAGGGTTTTCTTTGGGCATCTCTCTGAGTTTTTCCCATTTTCACACACAAAAAGCCCCTTTTCTCTTTGCTCTGGGGCTTCGTCTGGGGACTTGTCCCTCTTTGAGAGCTGTGGTTGAACTTGAGCTGTGCTGGTGGTGCCCAGGGGCTGGGAGGAACCCTGGCAGTCCAGGGTGGCTGAGACATGGAGGAGAGGACACGGATCCCATGGATCAAGCTCCAATCCTGCACCATTGTAGCTCCTGGTGGGAAGGACACTGGAGAACATCCTCATTTCCCATCTTCTGGGGGCTTCCTCACTTCGTGGGTTGTCTTGGCCCAGGGTTGGGTTTGAGGAGCGGTGGGTTTATCCCAGGGGGGACATTAGTTGACTTGACCCACCTAGGATTGCACAGAGGGTGCCAAGAGATGGGTGCCCTTGGCCTCAAGTGAGGATGAACCATCAAGAGCGTCCAACCCATGGTCTTTTGGGAGGCTGTGGAGGTGAAGAGCAGAGGAGCAGCAGGACATGGAGCTGGTGGAGTGGGGCCAGAGGAGGCCCCAGCAATGGTGGGAGGGCTGGAAGAACCTCTGCTGGGAGGCCAGGCTGGGAGAGTTGGGCTTGGTCAGCTGGAGAAGGCTCCAGGGAGACCTTCTGGTGGCCTTGCAGGACTTCAAGGGGTCTGTCAGAAAGGTGGAGAGGGACTTTTGAGCAGGACCTGTTGGGATGGGACAAGTGGGGATGGTTTAAACTAAAAGAGGGAGATTTAGACCAGAGAGAAGGAAGAAATTGTTGGTGCTGAGGGTGGTGAGAGCCTGTCCTAGGTTACCCAGAGAGGTGGAACCATTACAGGGAAGGTTGGAGAAGACTCTGAGCAACCTGCTCTAGTTGACCATGTCCCTGCTCCCTGCAGGGGGTTGGACCAGATGACCTTGAAATGTCCCTTCAACCCAAACCATCCCATGGTTCTCTCATTCCAAGCCCGGCTCCTTCTTTTCACCCCCCTCTTCTGCAGCTGCTGCTCTCCAACCTTTCTCCTTAACAACTTCCCTCTGCAGCCCAACCTTTTACCAGCATGTGTAGAAAGCCCTGATAGGCCTCCAGATGGACAATGGTGGCCACCAGGTCCCTGCAGGACTCTCCTGGTCACTCCAGCTGGTTGATCCCCAGCCAAGGCAATGGCCTTTTAAAACATGATGATGGTTCTTCCTCCTCCCCTTTAGAAATGTCACCTCCTGCATCTTTTAATTGCCTCCCCCTCCGTGCTCTTTGCTCTGAGACAGTTGTCTTGACACCCCTCTGATCATCTTCTGAGGGAAGCTGGGTCAGAAGAAAAGCCACCAGGGTGGGCCAGGGTTGGAAGGAGCCTTTGATGGCTGCGTGACACGAAGCAGGAGTGACCCTGGGGTGGTGCTGGAGCCTTTGAGCTGGGGGGGGGCGCTTCTCAAGGCAGCAGAACCCAAGGTCCTACCTGCTGGGATGCTGGGAAGGAGGCTTCATCTCGAGTCCTTCAGGCCGTGCTCCTGCAGTGGGCACACCCATGGCCAAGGTTGGGCTTTCAAGTGTCCAGCTGCTGCTCAGACATGAAAGGAGATGTCCCTTTTCTGTCAGCTGCTGAAAAAGGCTTTTGTGGTGGCCCCAACCAGATTCTTCCCCAGTTCAGAGCTTCTGCTGCCTGTCCCACGGGTTGGAGCATTCAGACCATTGTTGCTTCTGGTGAAGAAGGGACACAAACCCTTCTTCTGAGCTTCCATCATCACTCAACAGGTCTCTGAGCTTCCCAAGCAGGTTTCTGCCAAGTTTTCTTCTGCAAAATCATCTCACAGACCTGAGCAGAGGCTGCAGGGCAGGATTTTGGTTCTTAGGAAATGCTTGGTTGGTTGCTGAGGCCATCTGAGATGCTGAGGACGTGGCTTATGGAAGGGAGCTGGGGCTTCTGGGAGACCTGTGGTGATGGCAGGTGAGGGATCCCACCAGGTTGCCTCTGGAGCTGCTGACCCAGTGTGAAGGGCCAGAGAGAGCACTTGGAGCAACACCACTGAAAAAGGAGCTCCATCCATGGGGTAGGACAAGGGGAACTGGCCTCAAGCTGTTCCTCAAGAGGCTGAGGTTGGACATGACCAACCCCCTTCCATCTGGCCCAGCCAGATGCTCCTAAACAGCTCCTGCCACCTCTCAACGTCTCCCCCTTCCCTAAGCTGCCTTAAAACAAGAAAGTGCTTCAAGCTTCGCACAATTATTTATTTTTTTTCCCCTTCATATGATGATATTTGAAAGGAAACTGCCCCGAGTGCTCTAATAAAACCTCCTGCTGAATTTATGACGTGGTTGTTAGAGAGCAGAACCACGTCCAGCAGGGTCCCCATTTCAACAGCAGCCTCCGACCTCCCCCAGCCCTTCCTGGGCTCCATCTGTGGTGGATGGAGCTGCACGGAATAAAACAACATCTTGCAGGCATTTGGCTGTTGTAAACGTGTCTAATAATAGCCAAGTTATTAAGGGCTTTATTTTCCTCCCAGGGTATCTGAAAACCCAAGAGCTGGATGAGCTCATCCCACCCAGGTACCACCAGGAAAGGTCTGAGATGGTTCCTCCTGAGAGGGTCTCGGTGGCAGCTGCTTGGCTGGAGGCTCTTGACCTATTGTTCCCCACAATGATGCCAAAGAAGAGGACAGAAGGAGGGTGTTGAATGGAGAATGGGGGCATGTTTGTCAAGCTGAGGGGGGGTTCGTGTCCTGCGAGCGCTTGGCAGGAGCTCCCGTGGCTTGATGTCCTTCAATGGGGTTGCTGGAGGCACTGGTGCTACTGGGAGGACTTTGTCCTTCAGAAAACCAGACAGCAGCTAATATGCAGAGTTTCTGTAGGACCTGCCCATCCCTCTGCAGGAGGCACAAGTCTCTGGAGTGCCACCAACCTTCTGGAGAACGTTGGGAGGTGGAAGGAGCAGGGTCTTCCCAGGCCTGTCAACACTTGGGTTTGAGAGCAAGAGAAGCTGCTCAGCTGGTCTCCCTTGGAGCTGTGGTTGGATCACACCAAAGGAAAAGGCAGCCCAGTGAGTTTATTCATGGAAATGCATGAACATCTCAGGGGGGCCTGAAAGAGTCCTCAAAGCTTTTCTTTTGCCTCTAACCCAGGACATCTGGGGCTGCATCTCCTCCCAACCAGCAGGAGCTCTTTGGGCATCAAGCCTTGATGGCTCCTGGAGGTCATCCTGGCAGGTGGTTTCGTGCCCAAACCCCCCAGAGATGCTGCTGTTGATGGAGTCAGGAGGAGTTTGGTGGCTGAAGGACCTTCAAGTTTGGCCTTTGGACACTCCTATGCCCCAGTGATCAGACGTGGATGGTTTGATGGCCTCCAGTGAGGACTGGAGTCTGTGTTCTTTGTGGGTAGTCAAAGCAGAAGGAATATTAACCTTCTTGAAGCTCTTTTGATGCCTTCTGGCAGTTTGGGGCTGGAGCCTGGGCCATGGATCTTGCTGCACAGTGATAAAGAAGCCAGAGCTGGAGCCTTTTGAAATTCAGGGCCAAAAATCCCCCAACTTCAGGGAGTTTAATGAGTTTGAGTTGAACTGTTCCCCATCTGGATCCCATTCCCAAGCAGAGCAAGAGGTGGGGTGGGAGGTAAATGAACCTGGGAGCAAAATGACTTTAAAATGCAGCTTAATCATCAAGGGAAAGCTCCATTTTTAAATAAATGGGTTTTACCCCTTCCTGACATGGTTGAGCAGCCAAGAAGGGGAGGAATAAAGTTGGTGGAGGCTTCATGAGCTCCAGCTACTAAAGTCTTTGGGGCTCTTCAGGTGCTTAGGTTCTGGCTGAGTGTGGTCTCTGTTAAAATGGCCTCTTAAAAGCACTTCCAAAGACATTAAGAAGGGAGCTACCATAACTTTGGGGCATCTAACCTTGGTAAGGAAGCAGAAGTCCCTCCATTGTGAAGCTCCAAGTTCATCTTCTAGTCTCAATCTTATTTTGGCCTTTTTTTCACATGGGGACTTTGTGTTTTCCCAGATAAATCATGGTTGGGAAGGACCTCGAGGATCATCAGTGAAACGTGAGGTTCTGCAGGACCTGGTGGTGCTTTCATGCCATGATTGCTCAGGAGATGGATGTCCACCAAACCATGAACCAGAGCTGCTCTCAGAAGGATGAGGCCTCCAACACCCCAGAAATGATGGGCACTGACACCAATGGACTTACCTCCAGCTTAGGTGAGTATATAAGTATATAAACCCTTTGATTTTTTTTAATACCACTTTAAAATCAATCAGGATCTCAATTAATGGATCATGGGGAGTCCTTCTTGGTGGTCTTCTAGGTGGAGGAGGTGCAGGTCTCCTTGAATCCAGCAGACAGAGTAATGGGGTCTTGGACCTCAGTAGGGTTTGCAGAGGAGGGGAATAAAAACCCTACAGGGTAAAGATGATAACAAGAGAACATAGTGAAAAATTTACATTCCCCAAGCAAAATCCTCCCACCAGACCAGGCTGCTCCAAGCCCAGGCTGGCCTTGGACACCTGCAGGGATGGAGCATCCACAACCCTTGGACACCTGCAGGGATGGAGCATCCACAACCCTTGGACACCTGCAGGGATGGAGCATCCACATCCCTTGGACACCTCCAGGGATGGAGCATCCACATCCCTTGGACACCTGCAGGGATGGAGCATCCACAACCCTTGGACACCTGCAGGGATGGAGCATCCACAACCCTTGGACACCTCCAGGGATGGAGCATCCACAACCCTTGGACACCTGCAGGGATGGAGCATCCACAACCCTTGGACACCTGCAGGGATGGAGCATCCACAACCCTTGGACACCTCCAGGGATGGAGCATCCACAACCCTTGGACACCTCCAGGGATGGAGCATCCACATCCCTTGGACACCTGCAGGGATGGAGCATCCACAACCCTTGGACACCTGCAGGGATGGAGCATCCACAACCCTTGGACACCTCCAGGGATGGAGCATCCACAACCCTTGGACACCTCCAGGGATGGAGCATCCACATCCCTTGGACACCTGCAGGGATGGAGCATCCACAACCCTTGGACACCTGCAGGGATGGAGCATCCACAACCCTTGGACACCTCCAGGGATGGAGCATCCACATCCCTTGGACACCTCCAGGGATGGAGCATCCACAACCCTTGGACACCTGCAGGGATGGAGCATCCACAACCCTTGGACACCTCCAGGAATGGAGCATCCACAACCCTTGGACACCTGCAGGGATGGAGCATCCACATCCCTTGGACACCTCCAGGAATGGAGCATCCACATCCCTTGGACACCTGCAGGGATGGAGCATCCACATCCCTTGGACACCTGCAGGGATGGAGCATCCAAAACCCTTGGACACCTCCAGGGATGGAGCATCCACATCCCTTGGACACCTGCAGGGATGGAGCATCCACATCCCTTGGACACCTGCAGGGATGGAGCATCCACAACCCTTGGACACCTCCAGGGATGGAGCATCCACATCCCTTGGACACCTCCAGGGATGGAGCATCCACAACCTCTCTGGGCAACCTGGAGATTTAGGCTGCAGGAGGCAGAGAGTGAAATATTTCATGGGAGCCCCATGATTTTAGCCACCAGTCTGCAGAGGGCTGTCTCCACCCACCGAGGAGTGAGGAGCTGCTCTGAGCAGCCCTGGCCTTGCTCCCAGGAATTCAGGAGGGGGAAGTAACAGAGGCTGGAGCCACCAGCAGCAGCTGGGCTTTTATGGTCAGGGGGTAATAAAAGGGGAGGCATTAATATGCAAGAGAAACATTAGCACGAAATAGCAGAGGAGGCTTCAAAAGCAGCCAAGAAAAGATGTGCTGGGGCTCAGGAGTTGGTGAGGAGAGAAGATGAGGTTGGTTCCCGTGGCTTGTGCTGGTCCAGGGGTGAGATGGTTGAAATATGTGGGGGGGAAAACCCCAATGTGGCCGTAGAAAGGGGAAATTGGGTTGTCTGGGAGGAAAATTGATTTCTTTATGGTGGTAAAGGTTGGTTAATACAAGTCCATGTGGTGCTGTTCAGACAATCGCAGAATCCCAGCGTGGTGGGGTTGGAAGGGACCCCAAAGCTCATCCAGTTCCACCCCCTGCCATGGCAGGGGGTGGAACTGGATGAGCTTTGGGGTCCCTTCCAACCCAAGCCGTGGAGATGTGGTGCTGAGGGACATGGGTTGATGGTTGGACTCCATGATCTTAAGAATCTCTTCCAACCCAAGACTCTCTGATCCATCCCATTGAATCTGGCAGCTTGGCAGGATCTCCACTGTGCTGCCAACCACTCCTAGAGGTCTCCACACACACACAGAGATCTGCAGGCTGGAGAAAGCCCGAGCTGGCGTGTGGAGACAGGGCTGGGACCAAAATAACCCTGTGCCTGGTGACCCCCAGAGAGAGCTGGGGGCTCCTCTTTCTTTTTTTGGAGAGGGTCTGGAGCTGGGAAGTGCAGGGAACACTCCCCCTCGGCCATCCCAGGGAGGGTTAAAGAGCTCCCCTAAGGGATTTATCTCTCCCTGGCTACTGCTGGTGGCTGGGAAGTTGCAGCAACACCCAGAGGGGTGTTTTTGGGGTGTTTTTCTGTGGCTTTTGGGTCAGCTCCTAAATCAGGCACTGAGCTATAGGTTGGAAGCCCCAAATAATACCCGTCAAGGAGCAGAGGAACTTGTAGGTGAAGTTTCACTTGGACAAGGAGGGAAGTCAAAGCAAAGCTGGAGCACCAAGGTGCCAGGAGGTGCCTCCACCCAATTAAGCTTCAGGATAAAAGAATATTTGGTTCAGAGCTCTAATGGGCAGGAGAGGAGGAGATAATTGTATTAATAACACCAGCATGACTCAGGGTGTCAGTAAAATACTGGGGGGACCCCAAAGCCACCCTCTGGCAGCTCTCCTGCTGTATATTCTTATTTTTAGAATGATGCTATAATATAGGATGATGTCTTGGGTTATATGATATTATTGCAGGGATATAAATACCTGAGACTGGCTGGAGGGGGCTCCAAATAAGGTGGGGGCTGTTGTGGCTGTAATACAACAACCTAAAGTAAGAGAAGCCCCAGAGGGGATCTGATCAATGCTGATCAATAACTAAAGGGTGGGGGCAAGAGGCTGGGGCCAGACTCTGGTCAGTGGTGCCCAGGGACAGGACAGGGGGCACCAACTGGAACCCAGGAGGAGACAGTTGTTTGGGGTGAGGGTGGTGAGAGCCTGGTTGAGGTTGCCCAGAGAGGTGGTAGAAGCCCCATCCCTGGAGATATTAAAGGTCCTGTTGGATGGAGCTCTGAGCAACCTGCTCTAGTTGAACATGTCCCTGCTCCCTGCAGGGGGTGGGACCAGATGACCTTCAAAGATCCCTTCCCACCCAAACCATCCCACGATTCTCTGATTTTATGGTTCTATGATTCTATAATTCTATGAAAAGTGGAGCTTGCAGTCCAGCATCTTGAAAAGAGGGAAAAATCCAGATATTCAACATAAATCAGTGCCTCTTAGGGGTGTAACCCCAGACGTCTTCACCCTCTCATCCCAAGACTGCTCCTTTTACCTGCTCTATTCCTCTGCACACCTCCACACGTGTTTCTGTGCTCCCTGATGGACAACACGAAGTGCACAAGCAGAGGACCTGCCTCGGGTCCCTGACATCGCTGTGAATCAGGACTAACCCCCCTTGCCATGGGCAGAGCTTCACCACGCTGAGAAAACCCCAAATCATAGAATCATGGAATGTTTGAGGCTGGAAGGGACCTCTAGAGGTCACCTTGTCCAACCTCCCTACACCAGCAGGGCTCCTTCCCTGCATTCACGGGGAGGTTTCTCCAGCCAGGCTCCTTCAATGCTCTCTTGTCCACTTCCCATTTCAATTTATCCCCCAAACCCTCATTTCCTCCAGCTCCTTTCCCTTTGGGCAGCCCATCACTCCCCTGGGCACGAGCTGCCACCAGCTTCTACAGCAAGAGCTGGAGGACTAACCCGCTCCGGGTTGGAGGCTGGACAAAGAGTCCACACAAGCTCCAGGAGAGGCTGGGACAGAGATAGAGGATGAAAAGCATTCCCCAGCTCCCTTGGACACCAGGAGGGTCTTCTCTGCTGAGGAGACTTTCCCTGTGGCTTCCAGCACACGTATAATTCCTGAGGAACGAGCCCCCAGGGCCCTGGCTGCAGACCAAGGGTTGTTTTGGTTGTAACAGGCTTTGATTCAGAGCAGCCAGAGATTATTTATTTTTGTTCAGCTCCCCTCCCTCCCCTTCGTTCCGAGCTGGGCTGGAGGAACTCTCTTTGCAGGGCTCAGGGTCTCCAGCGAGCAGCAAGGTCCTGGTGGAGCAGGACATGGGATGCTTGGGCTGGGAATGTGCTGAAATTTGCCCCTTCTCCTGGTCTTCTTGGTGAGCTGGAGCCTTGGCAAGAGGTCTCCTTGCCAGGGGTGGTTCCTGGGAGGACGTACAAGAGGAGTTGCACGTGGTCCTTCTCTTCTTGCCATGAGATGAGCAAAACTCTTGCCCCTTTCTCAGCATTCGGAGCATTTGGGGCCAAACCAGGCAGAGGAGGAACCTGGTATTCTATGATTCTGGAGGGGCTGTCTGTAGCTTCCCAGCTCTTGGGCTTGGATCATGGTCGTTGGACCAGATGGTCTTAGAGGTCCCTTCCAACCTGGTATTCTATGATTCTGTGATTTTTTTGCCAGTCACTGGTCCCAGCTGGGCGCTGGAAGGTGCTGGGGTTTGAGGAGATGTGTGGGCACCTCCCTCAAGTGTTTAGTGACCTGTTTGTGTCTCCATAGAGGTGGTTTCTGTTTCTCCTCATGCTCCTTAGTCTATTCAATGAAGGGGATCAGGGTCTTTAAAGAGTTTGACCTAACTGGGGGCTTAATTAGGTAAGATGAGTTGCACTGAGGACTTCTAATGGGCAAACAACCTGCTTAGGTGAAGATATCTACCTTTGACCTATGGAATCATAGAATTGTCAGGGTTGGAAGGGACCTCAAAGATCATCTAGTTCCAACCCCCTGCCATGGGCAGGGACACCTCCCACTAGAGCAGGTTACTCAGAGCCTTCCAAATGTCCAGGGATGGGGCTTCCACCACCTCTGGGCAACCTGTGCCAGTGTCTCCCCACCCTTCTGGGGCAGAACTTCTTCCTAACCTCTCATCTGAATCTCCCCACCTCTAGTTTGGAGCCATCAGAAGATGGCTCAACCCAGAGATTCAGATCCCACAGAAGGAGGAAGGGGGTGTCTGGGGATGACATGGTTTGTTTGCACCGTTTGGTTTCTCCAGGAAGTGAAATGATCCATTTTTTGGGGTCAATTTACATTGACACTTCTTGGAGCTGTTCTCTTCCATGGCTCATCCTCTGCTCTCTTGGATGGCCTTTGGATGGATGACTCAACGGCGTCATCCGTGATGCACTGAGGTCTCTTCTCTGGCTCAGATGCCATCATTCCTGACTGGGATGATGACAATAAGCCAACTCAACCTGAGCTCCTTCTTCCTTGAGGGAGAAGACAACCCCATGGAGTAAAGACCCATCCTTGACACCAGGAGTTGGGGCTGATCCAGCTAATGATGGTTTTCCCCTGAAATCAACACTGCTCAGATGTCTCAGCAGAAGCTTTTGACCTCTCCAGGAATGGAAAACTCCAACATTTCAACTCCTCCTCCTGCTGAGACAGGAAGAAACACCATAAAAACTGGATCTGGCCATTCTCATCTCCTCAGCCATCACTCAACAGCTCGAGGAGACCAGTCTTGGAGGCACCACCCAACCGTCCCTAGCTCCAGGTTGCCAGCTGGGTGAGGATTTGAAGGAGATCTTGAGAAGGCACCTTTGATTTGTGTCCTTCAGGATCAGCACAGGCTGAAACCTCTCAGCAGCTCATCCCCCTCATCCTCAGGAGGTGATGACCCACAGCCTTCCTACCTCCCATCAACCCATCACCACATCCCCCTCATCCTCAGGAGGTGATGACCCACAGCTTCCTACCTCCCAGCAGCTCTCCACTCATAACAAGAGGGAAATCTCACTGGTGAGCACTTTTTAATCTTCATTTTGCAACGTGGGCTCCACTCCAGCACGTTGTAAAAGCCTCTAAATTTGAGGTCCTCTCAAATCCAACAAATATCCTGGTTTTTAATGGCAAATTAACAAGGTTATGAAGGGAAACAAAGCCCCATCTGGATTTGGGGAGCTGGCAAAGAGAGAATATCTTCATTTCTCTGTCAGGACAGGGGTGGTTTTGGCCACCCCTCATCTCCCTGGATCTCAGACCTCATTGATGACAAAATATTGTGGATTCTTGGCTCTTGCCATTGAGACCTTCTCGAGGGCTTGGCTGCCCAGTTTCAGAGCTGATGCATCCTGAGCTCAGTTGGGATTGGGACAGCTGCTTAAAAATCATCTCGCTTGGAAAAAATGACATTTTATTCAGAGGAATAAAAGTGAGATGAGTGTTTCTTGTGTACATTGAGGTTGACAAGGACTCTTGGGGGCTTCGAGTGGGTTTTTTCTGCTTCTGATCCAGCTTTTGGGTCATTTTTATTGTATTTCATTGGTGAGGACTCAACTGTAGTGAATCAGAAGTGATTAAATGATGGTCTTGAGTTGGATGCTTTGAATTGACATGACTGACAGTGAGAAGGTCCATGGAGGGATCTCTGCTGGCCCAGCCCAGCTCTGCAGGTGGCTCTTGGCCACACGAGGCTCTTGGTGAGATATAATAAGTGAGAGATAAGAGTATAAGTGAGAGATAAGAGTATAAGTGAGAGATAAGTGAGAGATAAGAATATAAGTGAGATATAATAAGTGAGAGATAAGAATATAAGTGAGATATAATAAGTGAGAGATAAGAATATAAGTGAGA
>VYZX01015802.1:44976-57517 GCA_013401335.1 Brachypteracias leptosomus
AATATAAGTGACATATTATAAGTGAAATAAGAATATAAGTGAGATATAAGTGAAATATAAGAATATAAGTGAGATATAATAAGTGAAATATAAGAATATAAGTGAAATATAATAAGTGAAATATAATAATATAAGTGAGATATAAGTGAAATAAGAATATAAGTGAGATATAAGAATATAAGTGAGATATAAGAATATAAGTGAGATATAAGAATATAAGTGAGATATAAGAATATAAGTGAGATATAAGAATATAAGTGAGATATAAGAATATAAGTGACATATAATAAGTGAGATATATATTCTTATATCTTATATTCTTAAGGGAGCTATAAGAGGAATATAGGTGAGCTATAAGAGGAAGGAATATAGGTGAGCTGTAAGAGGAATGAATATAGGTGAGCTGTAAGAGGAATATAGGTGAGCTGTAAGAGGAATATAGGTGAGCTGTAAGAAATGCAGCATGATTTGACAGCAGCAGCAGCTTGTAAAGTGCAGGTTCAAGCTGAGCCAGTCCCAGTGACAAAGGGGGGGATGATTTTTGTTATCAGAGGAGGTATTTAAACCTCCTAGGAACCAAGTGGGGCAACAGGATCAATCTGTTCCTGGGTTCCCCGGGGATATTTTCCTGCCCTGTGTTGTGATTGCAGTAAAGCTGCTGCTCTGGCTGTAAACCCTGATCTACAGCTTCCTACTGCTCACACCCAACAGCTCCTCTTGGGCAGGGTGGGAATGGCTCATGGACCATTTAATTAGGGTTTAATCCCCCTTTCCTTGTCTCAGACACAGGTTTCTCTCCCAGAGGAGTGGTCTGGACACCTTCAGACAGAAGCCTCCACGGATTTGTCTCATCTTCAGGTGGGGTTTGGGTCCAGTCATGGAATGTTTGGGGTTGGAAGGGACCTTGAGAGGTCACCTGGTGGTGTGAGGGTGTTGGAGCCTGGCCCAGGCTGCCCAGAGAGGTTGTGGAGTCTCCTGCTCTGGAGATTCCAAACCCACCTGGATGTGATCCTGGGCCCCCTGGAGCAGGGGGGTTGGACCAGATGATCTCTAGAGGTCCCTTCCCACCCCACCACGCTGGGGTTCTGGGATGGTTCAATACCTGGAATGAATCACCTGATACAAGTCCCTTATTTTCTAGGGCTGCCTCAGTTTACCTGGGTGACTGTGTCTTACTGACATTAGGCCACCTGAAGATGATGATGTTCCATGGGCTGGATCAGAGCCATTGTCTTGTCTGACCTTTGACCACCAGCAGGACACAGCAAGGCTGCAGAAGGACCAACACCTCCCAGATGACCTCCAGCACAGCCAGGAAACCCACGGCTGACCCCACCAGCAGCCTCCCTGGGATGGTTTACACTCCATATCTCACTGTCCTACAGGTTGGTGCTCTCACCAGTAGGGTTTGGTGTTGAAGGAACCACCCAAAACTTCCATGAGCTCAAAGTGGATTATCTTCATAGGAACCTGTGAACTTCACTGGGACAACCACTCAGAGGAACCTGAGGAAACTGGTGGGACTAAGATACTGAGAGGTCCTTCACCAAGCACAGGGAAGCCTTGAGATGTACCATAGACATTGAGGTGGTGCTGGGATAGAAGATATCAACGGTGGCCCACAAAGCCCTTGGAGGCCCATCAACACAATGTCCTCAGCTGAAACTGTGAGTGGTTGGGTTTAACCTGATTTTTTACTTCTTGATTTCTTCTTCTTGCAAGAAAGAACCCCTTGACCATGGTTCACCATGAGTGGAAGGAGTGGGAGATCTTCAGCAACAGCCACCCCACGGATGAACAGCCCTTCATACAACCCATAGGTTGGAGAAGGGATGAAGGAAAAACACCCTGCAAAGGTTACCAGGCCAAAGCTAAATTAAAAGAGGGGGGGAAAAAAACCCCCCTGAATATCCCATATTAACCCCAAAACCCCAAACCCTAATGAAAACACTACAAGCAATGATTAATATGACAACTGGGCAGCTTTCCCTGAAGACACCAACCCCCAGGGGGTCAATCAAATTTGTCTCCAGGATGATAAATAGTGCTACCACTAACCTAAAAATGTCCCTTGATCCCCCCCAGCTCCAGCTCTTCAAACACTGGCTGCTTCATTTGGAGGAAAAAAAAAACCCCAACCCACCCCAGCCCTATTTAAATAAACAAATAATATAAAACAAAACCCACAGAAGCCCCAACACGGATTTTTCCAAGGTTGCCTCAGTCTTTTTTGGCCGTGGAGTCCAATCCCTGGTGTCCAGGTGTAAACAATTCCCCAGAAAGAGAGGTCTGTGTCCCTCCATCCCAGGAAAAGGTCCTGCTTTGTCTTTCCTCCCCAAAATGCTGCCTTTATGCTGAGTTTCCCAACCAACCCAGGAGATGTTTGGGCCTTTTGATGACTTTTTTCCCTTCCATTTTTATGATTTTTTTACAAACATTCCCCTCCAGGTCTTTATTACTTAATGAGATTCTTCTTCCTCGGGTATCTCGGCGTCTTTTCCACTGCCTGCTCCCCACAAATCCCACACTCCTTGGCAGCTCCTGGTCCTTCATACCAGCCCTGGCTCCTTGGAGGTGGACCTGCTCTACCAGGGCTTTGCCAGCCCAGGATGAACAGGGATATTTATGGGCATGGTCATGCAGGACGGGTGGAACACCACGTAGATCCTGGGTGAGAAGCTGGGATTTAGGTCATAGGATCATAGAAGGGGTTGGGTTGGAAGGGATCTTGAAGATCATCCAGTTCCAACCCCCCTGCCGTGGGCAGGGACACCTCCCACTAGAGCAGTTGCTCAAGGCTCCATCCAACCTGGTCTTGAACATCTCCAGGGATGGGGCTTCCAGCACCTCTCTGGCCAACCTGGGCCAGTGTCTCCCCACCCTCCTGGGCAACAACTTCTTCCTAACGTCTCATCTCAATCTCCCCACCTCCAGTTTTGACCCATTCCCCCCAGTCCTACCACTACCTGACAGCCTCAAAAGTCCCTCCCCAGCTTTCTTGTAGCCCCCTTCAGATCCTGGAAGGCCACCAGAAGGTCCCCTTGGAGCCTTTTCTTCTCCAGCCTGAACAACCCCAACTCTCTCAGTCTGTTCTTGGTGCTCCAGCCTCTGACCATCCTCATGGCCCTTCTCTGGACACCTTCCAGCACCTCCAGATCTTTCTTGTCCTGGGGGCTCCAGACCTGGCTGCAGAGCTCCAGGTGGGTTCTCAGTCCTTTCTCTTGCTCTTCATTTGGAATCTTCTTCCCTGTAGCTCCCTCCATGTGGCAGCTTGTGGCTTTGGAGGAGCATCTTTCTTTGGGACATGGTCTAGGGGTCAGGGAGATGTTGGACTTGATGATCCTGGAGGTCTTCTCCAACCTAAATGATTCTAAGTGGGGCTGGATGAAGATTGTGGAGGAAAGGAACATCTACCTGGACCTCCTGACTTAAGCTTTAGGATGGAAGAATGGTGGATTCCTGCATCAAGGGCTTTTTTTGATCTCTGGTTGATCTCAACTCCACCAGCTCCATGTCTCTGCTGTGCTGAGGACTCCAGAGCTGGCTCCAGCCCTGCTGGGGGGGTCTCCCCAGAGTGGTGCAGAGGGTATAGAGCAGATTGAGAGGAGATCTTGAGACCAACATCCTCAGCTCGGGGGTAAACCAAGTTTATTTTGACCTAGAAACCACCAACTTGCAAAAACCCCTGCAGGGGCCAAAGTGAAGAGCAAAGGGAGGAGATGTCTACGTAGATGCCCTGATTAGATAAGAGTCATTGCTCCACAGCAGTAAGGTGGAGATGGAGGTGAGGGCTGGGGAACATCTCCAAGGGTGCCCCAGAGATGAGAGTATTTAGGACAAACCACATGAGTAGTGTCAAAGTGCTTTAGAAAGCCCCTGCTGCTGTCATGTTGTTTTTCTTCTCAAAGGAAACGGCTCCACCAAGAGCAAAACCCAAACTGGGTTTGTTGGGGTCTTGAAATTCATGTTTAAAGTTCCATCGGGTTCATGAGGGCTGAGAATTTCCTCTTGGGGGCTGCAATTTTCTTTCTCCTTGACTTTGTGTTGTAGGAACCCAACATCTTGGAGAGCTTCAGGTCTTTTCAGGAACCCAACATCTTGGAGAGCTTCAGGTCTTTTTCTTGGCCAGTGAGCAGCACAGACAGAAACACACGTGGCCAATGATGAGAGAAGGTTCTTTTCCTTCAAATCCAGCCCAAACACCCCTCTGAGATCCACCACTCCAGCCTATATTGTTCCACCAGGCCCCATAACTCCACCCTTTGGAGACAGGAGGCTGAACTTAGGAGTGTTACTGGTTCTATTTTAATATCTTGGACCTGGTTCAGAGCCTAACACTGAGTTTTGAATTCCTCTTGGCCAAGTTCCTCCACTCAGGAGTCCTGCCCTGATGGAGGTTCTGCTGATGACACTCCTGCCAAGCCCTCCCCAGTCTGGTAGGGTTGGATTAGGATGGTGAAAATGAGAAGCAAAACACTTGATGTGTCAAGACCCTGATTTGTGGCTTCACATCTTCCAGCTGAAGCTGTCAAGGTGGGGCTTGGACTCACTGCAGGTCTTCTCCATGGGCAATGGAGAGGGTGGGTTCACCTCCTACTTCTGCTGGTGGCTCTGCCCTTGCAGACTCGTGCCTTGGGAAGGTGCTTGGAGGCACCTGGAATAATTTTGACCCTACGTAGCAAAAAGCAGCACTGAGAAGGTTCCTGTGGTGGGTTTGCCAGCGGGGTTGGCCTTCTAGACCATGTCTTGGAACCATGCTCAGCACCACCCTGCCCAGTGCTCCAGCCATCCTCTCTCCTAGACCAGTGCTCCTTCCTTGCCAGGGGACCAGAGTGGCTGGTGGACAGCAGATATGGCTCATCAACCTCTTGGAGCTCAACCCCTTGGGGACAAGACCTCGGAGCCAGACCGTGGGGTTGTGCAGGACACATTTTCCATGGTCATGGAATGAATTTCCCTTTGCCAGCACATGTGTGGAGCTACCTCTCTGAGCTAATGCCACCTTCACCTCCAGGCCCTGCAAGACCTTCTCCAAGGACACTCTGGTGGGCCGTGCTGCTTCAGAAGCAGCAAGGAGAACCTCAACCACAGCCTTTCTGGGGCTTACTTGAGCAAACTTGTTTTTCATGCAGAATATCCTTTTTTTTTTATAAACGTCTATCTACAGGGGGGTTGGAACTAGATGATCTTGAAGGTCCCTTCCAACCCTGATGTTTCTATGATTATCTTGCATGCTCAGGAATGGCTGAGATTGAAGCACTGCCTGAAACAACACGTGAGGGGACCCAAGTTTGACTCCAGCAAGCACAAACCCGTGGTATTTATACCTCTATTTTTCCTTCCAGGACTTTTGACATCCCCTGAAGGTTCAACACCCACCTCTGATGACCTTCTTCAACTCATCCTCTTGGCTGAGGTTTGACTCAACCCTTTTTCTTTCCTTGCTGTACATGCTCATCTTGTTTGCATTTTTTAATTTATTTCTGGAAAAGGCCCCAGTGGGAAGCTTGAGCCTTGTGGCCCATGGCAGGGGTTTCACTCTGCAATTATCTCCTGGTGCTGCTAATCTGCTGCGAGTGGAGCTGGCCCAGCTCAGAACGTGCTTGTGGCTTCCCCCAGCTCTGCCTCTTTGCTGTGGTTTCGGCCCTTTCTGAATCCCCCACTGTTCAGGAGGAGCTGCAGCACTTCTCACACTCTTTCCTCACCTCCTCTACTTTTTTTTTTTGCCCTGGTGTTCTCCAGGTTTTCACTCACAGCTCGTGGTGGGTTTTAAATGCATGTTGAGAACCTTTTATTCCCCATTTTTCCCCCCAACATTGGATGTAAAGGTAGGTGAGTGTCTGTATTAAATCTGTTTTCCCTTCTTCCCATGTCCTTCACTCCTTCCTACACGTCTGTTCCTATCAATGTCCCAACATCTTCCAGCTACTCATGCACATCACAACCATGGGATGCTTCAGGTTGGAGGGTGTTGTGTTGGTTCCTCCATCACCATTTCATCTGCCATCAGTTCCTGGTCACACAGACCAAGGTTGAACTCACCAACATCCCCTCAGAGTCTTCTTTCAACCCATCCTCCCATAGGTTCCTGTGGTTCCAGCTCCTCCACTGCCCACTGTGGTGCCACCATCTCCTGCTGGACACACAGACAGAGAGATGGCTCCTCAGGGACCTTCACATGGAAGGGCACCACCAAGAGACCTCCACATGGAAGGACACCACCGAGAGACCTCAGGAAGGTGCAGCCTGGTTCTCCTTTCTTTTCTGCCCCATTTCAGGAGGATTATTAGTGTCTAAATTCATCTTCTGCCCACCCCAGGAGTTCCCTCCTGCCTTTTCATTGCAAATCTTTTGCCTGTTGCAGATTTCTCTGAGCTATGATCAAACTGCTCCTCCAGGAGAAGAACGTGACCCAACTGGGCTCTTCTATTTTCAGCCACAGAGTTTTGCAGCATCTTTTGTCTCAGCTTCCACCGTGCCACTTGTGCCTGACCCTCCTGCTCTCCACCAGGCTTTGCTCAGGTATTTGCTCTCTCTATTTGAGCTCCATTGTGTCCAAATTGATGAAGTCATCTCTTCAATGGCCATAAAAACTAAAGTGGGAGCTGGCAGAGGGTTATTTGGAGGCCAGACACATTTGTGCTTGCTTGGCTGGGGGCCAGGAGCCCATAAATGTGGAATGGGACAGGATAGTCTTCCCTTGGCTGTTCCACCCTGGGTTTATGTTCAAAACAACAGCAGAAATAGAAGAGGTCTAGACTGGACACTGAAGAAATGCTGCAGCAGGGGACCACTTAAAGATCCTAATGTCTCCAGCAGCTCCCTGGAGTCTCTGTTGAGCTTCTCTGGAGTTATAACTGAATTAAAGCAACAAGAGAAGATAATGAGGCTCAGAGAGTGGTGGGGGAACCAAGAGCTCCAGCCCAGTGGAACTACAGGATGAATCTGCTCTGGTCACACCATGTTGCACAACTGCCCCCTTGGCTGGTTGGGGATAACAAGCAAAGGTTGTGTCTGTAGAGCTTGCACCCAGTGGGATGTTCCTGCACCCCCATTTTCCTTCCATAGGTGCAGCTCCTCAGAGAACCAGGGAATGGGTTGGGTGGGAAGGGACCTTTCAAGGAGCAAGGGACAGGGGAAGAGGAACTGGCCTCAAGTTGGCCCAGGGGAGGTTGAGGTTGGAGCTGAGGAACAGTTTGTTGGTGTTTGGGGCTGTGAAGGGCTGTGCCAGGCTGGGCAGGGCAGTGGTGGAGTCCCCATCCCTGGAGGGGTTTCCAAGGTGTGGAGATGTGGTGCTGAGGGCCATGGTTAGTGGTGCCCTGGCGGGGATGGAGGAAGGGTTGGACTTGATCTTCAAGGTCTCTTCCACCCAGACCAACTCTATTATCTGATATCTCAAACTTTTACTTTCTTTCTTTGTTTTTTCTCTAAGTGGAGGTTCCCCACCCCAAGCAGCCTGGGCAGAGAGCTCCAAACACAGCTCCATGCACCATGAGCAGAGTCTTCCCTCAGCATTTGTTGGCTGTAGCCTCCGTGGGGAGCCTCTGGGGAATTCTCCAGGACTATTTGCATAATGAAGTGTGAAATCTTCTGGTAGCAGCAGCTTCTAGCAGAAATACTTGTCAGCCAGACAAAACCAAGGCTGAGGAACTGGGACGTGCTCATGGATGCTGTTCACTAGTCAGCATGTTCTGCAGCACAGCTCTGGCCCGTGCCAGCTTGTGGTCTCCTAGACGTGTCCCATTGATTGCCTGCATGTGGAGGAGGAGGAGGTAGCATGTACCAAAACCATCCTCTCCTATGCTCTGGAGAGGAAACCAACATTTTTTGGGGGTAAAAGAAGAGTTTGGCTGGGCTGATGTCAACATCACAGAACGTTAGGGGTTGGAAGGGACCTCCAAAGATCATCTAGTCCATGAGGGCCACAACTGATCGGTTGTCACTGCAACATCTGGGTTGGTTTGGGCTCAGGTCAAGTCCAGCTTTCCCAGCCATGGTTTGGAGGTTTGTGTGGGTGAAGAACAACTTCCAATGGTCAGTCAGCACGTGGCCACCAGGAAAATAGAGTATGGGGGTGCAGGGTGTGTGTGACCACCATGGGGGGGTGCAGGATGAGTTGTAGCAGCTGGTGGCTGCCATGGAGGACACCCAGGAGCAAGGACTGCCCAGTTCTCCTCATTTCCTAGAGCAGACATGGCCACGGGCAGCTGGACCTGCAGGTTCAGGCTGAGCTCTCCAAGCTGCTGCTGGTATGTGAAGCACTTCCAAGTGGAGGGAGGAGAACCCAGGGAGGAATGTCAGTTCTGCTCTCCAAGCACAGAAGTTCATGCCCAGTGGCTGGTGGGTCTTCAGGTCAAACCCCTGACTCCTCCAACTCACTGAGTGCATCCCTGCAGCTCAGGAGCATCCAAACCAGCAGCAACCCAGTGACAGTGAAGCTGGGGAGAACTTTCCACTGCTGCTCTCCCAGCCTCTTTGAACTTCTTCACACTTGAGTGGAATATTCGCACCTCATTGATGGCCTCCTGGATGTTTAGAGGACCTGGGCAGAGCTGCTGTGATGGACGGAAGGAGAAGAAAGCAAAGAGCCAACAGCAGATGCCTCAGTGAGGTCTCATGTGCAGACGTGGAGCTGGGGAATTGTCCCAGCCAGGAAAGTGGCTGCTGGAGGTGACATCATGGGACACCCTGTTAATTCTGTCTCTCTCCCTAGCTCACGTTTCACTTTGCAAAGCTCTCAGCTGCTGTTTGGAACGTGCACTGGGAGTGACACCAGCTTGTTTGTCTCCTCCCACCCTGCAGCTGGTGAGGAAATTCCCTGGAAAGAGTCTGGGGTGGCTTCTTCTCCTCCTTCATGCCATCAGTCATGGTAGGTTCATAAGGAGTGATGGTTCTAAGCTGGGAAAGGAGAGATTTAGGCTGGAGATTAAAAAAAGTTCTTTAATCTGAGGGTGATTCTTTAATCTCAGCTGCCCAGAGAGGGGGTGGAGGCCCCATCCCTGGAGTCCTTCAAGGTCAGGCTGGATGGGGCTCTGAGCAGCCTGCCCTAGGTAGAGATGTCCCTGCTGGTGTAGGGAGGGTGGACCAGATGACTTCTGGAGGTCCCTTCCAGCCTCAAACATTCTCTGATTCTATATTTGGAGGAAGGGGTTAAATTCTCTGCTAAAATTCACAAGCACGTTCTCCGGAAGCATTTTCAAGGGCAAAAAAAAGCAAAATTCCCTGAAAAAAAGGCATTATTATTATTATTTTGAAGGTTATGGTTAACATATGGGTGCTCTGCTCATCTGTGTGGTGGAACCCCCCAGTGCTGCCCAACCTGCAGCCACCCTCCCAACATCAACAGAGGTTGTTTTGAAACCCAGCTGCATTTTCACCCACACGTCCCTGAGTCACTTGGGGTCAGAGCATCGGCTCCATTTGTCCCCCAGCTTTATCTTGGCCAGAAAATGTGTTTGCAAACAAATAATCAGTGAGAAGGAATCTGGGGGATGTGATGTCATTGATCTTCTCTCCTGCTGGGCCCAAGCAGCTTGTGAGTTGTAATAACATGAGTCCTTCTCCCTTCCTTTCATCTGGGTCCCTCACTGGTGTTGGTTGACTCAATATCTCATTGTTTCACCGTGGATGTGCCAATATCTCCCCCCTCTTTGCTCTTCACCTCCTTCCAGAAGAAAACAAAGCAAAGCATCATCTAAGTGCTCAAACCTGGGGTGAGCAGAACCTGTGGTGAGCACAGGACCAGCCCAGAGGGACAATGGCCAACAGAGGAGCCTGGAGATGAGGAGAAGGTGCCCACAACCCGGATGGAGATTCTTTTGTTATCCCTGATGTCTTTGTTTCTCCAGGGTTGACGTTTATCTGTCCTGCTGGGTGGTTTTACTACTTGATGAGGTCATCACGGTCTCCTTGAACCATGTGGTTGGTGTTTGCTTTACAAACATCATGGACTTTACACATGCAGGCTGGAATGATGTTGCTGTGTCCAACTAGGGATCTATCTCCAGAGCTCTTCTGGGGAGGTGCTTTTCTCTTGTATTTTTTTTCTGAGTGGTGTGTTGATGTGACTGGAAGGAGACTCTCAAGGTCTCACTTGGATCCCCAAAGGCTGAATATCTCAGGAGGTTTATTCCCTGTGATGGAAGGTGGTTTATCATATCATTGGATGTCTTGATGGTTGAAATTGTTGGTGCTGAGGGTGCTGAGACCTTGGCCCAGCTTGCCCAGAGAGGTGGTGGCTGCCCCATCCCTGGAACCATTGCAGGGGAGGTTGGCCGGGGCTCTGAGCAACCTGAGATAGTTGCAGATGTCCCTGCTCCCTGCAGGGGGGTTGGACCAGATGACCTTGGAAGGTCCCTTCCCACCCAAAGTGCTCTATGATTCCATGTTTTGATGACTCTCTGACCCTGAGCAGACCCAGCAGCCAGTTGCCCTCTCAATGCACCCTCAACCCCCGTGTGAACTCCCTGCTCTGCTCTCCTCAGGGCTTGTCTGGTGGGTGTGGAATGGGTGGGATGAATCCAGAGCAGGGTGAGGATGTCGTGGCAGGACAGGAACCCATCACCAGACCCTTTTGTGTGACCTCACCCAGAATTAGCAGCTTCCTCAGTGTACACATGGTGGGAAGCAGAGATCAGCCAACACTCCACTCCCTCATCACACACCTCCAGGGAGGGGACCTTTCTGCTGCCCTCTGGTAGAGGAGGAAGCCAGACTGGGAGGTCTGACAGAGTTCTTCTCATGAGCTCAGCTCCTGGGCTTTGTTACATCGTGAGGATGCACTGGATGAAGGTCAGCTTGGTCTACTTGGATCCTGAAACCTGTCCTTGCCAAGCCGTGTCCTCCTTGGTGGTGGAGTGGTTGGACACCAAGGGTGTCACTGCCATCACTGTGAGGACACTGGACATAGAATCATAGAATCATTTAGGTTGGAAAAGACCTCTAGGATCAAGTCCAACCTTTGCCCAGCATCTCCTTGACCCCCAGACCATGTCTGGAAGCCCCACATCTACTCGTTTGTTGAAGCCCTCCAGGGATGGGGACTCCACCACCTCCTTGGGCAGCTTGTTCCAATTCCCAACCACCCTTTCAGTTAAAAACTTCTTCCTCGTGTCCAATCTCTGTGTGTCCAAGGTAACACCTGTCCAAGATGATGCTTCTCCTGCTTGAAGGCTTTACAGAAGGATGATGGAGACCTTTCACCCTCTGCTGAAGAGTGGAGCATGTGGGAGGTGAGCAATCCAAGCCAGAAATGGAGCATTCCTATCCCCACCCTGCCCTCTGAAGCACAAAAATAGGAGATGGACCTCAAACAGCCCATCAGCTCTCTGCTTACGAGGTGTCTCCTGCTCCAGGTGGCTCCCAGGAGATGTTCTTATTGAGCTGGCTAAAAATGGGGGGATCTTTGCAAGGCATTGTAGAATTTTGTTGGGTTCTAGACACACTTCTGCCAGTTTCTCCTCCAGCAGGTTCCATCCCTCCTCTGCACAAAGCAGGTGATGAGCCCCAAATGTTGGGCCAGAGGAGCCTACAAAGCTCTTGCTTGGTTGAGTAGTGATGTCTCCTCACACCAAAGGGAGATGTTGGCAATGAAACCCATAAATATTTGGGATTTAAGTAGCAAATTGGTTGGGAACTGCAGTTTGGGTGGGGGAGTGAGTGAGAGAAGATGGATAAATAACAATTCTGGAGGTTTTTTCTCCATTTCAAGCAGAAAAAACATCAGGAGGAAGCAATTTCTGCTTCAGAGCAGGATTCAGGCATCATTTGGGGAGGAGCTGAGAGCTCAATACGTTCCTTCTTGTTCCCACTAAACTCGTTAAGACTTTGCTTTTTAATTCCATTAATCCCCTTCATTCCCAGGGGTTGCTTCCAATCCCCTCCCCCAGTCTCACAAATGATGTTTCCATTTCAAGCTAATTTTTTTGGGTTTTTTTTTTAGCTTTGGCAGGCAAGCTAGAAAAATAATAATCCCTATTTGCCCAACTTATTTCCTTTAAGCAACTCTGGTGGGTTTTTTTTTTTGAGGCAGGTGTTTGGATGCAATTAAAACAATTTATGGGTCTCCACAAGAAGTTTTGTCCCATGGACCCAACCTGCAGCTCTGCCCAGCCTCTGTTTCATCAAAGGACACCCCCCAGATATGGTGTTTGTCCTGAGGTTTATGGAGTAAATTAATCCCCCTTTGAGCGCCAGGGAAAGTGTTTATGGAGCTCAGCCGGGTTGGCTTCCCCTGGCATTCTTGAGACAGGATTAATCTGTGAGGGGAATTAACTTCTTGGAGAGGGGTCTGTCATCGGTTGGCCATGTGGAGGTTGGAAATGAGTCCATTCCCTTTATCCTCATCAAAAAAACCCCCAAGAGAAGGCTTCTCTGTTACCTGCTGGGGTGAAGATGAAACTAATACTACTAATAATAAAATAAAACAAAATTATAAAAATTAAAATACTGCTAATAAAATAAATAAAATAAAAGAATTAAAATACTAATAGTAAATTAAATAAAAATAAAATAATACAAATAAAATACTACTAATAAAAAA
>VYZX01015802.1:57663-75909 GCA_013401335.1 Brachypteracias leptosomus
AAATAATAAAAATAAAAATACTACTAATAAAAATAAAATAATTAAAAGACTACTAATAAAATAAAATAATAAAAATAAAAATACTAATAAAATAAAAAATAAAAATAAAATACTACTAATAAAATGAATAAAATAATAAAAATACTAATAATAAGATAAAAAATGAAATAATAAAAATAAAAATACTACTAATAAAAAATAAAATAATAAAAATACTACTAATAAAAAATAAAATAATAAAAATAAAAATACTGCTAATAAAAGAAAATAAAATAACTAATATTAAAACATGATTAGCAGGTGAACCTGATGCCTCCCCCCTCCCCAGCAGCCCTTGGAGGTCAGAGCTGCTTTCAGGTGGGACCTGGGCTGAAGCTCAGCTGGTCCAGGGCCAGGTTGTGCAGTTCCCCGTGGGTCTGGGCAGGGCTGGGTTGCTCTTCACACAACCCTGAGCTGGCCCTGGAGGGGCTCCAGGCTGGACTTCTGAGCAGCCCAAGCTTCAGATGAACCTGGGCTGATTTTTATCACTCCAGGGCCATTTTCTCTCTCCCTCCCCACCCCCTTTTCAGTGTCTCCTGTCTTTTTATCTTCACTTTTATCCCAAATGTTGATGCTCAGACCACTCTGGCTGCCGACAGCAGGACCAGAGCTCTCTCCCCACGCTGCTGCTGACCCCAGCCAGGAGCTGGTGGCTCCTTGGCCACCTGGGCACCCTCTGGCTCATCTCCAGCCCCTGTCCCCAACCCCCCGAGCTCCTTTCCCTGGGGCACTTTCCATCCCACTGTCTCCAAGTCCTGCTCTTAGACAACCTGAGGGTCACCACCAGCCCTGTGCTGTCATTTAATGCACTAAATGAAGTGTTTGGCTCTGTCCCAACGTGACAACAAGAGAAGTTTGGCTCTGTCCCAACTCCCATCTGCTGGAGGGGTGGGGAGGAACACAAGGTCCATCACACCAAGGCTGCTGTGGCCAAGGAAGATGTTTGGAGGGTTTTCATCAGCTTGTCCCCATCTGCTGGAAGCTGATAGTGGAGATCTCGGCACTCCTGCTTCTGGAGATGCCCTTAGGGCATTCTGATAAGCTCAGAAAATTGTTTTATACCCCTCCAATTAATTAAACAACATCTTTAATCTGTCATGGCAAGGCTGCCATCTGTCCATCCCCCCTGGAGCTATGGCAGCTTGTCCTGTCAGAGACAGGGTAACGCAATCACAGAGATGGTGTCACCCAACATCTTGCTGCCCTGGGTTTGCCTCTTCCACTCCTCCCTCCTTCCTCTTCTCTCAGTCCCTTTGGGATCTCTGCAGAGCAGGAGACTCCACAACCTCTCTGCGCAGCCTGGGCCAGGCTCCAACACCCTCAAGCTCGAGATGTTTCTCCTCAAGGAACCTCCTGGGTTCCAGTTGGTGCCCGGTGCCCCTTGGCCTGTCCCTGGGCACCACTGACCAGAGTCTGGCCCCATCCTCTTGCCCCCGCCCTTTAGTTATTGATCAGCATTGATCAGATCTTCTCTCTTCTAGACTTCCCCATGTGTTTGGAGGGGGTTAAATATTCCTATCAGCTTTCTCAGCTACTACAACAGTACAAAACCCCATATCCAGCCTGCAGAGGAACTCGTGCTGCTCTTTGGAGGCTGGACCTTAATCCCCATGAAGTGTGAGGTGAGGTGCAGAAAGCTGGTGATGGTCAGAGAGCAGGGAAAACACTTCTGGAAAAATATTGATAATGGGGAAAAGAAAGGGGAGAAAGTTGGGACAGGAAGGAAAGGGGGGACTTGGAGGAGGAAGGTGAAACAGGATCACTCAGAATTTCCCCCCAGAGCCCCAACCATGGTTTCCCTGGGGTGGAAATTGGAGCTAGAGCTGCCTCTCAGCTTGGCTTTCCTTCAGCTCCCTCTATGCAGCCCTTGTCCCCTTTATGGCACTTGTGGAACTGATTAGCCCGAGAGGAACAACCCCCTTGGAAAGGGTTATTTGAGACGCCAGCAATAATCACTCGGTGCTGGATTCCTCCCTGACTCCAACTGCAGGGCTCAGGGTGGGGAGGGAGGATTGTGTGTGCAGCACTGAGCAGCCTCTCTGGGTGAGGGGGTTCAGAGGTTTGGGGCCAAGGAAGGAAAAAAAGTCCTTTTACTAGAAAGAAGAGGTTTGATAAGTACGTTTGGAGCTTTAAAAATATCACCCAGGGCTGCTGCTGGAAGCTTGAGGTGACACATGGAGGAGACACTGATCATCTACTCCACCACTTTGGGTTTTCAAATCCTGACCTGCCCAGGCTGGATTCGTGGGTTGAGGGATGAGGGTCAACCAGGTTCTGCCCTTGGGTCACACCAAGCCCCTGAAGGCTCCAGGCTGGGGCAGTGCCCGAGGGAAAGGACCTGGGGGTGTTGGGGACAGGGGCTGGAGATGAGCCAGAGGGTGCCCAGGTGGCCAAGGAGCCACCAGCATCTGGCTGGTGTCAGCACCAGTGTGACCAGCAGGAGCAGGGCAGGGATGGTCCCCCTGGGCTGGGCACTGGGGGGGGACAACCTCCAATGCTGGGGTCAGGTTTGGGCCCCTCACTCCCAGAAGGACCTTGAGGAACTGGAGCATGTCCAGGGAAGGGCAACGGAGCTGGGGAAGGGTCTTTTTTATTCAAACTTGATTGATCTGTATTTTTTTCAGCTGCCCTATTACTCCAATTGCCTGTAGAGGATGAAGTCAGTGCTTGGAACAGCAGAAACCATTTCCGAGGGTCCCAAGCCCAGAAGAAATTCACTCATTTTATGACTGAGTGAAAATGTTCAGTGGTTTCCCCACCAGGGCTGATTTTGAAAGGTTTTTGGCTGGTGTGTGGACAAAAGCAGCAGCTTCGGGTCCTGCTCTGCTCAGCTCATTCACTCTTCACTCTGTCACTTTCTTGCAAGCAAAACATTTTTATTTCTTTTTTTATAGCAGCTGTTCTATGTTCCAGATGTTGCCTGGCCAGGTCTTCATCCGTGTGCAGAGCTTGGGCTGCTCTCTGAGAACTTGAGGATCTCTGAAGCAACGTTGCCCTTCATCTGGTCAGTGAGTATCACTGATTGTGGAACCATTTTGCTCCAAATTCATGGAATTAGAGAATGGTTTAGGCTGGAAGGGACCTCGAGAGGTCATCTGGTCATCTCCTTCTTCCAGAACCAGTTGTAGTAAGTTCATGGGGCCCCCAAAGGGAAGAAGATGCTCTTCACTATGGAGAAATGTGTTAGAGGATGGACTGCTGATTGAGGGGAGGTCATGATGTGGTAGAAGATGCTCCCAAAATGCAGCAATCTGAACGTGGGGCAAGAAAAAGAGTTAAAATACAAATATTTCCCTGCAGTTTCTGTACAATACTGGCAGGACAGAGCCTTAGGTGGTCGCTGAGGTTTGGTGGACAACCACTGCAGTCTCATCAGATCCTTCTAGATGATCTTTCGAGGTCCCTTCCAGCGTTCTGTAATTCTGTAAATATCAACAGTCACTTATTGCAAGGTGGGAAGGGGTCAATAATGCCACTCAAAGCTGGTCAGATGCCGAACATTTCTTGTCAAGTGGCAATGAAAAAACCCTCTGAGGATGAGAGAAATTATTGTATGAATAAGAGATGAGGTGGTGGAGATGTTGATGAGCTGCCTGACAGTTTGTCAATAGCAAAAGAGATTAAACCTTCCAAATAAATGTTCTACCTTGGCTGGGTGGGGTATATATATTTATTTCATTGCTAATGGTTGGTATTTATTATGGAAACGATGAGGCCAGACCTTTATTGACAGCACTTGAGTCATCCTTGAAGAGCTCTGGGAAGATGATGGGGGGGCTGGTGACAGCAGCCATCAAGTCAGTCAAGGATGCTCCAAACTGATTGAACCAGGGATTGTTGTAACAAATCTCTGGTCACCTTGGACCTTCCAGCTCTCATTGATGCATCAAAACAGGGAATGGAGACCTGAACTCAATGCTTGGAGAACTATAATTATAACAGGTTGACCAGGGAAGTTGTGGATGCTCCATCCCTGGAGGGGTTCAAGGCCAGGTTGAGCAACCTGCTCTAGTGGGAGGTGTCCCTGCCATGGCAGAATGCAGAATAAAACCAGGACTTTATATCATAAAATCCTTTCAGGGATGGGGACTTCACCACTGCCCTGGACATCTTGGGACCTTGACAACCTTTGCCATGAAGAAATTGTCCCTCAGCTCCAACCTCAGCCTCCCCTGGGGCAACTTGAGGTTGTTTCATCAGCTCTGTGAGGTTCAGGAGTGCTTTGAAGGACCACAAAGTCATCTGCCTTAACTTCCCCCTCCAAGGGTGATGCTCATCCATGTGGAGGGTCAGCCCTGGTTTTATGGGTTGCATCAGTGGGTGGTGATGCAGGAAGGTCCTAAAATGGTCCATTTTTGAGTGAGATGTGCTCTGGTTTGAAATCTGCAGATCTTCCCTCGCTGCCAAGTGCCTTGTTGACAAGATAAAAAATTAAACACATCAGAAAGGTCCTGGTCTTCAAACCAGCTTGAAACCAAATCCATTATTAATGGTGTGGGTCCCTCAGGAGAGGGAGGGGGAGTCAACAGGGAGGTGATGGGAAAACACTCCCCAGGTTGGATGATGGAAGGGAAGAAGTGGGTTATGTTCTCTCTGAAGTCAGGAAATGCTGAAATGCTGACAAATAATGATAAATAATGATAAATAATGATACACAATGATAAATAATGAGTCATTCTTCTGGTCCTTCCCGAGTGTGGCACCCGAGCTTGGACTATCTGGTTAATGGGATTCATTGTCCTCCTGCTGTTATAGAATCATGGAGTTGTCAGGGTTGGGAGGGACCTTCAAGCTCATCTCGTTCGCCTTGGGGCAAATGAACATGTAAAACTCTGTCCCCATCTTTCTGACAGGCCCCTTGAAGTCCTGCAAGGCCCCAAGAAGGTCTCCCTGGAGCCTTCTCCAGCTGACCAAGCCCAACTCTCCCAGCAGAGGGCTTCCAACAAAGACCTGAGGTTACATCTGAGCACTCCTGGATAAGGACTCTCTGACCCTGCTGCACTTGGCCACACTGAACTTCCCACCCCTCTTGCTTCTCCTGCTTTAAAATCTGGTCTCTTCCCCAACCTCCTGTGTCCTCCAGCACCTTGGGGTGTCCCCTGGGGTCTCAGAAGAGATCTGACCACTCCAAGAGTCCCAGCAGCCATCCTGGGGTGCTGCAAACCCCAGCCCTGTTGGGTGGTAGGCTCCCAGTCCTTGCCCTCACATCTAGGATGGAGTCCAAGCCCTGGAGAAGAATGTCTGTTTGCAAGTGAAGCCCTTTGAGACTCTAGTTCTCCCTTTAGTCTTTTTTCCCCCCTCTGTTTCAACTATTTCCCTCTTTGAGGGAGAAAACAATATTCATATGGACATAGGCAATGGGTAGAGCCTTTAAATCCACATGGGTGGCTCTCAGCTGGAGGGCAAAGAAAGAGGAGGGTCTGGAGTGACCCCCCCTGTCCCTCCCATCCCTGGCCATACATCTCTCCTTGCCACGTGATGTGATGCTGAAGGCAGATGTTGAAGCTGGCAGGGCAGGGTTGGGTTCCTCTTGCTTCCCAGCCTTGTTTTGGAGGTGGACATGGAGCACGGAGGGTGGGATGGACAAAGAGCTGCAGGTAGTGGCATGGTGAGCATCACAAGACACAGGGTGGATGGGTTGGGAGAGGCTTTAGTGGCTGTTGATGGGGTTCCTCTTGCAGATATCTCATGGGCTCTGTGGCATGGGGTGGGTACATCAAGAAGGAGTCATGAGAGTTCCCAGGGCCACCCTCCTGCAGAAGAAGAGCTGAGTCCTGGGGAACTCTGGACACCAGCCAAGTTCATCACTCTTTCAGGGGAGGAACACCAGGATGGAGAGGAACACACCTCAAAACCCTGGTGGGACAGGACTTGGGGAGGGGTCTGGCTTGTGCTTAGCTCTGAGGTGGCTGCAACTTGCCCATTGCAGAAGCCAGGTAGCAGAGCACAGGCATGGAGGGTGTTCCACCACCCTGACTTCATCACCAGCAAGTCCCTGCAATAACCTCTTCATCTCTACAGAGAGAGGGTTTATCCTTTGGTGAGAGGTGCTGGTGATGGAGCTGGCTGTGGAACCCCACCTCACCTGCAGACCTCGTGGGACATCACTGAGGTTCGTGGAGTTGACCTATGGATGGGTCCCAACCCAGCAACATGTTTTGCTCCCCAGGTGGTTTCAGGTCTCAGAAGCAGAACCTGGACACCTGTGTGAGGCTCCACCTTCCCCCAGGTGATCAGGGTTGGGGTGGTGGGTGAGGTCAGAGATATATCAACCAGGGATTGATCAGTCTGAAGAGAGTTCTTGTTGAGGAGAGGTCTTGGTGGGTCAGCTTGTGGAGCTCTCTCAATGATGTGCTTCCCCCTTGGCTGATCTGAGATGGAGAAGAGCAACCAGATGAAGAATAAAAGCTGAAGGTAAGCTGAGGAGAGGTTGGTGGGCTTGGTGTTGGCTTGTGGAAGTAGCAGCACGGTTTTGAGACACCTCTGGGTCCACAGACTGTGGAGGGGAGGGTGAAGAGCCTCAATCCAAGGTGGGCTTCAGTTTTTCATTCCCTTCAGCTTCCTTATCCCATTGCTCATGAGAAATGTGCCTCCTCTCCCTGGGTTCCTGGCTGCTGAGTGCGGAGTGTTGGCCCTTCCCCTCCTCCATGGGGGTGTGTGAGCAGCTCCGCTGCCTTCTTCTGAGCCTAATCAGTACCACTGCTGCCATAAATCCCCTCCACCCAGCACATAAATCCAGCTGGCAGCTGCATTCACCACGGAGGCTCCAGCAGCTGCCTGCAGGGGCTGAGCTTCTCCAAAGCTTGGCAGCTTTTCCTCCTATCAGTCGCTGGGTCCTATAGGAAGGGCCACCCAGAAGCTCTCCCAGCTATTGTTGCACTGGAGTGGAGAGTGATGGGGTGTGAGGTGCTGGCTCTGCAGGTAGATGCCACCAGGGATGGTGGATCTGATGCTTCAGGCTTCACAGCCGGCCCCATAAAGAGCTGATGAGGCTGCCCAGTAATTTAATTTATTGGTCTCTTACTCATGCGGCAGTAAAAATGAGGAGGTAGGAGAAGGTCCTTGCTTTGGAGCTCCCTCTGTGCTGAAAATCGAACCTGTGCTCGAGTAGAAGACACACTTCAAGGGCAAGTGTAGGGAGGAACAACCCCCTGCACCCGTACAGGGGAGGGGTGACCTGCTGGGAAGCTGACAGGAGGTTGGAGCCAGGGGGGGTCGGGCTCTTCTCCCAAGGGACAGGAGAAGAAGAACCAGCCTCAAGTTGCCCCAGGGGAGGCTGAGGTTGGAGCTGAGGAACAGTTTGTTGGTGTTTGGGGCTGTGAAGGGCTGTGCCAGGCTGGGCAGGGCAGTGGTGGAGTCCCCAGCCCTGGAGGGGTTTCCAAGGTGTGGAGATGTGGTGCTGAGGGCCAGGGGTCAGTGGTGCCCTGGCAGGGATGGGTTGATGGGTAGATTCCATGATCTTTAAGGTCTTTTCCACTCATAACGATTCTGTTCTACAAATCCTGGTGACTTCTGACTTGCAGTGATTTGCACCCAGAGCCCCCCCCCAGCCCTGCCTTGACTTTAATTGCTTCCGAGCAAGTGCTGCCTGTTCAATTAGAGATTTATCTACATCCCCACCACCGTGAGCACAGAGACTCCTCTGCTGCCTCCAGAGCTGCTCAGCTGATGCACGCCCCAAACCCAACCCGTGGCTGGGAGTTCTGACACAGAACCAGGGAGGGGCATCCTCGAACCCGACCCTATTTACTGTGACAGGGAAACAATCCTCATGCAGCTCCAATTAAGCTGTCACAGCGTGGGAAAGAGGAGTCACAGCTCCAAAACAGAGTCCTCCAGCTCTGTCAGCAGCAGCAGAGAGAGGCTGGGAGTCATTTTGCCCTCCTGCTGGCTCCTCTTTGATGGTTCTCTGGTGGGGACCTCTCTGCTTGCTGCAGATGGGAAATCACATCCCTCACGACTGCTGCAGGAGGCACAAAATGTGGGGTAGCTGCTCCTCATGGCAAATTGTGTTTGTCACCCTTAAATATGCCAGGGTTGGTCCTTTCCAGGTTTTTTAGCTGCAGTTGGCTTCATTTTGGGAATTTGGGGTAATGAAGATATATATTTAGAGCAACAGGGTGTCAGGTGGTGCAAGAAGGCTCAAAGAAGAGCAAGCTGAGAGAGTTGGGCTTGTTCAACCTGGAGAAGGCTCCATGGAGACCTCATTGCAGCCTTCCAGTATCTGAAGGGGGCTACAAGAAAGCTGGGGAGGACTCTTTGCAAGGCTTTGTAGTGATAGGACATGGGGTGATGGCTTCAAACTGGAAGAGGGGAGGTTTAGATGACAAATGATGAAGTTCTTGCCCAGGAGGGTGGTGAGACACTGGAAGAGGTTGCCCAGAGAGGTGGTGGAAGCCCCATCCCTGAAGTGTTCAAGGCCAGGTTGGATGGGGCTTTGAGGTGTCCCTGCCCATGGCAAGTGGATTCAAACTAGATGATCTTGAAGGTCCTTATAACTCGCTGGGAACCTCTGCAATGTGTGGACAACCAGAATGGTGGGACCTGCTCCAGCAGTTTTTCTGCTGAGTCAGGCCCTTTGGTGGCCAGAGCCATGGGAATGTCCAACGTTATGTGAATAACCAACCCAGGGATGGAGCAATTGGACATGAAAGGCTTGACTGGAGCTCTGCTCAAGAGGATGTTGCCCTGGTGCAGCTCCTACACCCCAGATCCCCTTAGCTGTGTTACTAATTATGGGTTATTAAATTATAGCTCCACTCTGGGGAGGAGGGAGGGGAAGGAAAACAAACAAAAGAATTCAGTGAAGTCTTGGAGCTTGAAATGTGGATGTTTTAAATCTGTGTCCCAGCTGTTGTGGAGACTGAGGGTGGTGCCTCTTCCTCACAGGACCTCAAAGCACAGCAGAGATGCAACCTAAGGTGCAGGAGATGCTTCACCTGACCTGTGTCAAGCTTCTCACAGCAACTGCTGGGCTGGAGATACCCAGAGAGGCTTTTAAATGCCCCACTCCTGGTTTTGCTCCATGGAAACAGCAGCTCAAGAACAGAGACAACCCAAGATTAGCCAAGTTCTGGCCATGGTTAATAAGGCAGTTGACCATGAGGCTCTGGATTTCCATGCTGGGAGGAGGGAATTTGAATCCTCATGCTTTAATTTGAATTTATCTTGATTTTATTGTTGAGCTGGCCTGGTCGGGAGCCAGTTCTCTTCCAAATGACATCATCCTAATTGCCCATCTCCTCCTCCAAGCAGCTCTGTTCTTTGTCTCTGAGGTAGGAGATCTTGTGGATGAAGAGGAGGAGGCTCCATTCCTAGGAGATGCTGCTTGTGGGGGAGCTCCATCATTCATAACATAACGAATTGACTTAATAAGGTCCATTATAGGAGGGGAAAAAACCCACAAGGGGCTGGCTGGGGGATGCTGGATGTCTCCAAGGGCATCTTCACCTAATCTGCACCAGCATGGAGCAATTATAGGAGTTCCTTGATTGACAGGACACTGAGCTGACTAATCTGATGACAGGGGATGGGGCTGATGAGGAGGAAAGTCCACAGTGAAATTATAGGGATGTGGTGCAAGAGAGCCTTGAGAAATTAGTTGTCCAGGCTCCAATAGCTGCATCTCCACTGGAGACTGGGCAGGACCTCTGCATGGGGTAATTCAGACTCAGGAGAAACATTCAGAAGAGGTAAAGGAGGGCTCAGGAATAATTTACAGGCACATTTCGCTGCCCTTCCTGCAAGAAGGTCCTTGTTTTATTCATCCAAGCTGGCTGGTTAATTGGGTGTGTGTAGATCTTCACTGAGGCATGAAGAAGACTCAGCAGCATCCATTCAGTTGGAGAAGTGCTTGGTAGAGGAGCTGGTCAGCAAAACGTGGAGGTTCCAGCTCTGCTGGTGCATCAGTTTTTCCTGCAGAATGAGCTTTCTGCAAGCTCTGTGAATCACAGGATCATAGAAGGGTTTGGGTTGGAAGAGACCTTAAAGATCATCTCGTTTTAACCCCCTACTAGGGTTTTAACCTCCCACTAGACCAGGTTGCTCCAAGCCCCATCCACCCTAATCTTGAACACCTCCAGTGTTGGGACATCTACAGCCTCCCTGGACAACCTGTGCCAGGGTCTCACTGCCCTCATAGTGAAGAACATCTTCCTAATTTCATTTTAGCTCATTAAGAGTCTATTTAAACCTCCTTGGCCTGAGTCCCTCTGACTTTTTCACAGCTATAGTTGGGTCCATTCATTGGAGGTTTGGTTTCCATCAGCCCCTTCACAGATGTGAAGGTCCAAGCTGAGGTGTTAACGATGCTGAGGTGTTAACGATGCTGAGGAGAAGATCCCCATCCCTGGAGTCCTTCCCCATCCCTGGAGTCCTTCCCCATCCCTGGAGTCCTTCAAGGTCAGGCTGGATGGGGCTCTGAGCAGCCTGCCCTAGGTAGAGATGTCCCTGCTGGTGTAGGGAGGTTGGACCAGTTGACCTCTGGAGGTCCCTTCCAGCCTCAAACCTTCTCTGATTCTATGATCAGCACTTTTCTGGAGGGTGCTGGAAAGGGAAGAGACTCTTTGCTCCCCACTCTCTTTGCAGACCCCTCTCTAGACCTGGAAAAAGGGGAAAACTGGAGTTGCTGGGACTCCATCTAGCACGTTGCACTCGCATTCACATCCCCAGCAGCCAGATGAGGTGTGAAGTTGGTTCCTCTGGATGATTTAGTGCTTGGCAGAGGCCAGGGGTGGTAATTTGTACCATTTGTGCTAATTTCTCAGCCTTTCCTGCCCCCTTGGCTCGTGTCAGCTTTGGAATTCTATTTTTTTTTTGCTGTTTTTGTGGGTTTTTTTGAGCTGCGGTTTCACATTCTTGTTAAAGACCCTGGCTGGGATTTATTCTGGGTGGAGGCTGGAGGGGAGAGCACAGGGGAGGAGGTTATAATGGGACTTGGGTTTCTTATTAGGTTCTTTAAAAAAATAGATAAAGTGGCCAGAACAGCAGCAGAGCCACATTAATTCTTCACACCAAATTTAGGAAGATGGAAACAAACAAACAAAAAGCTCAATTTCCCAAACCTGTGGCAATTCCTTCTTTTTTTACCTCATATTTTCCTCTCTTTTCTGTGTCTACTGAGAAGATGCACCCACAGCCTTCAACCTCTTTGGGTTCCAGCTTTAAAAATTAACTTTTATATGGCATTGGAGGGGTGGTGGGAATAATAATGGGTCTTTTTTAGCTAAATCAGGGTTCAAATCCTCCCTTCCAGCACCACCAGCACAAAATCCATGGAATGTACAAAGGTTCTTGCTCCAGGAACAACCTCCAGAGGTCAGGAGGTGATCATCTCACCAGGTTTATTTGGTGGCTCTCAGAATGATGAAGAAAGGGTTGTTTGATCTGCTGGATACTCTGATTTTTGAGAGGACAAGGAGGAGATGCTGCAGGTTGGTTTGCTTCGAAAATTGAGGTTTTGATCAGCCTGAAGTGACCTCCAAACCTGGAGTGGAAGGTGGAGCAGCTCAATGTTGTCTGACTCTTTCCCTCAGCCTTTTTCTTCATAGGATCATGGAGTGCCAGGTTGGAAGGGACCGCAGGGANATGCCAGGATAAAAGGGACCTCTAGGATCGTCTGGTCCAACCTTTATAGGATCATGGAATGCCAGGATGGAAGAGACCTCTGGGATAGAATCATAGAATGTTCGAGGCTGGAAGGGACCTCCAGAGGGCATCTGGTCCAACCCCCCTACACCAGCAGGGACATCTCTACCTAGGGCAGGCTGCTCAGAGCCCCAGCAAGCCTGACCTTGAAGGACTCCAGGGATGGGGGTCATCTGGTCCAACCTTTCTAAGATCATGTAATGCCAGGTTGGAAGGGACCTCAGGGATCATCTGGTCCAACTTTTATAGGATCACGGGATGCTAGGTTGGGAGGGACCTCTGGGATCATCTGGCCCAACCTTTATGGGATCATAGACTCATTTTTATGGTGCTTGGCTAATGCCACAGATGAACTTGGGTTATTTTTGTGCTCCCTCCTTCACCTCCAACCTCCAGCCCTTTGCCCCCTTATTCTTCAAAGCCCAGAGATGACCTCATGGTGGCCTCCAGAGGGAAAGCCCCAAGATGAGTGTGTGCAGCATCAGCCAGGCTGCTGTTCATGAGGAATTTAACAGATCCCCCAAGAGTTTAAATGAGAATAACAAGAGTGTTTGTTTATAATTTATAATTTATTTCTATATTTATGTTCTGCTAGGGGGGAGGGAGGGAAGTAACAGTCTGGGTTTAAAGGAGGATCTGTGGAGGCCTTTGGAGATCCCACCTCCTGGAAGAAACAGCCCTAAAATGTGCTTAAAATGGTAAAACAAACAAAGATAATGCACTGCAAATGCTTTAATGGAAGTAGCAGCTAGAACATTGAATTAATGGCAAGAATAATCATAGAATCGTAGAACGTTTGAGGCTGGAAGGGACCTCTAGAGGTCACCTGGTCCAACCTGGGGCTCCAGGAGGTTGTTCAGGAAGCAAAGGGGTATTTTTGACAGTCATCTCCAAGGGTTTCCAAAGAGATTGGTCCTATCAAACACTAGGAAAAGAGAGAATCTCTCCCTGGAAGGATGACAGAACCTCCCTGGTGAGAAACGGAGGTTCTGGAGCCAACCAAGTCCTGTATTGTGACACTGGTAGATGGGAACTCAACCTCCAATGATCTAATGGTCCCTGGTTGCCTTTGAAAAAAAAACCAAACCCTATTAATTTGTTCCAGTTAGTTGTTCATGCAAGAGAAATTGTGGAGCCAGGAGAAAGACAGAAGGGATGCTAAAAACTCTTTGTTTCCTGCAGGGCAAGTGGCTTGGAAGAAGTCCTGGCATGGCCAAGGCTCTGCTCCACCATGAACGGAGAGGTTTTACTGCTGCAAGTTCTTCTGCTGGATCTCAGCACGGCCCCTCAAGTCTCCAGGTGAGTTGTGGAGGCTCTTTGGGTATCCATGGATGACCCCTCAAATCTAGAGGGAGCTCCAGGTCTGTTGTGGAGGCTCTTTGGGTATCCCTGGATGGGCTCTTCAGCGTAGCTGAGGGAGGTTTGGTTGTATATTTGGCCTCTGATCAGGACCTATGAGTGATATCTACCAGTGGATATTAGGGCAGAAGCTTCAGGGGACATCCTTGGGCTTGAAGTTCAGTTTAGATGGTGTTTAGGTCCCAGCAGGTCCAGCCAGCACTTGATAAAAGACATGGAAATGAGCTGCTAGGGGCTGATGCTTCAGAGCGTGGTGTGACTGTGCAGATCTGCTCCTCTCCACCACAGCTCTGACTTGGTGACAGCTCCTCACCACAAAGTGGACCTCTTGCTGTCAGCGTGAGGGCTTGGTGGTCCCCTACCAAGCTGCATCCTACGCTAGGAGAGGACACAGAATATATCTGTAGCACTGACCAGGTGGTGAAACGGGAGAGAGGCCAAGGATGCTCCAAGGTCTGGGAGCATCATGCACAAAGAGAAAGGGTCTGTTGGCCAAAAAAATGATGCCACGTTGACTTAAGATGTCCCAAACTCCTCTGGTCTGCAGCAGAGCACGTGCTGGGCACAGCCTGAGCTGAGCTGGGGCCCAGTGCCCGAAACCACAAGAGCTCTGTGGGGAAGCTCATTAGCTCCTCCTGCCTAATTCCTCACAGCTGATTTCCAACCCCTTCCAGCAGCTCCCCATCCACGGCGCCCCATCCCTGGTGGATTTGGAGACAATGCTGCTCTTGAGGTTAATGATGGGATTATTGAGTGACCTTCTCATGTGTTTTTATGTGCTTGGGAGCCTCCAAGGACAGGATTTGGACTTCTTGTCCTGTTTAGAAGAACAGGCTGGATTGTATTTGAATGTTTAACAAGGAGTTGGGGTAGGGTTGGCCAAGAGGGAGGCATGGAGCAGAGTGTTGCTGGAGCTGTAAACAGGGGAGGAGCAGATGGTCCTTCCCTTCTGCAGAGGACACGGGGCAAAGGGGAGAGAAAAAAAGGAGGAGAGAGCCAGAAGGGTGGGATGAAGTGTGGTGTGATCCCGTCTGGAAGAAGCTGAGAAGATCTTGGCTGCTTCAAGTACAGCTTGATACATCTTGAGTGTGTTTTCTTTGTGGGGAAGCAGGATGGAGACCTGGCAAGTCTAGTTAGGGAGAAAAAAAGGCAAGAAACCAACAGAGAATGTTCTGAGAATGGAGAGTCTTGGACACTGGCTGCCTTGACCTTCACAATCCAATGTGTCCACCTCCAATGGCCTTTATAAAGGGATGAAATGTCCACGAATGGCTGAGGGAGTGACCAAGGCCCTGTTTGGACCTTTTCCATTGGCATTTTCCATTCGTCTCTAGATGATGAGCCATGAAAAAACATCACCTAGTCTGAGATGTCTAAGTGTGGTTGGAATCCTTCTGCCGGGCCATAGCTCAGGCTTGGTGTGGTGAGACCACTACTAAGTTGTGTGACATAGAAGACTGAGGTGAACCTGGTTCTTTATGGTCCTCAGAGGTTTTGAGGCAATCTACATAACCTAGGAATTGCTGGATTGTGTCTTGTATGAGAAAGAGGAGCTTGGGATTGTCCTCACTGATGTCTGTGGCCAAGGAAGAAGTGGGAATTTTGCATAGAGTTGATAATGTAGAAGAGAAGAGGTCAAAACCAAGGAGGACATCAGTTTTGAGCTGTAAAACCAGCTCAGAGTGGGGGTATAACTGCTGTGGTTAATACAAAGGTCAATTAGAAGAGTTATTTTTAGCTCAAGGATGATGCCAAAGATAAACAGAGCACGGATCAATTCAGAGGGGAAATGAGAAGGGCTCTAAAAGGTAGAAAATGGATGTTTTGGAACAGGTTCAGCGAGAAGCAACCAAGGACAGATGGTGGCCCACTTGTCACATGGAGCTCAATCGGCTTTGGAAAGGGTGGTTGGTGCTTGTGATGGGAAGGACTGGACCTTGTGGGCTGGTTGGTCCTTTCCTCACTGTGTAGGAGGTTGAAAAGTCCCTTTGACTAAGGCAGGCATGAATACAACTGCCTTCCAGTGGAAGGTCATAGAATCATAGGCTGGAAGGGACCTCTAGAGGGCATCTGGTCCAACCTCCCTACACCAGCAGGGACATCTCTACCTAGGGCAGGCTGCTCAGAGCCCCAGCAAGCCTGACCTTGAAGAACTCCAGGGATGGTCAGCTGATAGTGTTGGACTAGATGACCTCTAAAGGTCCTTTCCAACCCAAAGCATTCTATGATTCTAGGATAATGAAATGCCCATTTCTTCCTCTGGTCTACACTGGAGTCCTATCTCAGCAGAAGGTCACCTTGAGAGACAGGTGGGACTCTCCAGGAGACAAACCAGAACGTGAGTGTTAAGTTTCCACCTTGAATTACTCTCTGGAGACACTTAGACAGCAACGGCGAGGGGGGTAAATGAGCCATCACTTTGTGTGGGTGCCACCACACCAAGCTTGGGTGCCACCACAACCTGAGCAATCATGGGAGAGGTTTAGTCATGGAGATGTGCTGCTCATCCACCCATCACCTTCTTTTGTCATAGGAGGGCCATGACTAAAGAACAACACGTCAGTGGAAAGGTTAAAGGAGCTCTTGTGATGTCTCCATGATGCTCTGGATGCTCAGATGGAGATGGATGACTCAGGACGTTCATTTAATACCCAGAGAGGTGGTTTAGCTATTACAGGATGTGATCTGGTAACCCAATAATCTTAATTATATCATGCTGATCATCAACCACGAGGCAAATTCAAGGGAGATAAAGGTTAAAAACCACAGTCCAAAGAGCCTCTGATGTAGCAAGGAACTGATTTGATGTCCAGATCTCATGTAGGAAAGTTATTGGAGGTTTTCTCTTGAGGGTTCAGCCTCAGGCAACTTCATCTCATATATTATAAAGTGAAAACCAACCTGTATCTTCTCTCCTTCTGGGCTTCAGAGTCAGATCTTTGTGGAAAATATGTTATTTCCCCAATAATCTCTAATTTCCAGCACTGCCCTTATTGGGATTTCCATAGTTTGTGTAGCTGTAGTTTGTTTTTTTTTTTAATAATTTTATTTTTTTTATATTTTTGTGTGAAAATTCAGGGACATGACATGATCTTTCTGCTCTAGAAAAGGCCTCACATGCAGAAGACTGTGATGGAGACCAGACTTTCAGATTAATTAAAGCAATCCTTGGTAGAGGAAAGACCCATTTAAGCTCCTCTCTTGCAATTAGCCCCACAAAAAAGGGGTTTAAAAAATAAAAGGAAAACACATTTGCCTTCAGCGCTCAGTTAATTGGGAGCCTTTTTAAAGGCAAGATGTTTTCTGCTCTGCATCCTTGATCTAAGAGCTCTGATTAGCTGCAATTACACCCAATTACTTGATGAGATGTGAGGTGGATCTGGGCTCTTACTGGAATTGCAGCTCCCGTGAGTCACGGGGGTGAAATGAGTATAAATAAAACAGGATTAATCACTTAGAGCAGGAAAAATTGACCAAGTTATGTTGATTTCAGTAAAGCCGGGCTGGTTTAGACTGGGCTGAGAAGGATAAAAATCATCTGATATGTAACAAATTATGGAATTATAGAAGGTGTTGGGTTGGAAGGGACCGTTCAAGCTCATCTGGTCCAAGCCCCAAGCAGGGACATCTCAACTAGAGCAGGTTGCTCAGAGCCCCATCAACATGACCTTAAATATTACCAGGAATGGGGCTTCTACCACCTCTCTGGGCAACCTCAACCAGGCTCTCACCACCAACAATTTCCTCCTAATGATCTAAATCTCCCTCTTTTAGTTTAAACCCATCCCCCCTTGTCCTGTCCCAACAGGCCCTGCCCAAAACTGTCCCCATCTTCCTTGTAGCACCCCTTGAAGTCCTACAAGACCCCAAGAAGGTCTCCCTGGAGCCTTTTCTTCTCCAGGCTGAACAACCCCAGCTCAAAGGAAGATCCATTCACATCTTTTTTTTTTTTTCCATTCCATGATTATCAACCCAATGGGGGATTTAAAGGAAAAGGGAATATACTGGATTAGTAACACTACGCTTCCCAAGTTGGAACCCATCAACCCAGGTGGATGCTTCAGCATCATCAAAGCAGAGGAAACTCATCCCTGAAGGTGAGATGTGCAAGTGAAAATGAATCTGGAGGTGGAATTAAATGGTCCCCACAGAGGTCCATCCATCTACGTGCCCTCAGACCCTGCTGTGAGGGATATTGGGATGGAGGTAGACTGAGGAGTGCAACCAACCAGCCCATGTTTTGGGGATCAAGCTTCTCAGGCCTTGAAGAAATGGAGTAAAATGATCTTTATAAGGTGTCTTAGATGGGGAGTTCTGGATGGGACACTGGAAACCCATGGAAAAGGAGCAGAATTGAGCTCTGAGGGCTTTCCTCAGCGCTCAGCTTGTCCTTCCATGGAAGAAGCTCCAGCTTGGAGCACCCTTTTGTCACCATAATTACTCGGTGAGTTCATTAGAAGCCTGCTCTTCATTTTTATCCATTCTCTTTTGTTTTCCCTCATTCATTGCTGGCTGCTGGTCTTACCATCGACCTCCTCACGCTCTTGGGGTCCTTCTTGCTGAGGGGGTGGAACAAATGTTTTCAGGGTGTTCTGCTCCACCAGACCCTGGCAACGTGTCCAGGAGGAGATGAGTTGAGTGTCAGGAATGAAGCTGATGGGCACGTTCCACTTGAGCTCAAGCCAAGAGTCTGAGTCCACTTAGTCTCCTGATGAACCAAGAGAACGTTCCCCGGGGGGCTCCGGGCGATTTGTCACCATGGAAGGGGCCTGGGAAGGGATAATTGGCTAGGGGAGGAAATGAATATATTTATAAAAGGCAAGAGTTCTTGTGGTATTGTATTATTCTTATTTCTTATCAACGGGGTGGAGAAATGAGAGGGTGGTGGTTAAATAGAATGATAGAATCACAGCTTTGTTTTGGTTGGAAGAAAACTCCCGGGCTACACAGTCATGTAATTAATCCTTTTTTTTCCTTCTGTTTTATAGATATTATTATATAATATTATATATATAATGATAATACATTATATTTATATATTATATATTTAATACTCTATTTATTCCATGTATTCTATGTCCCTTCCAACCATGACAATTCTATGATTTATATATAATAAATATCATTATTTATATTATATATAATCTGATCCAACCCAATATAACATAATATAATCAATATTATAATTATAAAATATATAAT